>VDFB02373365.1:153357145-153430684 GCA_007258455.2 Sequoia sempervirens
GGAGGGATGGAGGGAGAGAGATAGGTTAGATAGATAGAAGTATAGAGGGAAGGAGAGAGTGCAAGAGAGAGGTCTAGAGCATAAGGGATAAAAAATGAGTGAGATAAAGAGAGAAAGATGATACAACTTGTTGATTACTGAAATTTGACCTTCTAAGAGAGATATAGAGAGAGAGATAGAGGTGAGATAGAGAGAGGAGGGAGGGAGGGAGGGAGAGAGAGAGAATTGTGCTCAATAGAGATTAAAGAGGGAAGGAGAGAGTGCGAGAGAGAAAGATGGGAGAGAGGGAGAGAGATTGAGGTGAGATAGAGAGAGGAGGGAGGGAGGGAGAGAGAGAGAGAATTGTGCTCAATAGAGATTAAAGAGGGAAGGAGAGAGTGAGAGAGAGAAATATGGGAGAGAGGGAGAGATACGGAAGGAGGGAGGGAGAGGTAGAGATGGAGAGAGGGAGATAGAGAGAAGTATATAGGGAAGGAGAGATAGAGAGTAGAGAGGAAATGAGAGAGAGAGAGAGGAGGACAATTGGGAGATTGAGAGAGAGGGAGAGAGAGAGATAAGGATGGAGGGAGATGTAGAGATTGAGAGAAAGAGATAGAGATAAGTATATATAGAAAAGGAGAGATAGATGGAGTGGGAGGGATAAGGAGATAGAGAGAGAGAGAGAGAGAGGGAGAGACATGGGAGAGATGATAGAGAAAGGATAGAGAAGGAGGAGAGGTATGATGTGAGGAGGAACGGAGAGGGAGAAGGGGAAGGAGGAAGGTGGAGAGACTGAGAGATGAGGGAGGGAGATAGAGTGAGGTTGAGAGTGATAGGTTAGATAGAGAGTAGAGAGGAAAGGTGGGTGGGAGGAGGGAAGAGAGAGAGGTGAGATCAAGAGAGAGAGAGAGGTGATATATATATATAGAGAGAGAGAGAGTAGGGAAGGAGGGAGGGAGTGAGAGATAGTGGTGAGATAAAGAAGTATATAGGGAAGGAGAGGGAGAGGAGGAAGGTGCGAGATTGAGAGAGATGGGGAGAGAGAGGAGGGAGGGAGAGGGAGAGATAAAGAAGTATATAGGGAATGAGAGATAGAGAAGGAGAAGTAAAGAGAGAGAGATGGGGGAGGGAGAGAGTGTGTGTGAGAGAGAGAAACACAAAGGGAAGGAGGAAGGTTGGGACATTGAGAGAGAGGGAGAGAGGGAATGAGAGAGAGGTGGAATGAGTGAGGGAGAGGTATAGATAAGTATATAGGTAAGGAGAGATTGAGAGGGGGGAGGAGGGAGGGAGAGAGATAGAGAGAACTAGAGAGGGGATGAGGGAGGGATAGAGGGAGAGAGAAGTGCAATAAAGAGAATGAGAGAGAGGTGTGGAAGGAGGAAGGTGGAGAGATTGAGATAGAGAGGAGGGAGGGTGAGAGATAGGCAGAGAGGGATAGGTTAGATAGAGAGAAGTAGAGAGGGAAGGTGGTTGGGATGAAGGAAGAGAGAGAGAGAGGAAAGGAGGAAGGTGGAGAGATTGAGAGAGAGAGGAAGGGGGAGAGAGAGAGGTAGAGAGGGATAGGTTATATAGAGTGAAGTAGAGAGGGAAGGTGGGTGGGATGAAGGAAGAGAGAGAGGGGGGAGAGAGAAATTTAGAGAGGGGAGGAGGGGAGGGATGGAGGGAGGGATGGAGGGAGAGAGAGAGGTTAGATAGATAGAAGTATAGAGGGAAGGAGAGAGTGTGAGAGAGAGGTCTAGAGCATAAG
Organism: Sequoia sempervirens; assembly: GCA_007258455.2. Lineage (NCBI taxonomy): Eukaryota > Viridiplantae > Streptophyta > Pinopsida > Cupressales > Cupressaceae > Sequoia > Sequoia sempervirens. Next base: position 153,358,872 of record VDFB02373365.1, read on the forward strand.
GGATAAAAAATGAGTGAGATAGAGAGAGAAAGATGATACAACTTGCTGATTACTGAAATTTGACTAAGTCTAAAATTTGTGAGATCTTGCAAAAACTATAATTTGCATTATAACTCTTAGAGATTCAAAACCACTCTCAAACATCCTAAAACTATATACATGAAATATAACTTAAAGTATAAGAAATTAAACATCCATATGTAAATGTCAACTTATACTTAAATGTTTATTTCATGTATATAGTTTCCTTGAAAGATAACAAGAAGAAAGAGGAAAAAAAGAGAAGAAAAATATTCAATGTACAACAAAATGTGAGCACACCGCGTTATGGTGATGCTATTTTGAATTAAAAACATGTGCATTTTTTGAATTAAAAAATGTGCACTTTTTGAAATTCAAACAATAATGCAAACACATTATAACGCGCTCGTGTTTTTGCCTCGGTATGACAAACCCTAGGCTTGGTAATCACCAAGCCATAACGCAAGCACATTTTAGTAAAACACGCTCATGTTTTCACTATTTCGGGATGAAAAAGTGAATTGGCCACTTTTTGGCTACCCATCTTTCTGCACTTGCCCTCTTGTAAAATTACTTAATGTTATATTCTCAATTAGATTCTTTAAATGGTAGTATGGATGAAATGCTCTCCCCTTTTATATCACCAGTTTGAGGGAGTCACACCTCTTCACTTCAAATAGTTACAACTCTTCATTATTACATTTGGATACTAATAATTTAATTCAAATTTAGATAAGTTAATTTGTTAGGGCTTTTCACTCCATAAGCATTTTGTCAGACAAGTTTTAACACTCCCATAAATTTTAAGCATAAAGTAATAAGAACACATCTTGTTGTCCAGATACATGAAACAACACATAGATACACGTGATACGTAAAGTATAAATACAAAGCATGAATACACGTAATACATAGAGTATACACAAGAAGCATGAAGCATTTATGTGAATAATACATGAAGTATACACACGAATACACGAAGTCACAAAGCATACATATGAATATATGTAAGTCATAAAGTATACACTTAAATATGTAAGTCACATGAATAAATGTATACACATGAGTGCACACAAGTCACAAGGCATGTCATTTGCAAGGTATAAACTTGAAGTCACAAAGTATATGAAAGGTATACACATAGTTGCATGAATACATGTAGGTCACAAAGTATCACATGAATGTATGTAAGTCACAAAGTATACACTTGGATACACATAAGTCACAAAGTATATACCTGAATATATGTAAGTCACAAAGCACACTCATGGATACATGTAGGTTACAAAGTATTGTCATGAATACATGTAAGTCATGAAGTATACATACAAATACATGTAAGTCATAAAGTATTCACATGAATAAACGTACATTGCAAAGTACACAACTTGAATACACATAAGTCATAAGGTATACACTTGAATTCACATACGTCACAAAGTATGTGCTTGAATACACATAAGTCACAAGGTATACACTTGTATACACATAGTACATGAAGCATACACATGATGACATGAAATATGCTTTAATACCAATGCAATGTTCCCTATCCCGATTTGCCCTAGAATTCACCTATTGATCACAAATTGAACAAATTAGGGTTAGGGTTTCACCTTATTAAATAAATATCTCTTTAATGATGTAATATTGGATTGGAATCCTACATTCACCACATGAACAATATATGCAAATATGTATATATTCTTTTTAGGGTTAGATAATTGCATCTCATCCATAGATTATCAACAAAGCAAACATATTAGGAATTTGGGAGAAGGGACATGATGGGTCCGATCGCAACCATATACTAAGCCTAAGAGTGTGTATACCATAGACATCCCCCTTGGTGACTTGTATTTGCTTTCCCCATCAAGCCTCAACTCTCGAAAGACACTTTCAATTCATGGGATTGAGTGGGGGTCGTAAGTGGTTTACTTGACTCTCTAAGTAAGTACCCTCTAGTCCTAGGAGCCATTACAGACAATCTAGGATGACAACTTACTAGCCTCGCTTACCTACTTCACCCCAAGCTCTTCCCACAAGTGGATTGCAAACAATCCAATATATTTATAATTCTAGCATAAGAAATAATACATTATTTATTCTTATTATCTTATAAATCATATGCGCATATATGTAAACAGTAGTTGGTAGAAAATACACCTGAATATCTGCTTATATCTGATTGACTTCTGATTGTATATATATTTCTGATATACTATTGATTGTGGATATATTTCTAATATATTGGTTTCTTGTGTTGAATTGCATAGATCCCTTGAGATCTGTTGTGCTCTCTTCTCTTTCCTTGATGTATATCTTACTAGCAATCAATGATGTATCCTCCTAAGATTCGATCTATTCTTAACACTTAGAAAATATTATTAGTGTAAATCAATAAATAAGAACCTATTATCCATGCTTATATTAACACATCATAAATTCTTATAAGGCTCAATAATTGTTGCAAGCATTATCATTGAACAATCACATATGATCTATATATATATTATGTATATATGTATATATATTTGTTCCCTACTTATATCAATTAGTATTCATATATATATATATATATATGTTTATACAATTATTCTTTTCTTATATTAGTATTTATATATGTACTCTTTATTCCTTATTATTCATTATTGGATTTATCTATATCTATGTATATACACTTGTATGCCTATCCAATAATATATACATGATAAATGGATTTATATGGTAATGCAAACTAGTCACAAATTGTATCACTGTTGTTGTTGTTATGAGTGTCCTCTATTTTTGAATGTTTCCTCCTATTAGATCCACCTCTGTTAATACATTTCTTCCCTTCATGCCCTGCCTCACTCCTCAGATTGTGATCTCTCTTTATATGATGTGGACAAGACACGACCCTTTAACCCAATCGATGTCTCTCTTAGCAATTATCTTGATCACTACTTGTGGTATGTTAATCCTCCTTTTAACTAACAAATTCTTTCATTTGTAAGGGACACATCCCTTCCAACATATGCTCTTTCCCAAATGATGCCTTAATCCCTTGCTTTCTATTGTTGCAGCACATGATTTTCTCTTAACCGATGACCTTCTAAATGACGATCTTTGTTGTCCATTTTATTATCACTATGGAATTGTTCGCTATAGGTTTATAAATATATATTATTTTATGTTAAATTTTTATTCTAATATATTTATATTTATTTTTTATAGGAGTTTGATATATTTTTTAATGATTATAATAATGCTTAAATTATTAATGTATATTTATATTTTAATATTTATATTGCTATTTATTTTATTCATTTATTTGCATTTTAGTGCTCGGGCTTTTAGTGTTTCTATTTTGGAGACATGACATGTCAACATAAGTATATCTTTCAATAAGCTGAGTCTAGTAATCAAACTAGAAACCACCCATGTCACCATCATTGTAATGATATAAATAATCATCAATGTTAGCTATTTTGAAAACTTCATCCTTTTTGCCTTCAATGAGCCCATCATCTAAATGTTGGTGTAATTAATATTTAATTACACTTTAGAATAAGTTTACTTAGGCATATTTAATTCCTAAGTTATAGGTTTTATCCTTATCTTATCGAGCTATCTTGTTGCTCAAGATAAGATTAGGTTTATGCATCTTTTCTTTTATAAAGCAAATTATCTCTTGTAATATTTGGTACTTCGAATATATCAATTTGCACATCTTTTGCAAATCTCTACTTTTTCATTTTTCTCTTCTGTGGAAGGTGATTTTTCTGGTTTGCAATCAGATCTTGGTTTCTAACATGGTATCAGAGCCTTGATTTGCAGCCCCTTCTGAGCTTTTTTGGAGGAACACATTGCAGAGCTCGTTCGAGGTCCCTCGAGGGTTTCATTCCTTGAGCATCTTTATGCAGCTTTTTGGATCAGATCGGGGTTTTCCGTTAGATTCAGAGCGCTAGAAAAAGTCATAAATGATTTTTATTTCATTCATTTTCGTCACCGTTTGTCAGATCTACGAGGGTCTCAAGCTCAGTGATTTTTTTGATAGATCTGGGGGTCACCTGATTTTCGGAGCACTTTGGGCCCAAACAGACCTCGCTGTTGGATTCACAGTGCCCAAAAACCCCTATTTTCATATAAAGTTTGTCCGATTTGGACACAGTTGTCCGGAGAGGCAAAAATATTTTGCCCAAGGGCCATACGGCCCCTAGGCATGCTTCATGAGGTATCGTTTTCAAGAAAAATTCAAAAAAATAAAAAAAAAATAAAAAAATCCGGTGGATTGTTGCGCTGCCCATTTTAATGGTGACCACCGCCCGCCCGCCACCTGGCGCCCATCGGCCACTGTTGCCCCACCATCAATCCTCTGCCAGAGGTTTTAGCCCAGCGGCCATCGCTCCTCCACCACCATCACCCGCTATGTTGCCCATGGAGCCGCTCCACTCAGCGTTAGCCCCTGCGGGCTTAAAACCCAGCCGGCGGTCCTGTGAAGGACCTGGAGCCGAGACCAAAGCCCCCGCTAGGATCTTAAGCCCCCACCCTGGTCACATGGGTGACCGGGGGCTCCGCCACCGGCCCCTATCCTTCAGCCCCTGGTCCACCCAGGCGTCCAGGGGCCTTATTTTTTTTAGCCCCTGAGGGCCCAAATCAGACCTTTTTGGACAACTTTCATGGAAATGGGCGTAACTTGGGCATACAACGTCCTTTTTTTGCAAACGAGATATTGTCAGAAAGTTGTTTCGACGCTCTACGCAATGGTGTAGGTGTTATTTTTTGGTTTTTCTTTTTTAATGTATTTTTCAGCCTTGGAAGTCAGATATTTCCATTTTCACTCCAGGAAGCATATCTTTTGACTCACTTATCCATTTTTTGCGGCGTTGGAAAGATGGTTTCGGCCTCTATGTAGATCTAAGGTTATTTATAGAATATGTGTACCTTATTTTATGCATGCATTAGTTTTTGTTTCGTGCATTAGGTTTGCATTTTCGCTTATATTTCTGTAGTTTTGCATTATCTCCTTCTGCAATCATTGGGTATTGTAATAACGAACTGATATAAAGTTCCATTAAGGGGGGTTCTTGCATCCATCTTTCGTATTGGTGACAACTCGCATGAGTTTGTCTGGTTTCCTGTTGTCTCTTTTTTAGCTTCTTTCTTGCTTAGCTGGGCACATCTTTGGTTTGCATCGGTTCACACTTCACATTGGGATTTTATGATTCTTGATCCGCATTGGTTCAGATCTTTCTCATTTGAGGGCCATGTTTTTATGGTTAATGTTCCAGAATCTTGATGGTACTCATCTTATGGGCAATTTTAGTTTCAGTTTGGCATTGGCTTCGAGAGACACAACTTCTAGATTTGTCATCATTATGGGTCCTTTCATCCTTTCATCTACTTTTGCTTACAGATTCCAGGGTTGATCTAGTATGTGAGTTTCCAGTGTTCCTTGGCATTGGGTTTGTTGTTGCATTTGTGATTCCGATATGGTATTTTGCAAACAGAAGTATCTTTCCTTGCTTGTCGGATTTGGGGTTCCAGTGTTGCTTCTTCAAAGTTCTTCCAGTGATTCTTCGCAGCAATTCATCTCACTGAGGGGGGGTTTTTCCCACTGGGTTTTCTCTCTCTTTGCATTTGTACATGAGTACCTGATCAGGCCTTGTTGTCGGGACTCATATTTGCATAATAATCTGCTTCTCCCTAAGTTTCACTTATGGGGGGATGTTGGTGTAATTTTAATTACACTTTAGCATAAGTTTACTTAGGCATATTTCATTCCTAAGTTATAGGTTTTATCCTTATCTTATCGAGCTATCTTGTTGCTCAAGATAAGATTAGGTTTATACATCTTTGCTTTTATAAAGAAAATTATCTCTTGTAATATTTGGTACTTCAAATATATCAATTTGCACATCTTTTGCAAATCTCTGTTTTTTCATTTTTCTCTTCTGTGGAAGGTGATTTTTCTGGTTTGCAATCAGATCTTGGTTTCTAACACTAAAGGTATATTACTAATCTCAACTATGTCAACCTTGGTACTAGTGTCAACAACTTCATTGGATAGCTCTAGAGGTGTATTTAAGGTTGTTGTTATGTCAATTTCCTCATTGTAAAATTCTCTTCTAGATTGTATGGTATTTTTGTGATTATTTTTAGTTTGACAGATGTTTCATTTTTTCAAACATATCTCATTCTATTGTAGTAATTAGAACAATATTCAAATGAAATACAAGACGCATTCAATAACTAAACTTCATGGCTTCATGCTTTCTTACCAGACTGTAAATCAATGATATATTGGCAAATATTTAACAATAGTCTTTTACAAGCCAATTTGAGTAATAAGGCGGAGCAGATATGCAACTATTAAAACTCAAAAAACTATTACAATCATGCGTCTTTTACAATTTACTCTCAATCTAAACATAAAAACAAATACAATATAGAGATAACTTATCTCAGACCTGGAAGTGATTGCATATGAGCCAATTAGCCTTCAAACCACAAGGTACTCCCCTTGTTGATATTCTGAGCCTCCACCAGTGGTCAATATAGGTTGCAGTAGCACTTTAATGACTATAGCAATAATAACTTATGTCCAACACTAAGGAAACTCACAAAAATCTTCACGCCTAGTGGTTGTTAACAAACAACAACACTTAGAAATTAAGAATATAGTAGTTTGGCATCAATATTCCTAGCACCTATGCACCCCAAAACTCCACGTCTTCACCTTTAGTCCTCCTATAGTAGCCAAGCATGTATGTTTAGACCCACATACAATTCCATGACCTCCCACAACCCTCATCACAATTTAATACACCCATAAACTCCACGTACAGGTTCTTTAGTGCCAATAATGGTCAAAGAAGTATACACCTAGGTCTGTAAGCTAACACCAAGCACCATATGAGATTCATGCCCCTATTGGCGATATCAATGGTCGAGTCCAAGTCTACATTGCAATAGAAATCTCAACACAGGAAACTCAATTAAAGCCACGACCTTTGGAAACCCTAAACTACAATATGATTGGCGACCAAGCTAAATGGGAATGTTATGACCATAGAGTGCTCACGCCAAATTTGAACTTTTCCCTTTTCAAACTCATCAAGCAGGAAGATGGTCACCCAACCTCAATCAACAATAACCATACCAATATCCTCAATATCAACAAGCTATCAGTTCCCTAATAAGTCTGATAATTGTTAATTCCAAATTTGTCTCCTCAAGAGACCCCCAAATTTTCCTTATTCACTCCACTAGAAAACTTGAGTGATTTCCCCTTCAAACCAATTAGGGTGGAATCATTTCACTACCGAAACTAATCGTCTTTGAGAGGGTCTTCATCCTATCAAAGGTTGAGATGAACCAGGTTCAATCTCGAGAACCACAAGGGTTTCAATAAGAGAAATAGAATAAATTGATAGATCCAAATGAGCTCTCACATCCTTCTTTTATACCTTTTTTGCCAACTCTCTAGAAGCTTCTATTTAAAATTCACTTTTAGCTTCGAAAAAGACCTTTTTATTAAAATAATGATAATTTGACACAAAAGGTCCCTGTTTAATGCTTCCATGATTTAAAACATTTCATTTTGATTCTGACAAGCTATAACACTAAGGTGCCTTTCAAATATTTTGATTAATATTTGGCAACCTTAGTAAATTAATTAAAATATAGTCATTAATATACTCATTTTACGGAAATTGCTAGAATGCGATGGAATCGAAAACTAATTGCATTGGAGCGATCTTGATGAAGAATAATGACAAACAAAGCCAACTGGGTGACTTTATATAAATAGAAACTCCCTCCAAGAATCTTGGATCCCAAATTGGAAGCCAAAAATAACATCTAAAAGCATCAAAAAACTCCTCTAAAAAATTTGAGCTTATTGGTAACATCAAATTACCCTTTTGATCAAGCAGACACAAACCCAAAAAACTATCTCCAACTGTAAAGCAAGAGAACCGTAAAATGGGGACATTATACTCATGCACAATCTCATCAATAGTAGTTGCATGCACTCCTAAGGACTTATCTTGGGGCTTTGTATACATGCCTCTTGATTAATGAAGTCTTCTTATTCATAGGAAAGTTCTAATAGTTTGTCTTCCTCGCATTCATGCTCAACTCTATAAACTTTTATTCATGTCATGTCGAAATCAATAAGCTCTTTCATTATCACATTTTCTGCCTTAGACTCATCCTCTTCTTTCGCAAATAATTCTCGTGAATCTTCTTTCTTCCTTGATCTTCTTATGTAGTTGATCAAACCATTTTTGCTAAGGTCCCCCACTTTAATTAATTCCAAGAAATGATCAAAGGAAACTTGGTCTTTGAACTCATCAGGGAATTCTTGATACTCATCAATAATTTTGGTGGCTTCACTTCCATAGTTTACTCTTTCCTTCTATATTCTTATTAGTAGCTCTTGGATAGGATCTTCTTCCTTGGGTAGGAATTTAGGTTGCCAATCTACATGTTCATTTTAACAAGCCAAATGAACCAAGATATTCAACTAAGATGTTTCTATTGAATCATAAGCAATTACCAACACACACATGCAAGTGTTGATCACTAATATGCAACTAAATTTTTGACAAGGGTTAGATTCCCAATAGGGTGGCAAGATCACTGACTTTGATACCATTGTAATGACCCACCCTCTTTTTGTATATATATTTTTGTTCTATTCTAATTATTGTTGTTGTAACATTTTTTGTTTTTTCTTGTTTGAAAATGCACAAATAAAGTAGAAATAGCAATAAACCAAATACCTAGCTGCTAAAACAAAATAATGACAGATACCTAGAAGTAGATTAATCATTAAAATCACAATAGAAACATACCCATTTTGTTGTTCATAAATTGCAAGTCTGATATAAAATAATACAAACAATTAGATGCCACAAATAGTTCCAAAATAGAGTCAATACAATGTTCAACCACTTTCCAAATGATATACTGCAACAACAAACAATAAGGCACCTCAAATTAAACAATACCCAACTTTGAGAATGGGGCGCTTTGCTCCATAATTCCTATACCTCCCTCCTTGGGTGCTGCAACTAGAAATGAATGGGATATGGTGGCTAGAGAGGGTTATCTTTGGTTTATAATAGCAAATGAAGTCCTCCCTTTCCTCCAAAAAATACACTTGAATCCCAAGAGCTAAGTAGCAATACAAATGGTATCCAAATTCTTCCCAAAATACTACAATGTTGTACAACTTGGTTGAAGGAATGGTACGACCAACAACCAACAATAAAGGCATTCACAAATAACACCAATTTGCAATATATTCCATGTGTGTAGATCACCAAAACAAACCTCTAATATGCAAACCAACAAACTCTAAAATTTTGTGATAACAAGCTCCAACAAGACCTTTGAATGAAGCCTTCAACAAGCAACCTTGGGAGGTCTTTCACTGCTGCAGCTATTGTTCCTTCCGAGGATTTTTGTCCTCAAAAAGCAATGAAAACAGTTATAAACCAACAAAGGTCATATCCAAAATAATATTCAAGCATATCCAAATGAGCTCTCCAAACCTCCTTTTATAGTTTTCCATGAACTTTCGAGAAGTTATAGTTAAAAACCCATTTTAATAAAAAGAACTCCTTTTTGGCTCCAAAAGACCCTTTTTTGAATAATACTAATATTTTGACATGCAAGGTCCCTAGTTTTTACATCCAAGATTTATAAATTTTCATCTTGGTTCTGATGAGCTATAACACTTTAAGGTGCTTTTTAAATATTTTAATTAATATTTGGTGACCATAGTAAAATAATTAAAATAAAGCCATTAATACACCCATTTTATGGAAACTATCAAAATGCATCAAATTGAAAACTGACTGCACTAAAGTGATCTTGATGAAGAATAATGATAAATAGAGCCAACCATGTGACTTACTATAAATAGATGCCCTCTCCAAAAATCTTGGAGAGCACACCAAAAGCTAAAAATCACCCTAAAAAGTGGCATATGAGTCCTTCAGACCTCTTGAGCTCATTGGAATCATCAAATAACTCCTTTGATCATGTTGACACACATCCACAAGGTCAATGCCAACTACACTACAAGGGAACCCAAAAATGCGGACATGACATTTGACCCTTTGGTGACTTTGATGAACGAGATCCTCCTACCTGTGACTTATTCGTCATGTTATAATTTGTTTGTTTGTTGTGTGAATTTGACAAATAAGACCTTTCTACTTATAACTTACTCGACATGTTATACTCCACTTGTTCATAAAAACAAATATCAATATCTATATAATTACGTTGAAGGCGTTCCCTATCTAAAGAAGACCAAGCTAATATGTTAAATCAACATTTCACGTTTTTAGAAAACCATGCAAGATGATTACACTGTATACATTCGTTCGATCTTTGCCACCATTTTTTTTTGTTTTTCAACATAAATGCCCATCTTTCTTTGCTCAATGTTTGCTTATATTTCACATCACTGGATCATTGTGCTAGTAAATACGATTTCTTTGTTGTAAGGTTTAACTTGCAAACTTTGCATGTGAAAAAAAGCTTAAGGTCATATACATTTGACTTAGGGTCATGTACATTATATTATATTATTATATTGTATATTACATTATTATACAATAAGATAATATTATATTACATTATATTATATTTTACTATGCTATATTATATTATATTAATTACTATAAATATATTATATTATATTATAAATGTGCATAAGAGCACAATATAGTATATATTATATTACATATATTAGATATTATAAATACATTATATTATATACTATTATACAATAAGACAATACTATATTATATGATATTATATTATACTAGATTATATATTATAATATAATAAATATAGTATCATATATATTATACTATAATATTATATTATATTATATATATTATATAAGAGATAGGAAAAGGGAGAAAGATAGATAGAGGAAGAGAGAAGGGAAGACAAATATAGAGAGAAATAGGAGAGAGAGAGGAAGTCAAAGATTGCGACACAATGAGAAACATAGAGATAGAGATGGATACATAGATATAAAGAGCTCTCTCTCTCTCTCTATATATATATCCCCATCTCTAACTCTCCCTACCTCTCTCCCTCTCTTTATATATATCTCCATCTATCTACCTCTCTCTATATAACTTCCTATATCTATCTTTCTATCCCTCCATCTCTCCCTCTCTTTGTTTCTCCCTCTTTCCATCTTTATCTCTCCTTTCCATCTCTATTTATCTATCTCTACTTCTCTTTGTTTGCATGTCTCTCTATCTCTCTCCCTCTCCCCCTCTATCTATCTTTATATCTCTATCTATCTCTCTCCCTCCCCCCCTCTATCTCTCTTTATATCTCTATCTCTCTATCACTCTATCTCACCATCTATATCTCTCTCTCTCTCTCTATCTCTATCTCTCCTTCTCCCTCTTCCTCTCTATCTCCATCTTTATCTCTCCCTCTACCTATCTCTCTCCCTCTTTTCCCCCTCTTCTTCTCTCTTCCCACCCTCTCTACCTATCTCTCTCCCCTCTCTTCTATTTCTCCCTCCTCTACCCATCTCTCCCAGTCTCTCCCCACTCCTCTTTATCTCTCCTTCCTCTACCTATCTCCCTCCCTCTCTCCCTCCTCTACCTATCTTTCTCCCTTTTTATGCATTCCTCTCTCTATTTCTTCCCATCTCTCCCCATTTGCATGTCTCTCTATTTATCTTTCCGTATCCCTCTCTCTCCCTCTCCCTCTCCCTCTCCCTCTCCCTCTCCCCCTCTATCTCTCTTTATATCTCTATCTCTCTATCACTCTATCTCACCATCTATATCTCCCTCTCTATCTCTCCCTCTTCCTCTATATCTCTCTTATCTCTTCCTCTCTATCTCTCTATCTCCCTATCTCTCCCTCTTCCTCTATATCTCTCTATCTCTTGAACCTCTCTATCTCCCTATCCCCTCCTCTTCCTCTATATCTCTCTATCTCTTCCTCTCTATCTCTTCTTCTCTATCTCCCTATCTCTCCCCATCTTTATCTATCTACCTCTCTCTCTATCTATCTATTTCTTGCCCTCTTCCTCTCTCCCCCTCTATCTCTAGACATTTCTCCCTCTCTCTCTCTATCCATCTATCTTATCTATTTCTCCCTCTCCCTCTCCCTCTCCCTCTTCCCAGACCTCTATACCTATATCTCTTTGCCTCTCTATCTCTATCTGTCCTCATTTTTTCTTCCATCTCTTCCTCTATCTCTACATCATTATCTCTCCATCTCTCTCTACCCCTATATCTCTCCCTCTCTACATATCACTTCCTATCTCTATCTCTATATTTATCTTTCTATCCATCCCTCTCTCATTCTCTCCCTCTCACTCCCCTCTAAATATTTATCTTTCCCTCTCCTCTCTATATCCCTCTCCTTCTAGATCTCCATCTCCATCTCCATCTCTATCTTCCTCTCTATCTCTATCCCCTATCTCTATCTCCTTACCCATCTCTCTCTCTTGCTCTTCCCCCCTCTATCTCTCCCTCTTTCTATCCCCATCTCTCCCTATCTCTCCCTCTCTCCCTATTGCAAACATATCGAGAACCTGTTGATAATAGAACCTAATTATCTTCTTGATTCAAAAGTTTTATTTTAGTCATGTTTGGATCCCTAATTATCTTCCTAATTAACCTTCCACACATACCCATTGCACACCAAGGTGCGATTCCTAGTTCAATTATTTTCATTAAACAAATAAAAAATCCTTTTCCCTTAATAGAGAGATAGGCTCAACCTCGAGGCTAAATCTAGGACACTCAAATTTTCTTAAAAGGAGGAGACAGGTTCAAACGTCATGGATAAACATGACTATGTGAAGGATAAATTTATCTGGTTTAAGTTGACTACCTTGACATTTTTCCTTTCATTAGGGTTTTACCTGTTTGATTAGTACAACAAATATTTACGTGCGTTTTGTCTGTATGTCTAATTACGCATGACTCTCTCAGACCGCGGATCCCAATGAATTTAACGATCTAGCATTCAAACTAAGAAAGCCATGATTGGAAAGTTTATTAACAGATCATGTAGGTACTCCATGCCGGTGGATGACATGGAGAAGAAGAAAAAGAGATGTTCCAGTAGAGGGTTTCTTGCTTTGTATATTTTCTGCAACTTGTATTGTGTTGTTACAGTTGAAGGTAAGTCTTTTTTCGCTGTAATTATTAATTAGTAGATCCTTTTCAGTTTTCTTTTTCAAATTGTGAAAGGGCTTTGATTATTTTATGTTACGAACACCATGTGTAGTAATTGGATTCGGTATAGATGCCTAATATCTCGTCGCCTCGTTTAAAATTTAGTCGTCTTAATTTAGGCACTACTATATATGAATTCTTCCACTCTCTCTCTTTCTTGAGCCTTGCACATGAGGTCAATATCTAGAGGTACAAAATTTGTTTGAATATTGTAACCCGTGAACTAAAAGATATCCTTACTATCAACTTCCATATGAAGCATCTCATTGGTTCAATTGGGTGTCTAGCTTGGCTGTGATCTAAAAGAGCAACTTCTCTATTAGATTTTAAGTTTTTTTGTAAAATTTGAGCCGCGTTGTTTCAAGGCGTCTGAAGATGATTTCCATAAAAGTCATTACAACAATAAAATTTATCCTTATATATATTGGTCTTAATTACAAGGTAAAGGGATCCACTGGCACACAAACAACTTAAAGCATTTGTTGCTAAGGAGCAGATTGGCGAATGTAATTCTCCCTTTTGGGCTTTTCCTCTTTAGCTTCTTTCCCCATTGCAAAGCTTTTGGAGCATGTAATACCTTGTTCTACATAGAACAATAGGGACCTAATATCAAAATATCTCTTATAATTGTTGGTTGTGCTGGCTGTGGCACAGTGGTAGATTGGTAGGGGATCTGTAAACTGCCAAGGATAGTCCTCTTAACAGTTCTTCATTTACAGATTTTACACACTAGCTCAAACAAATTCTCCAGAACAAAATGATATACTCAATGTTTGAACAACAAAACATCTACTCACTCCATAGGAACATTATAGCAACATTCAGATGCTAAGAAAAACTAAGAAACAAATGGAAATCAAGCACACAAGACTGAAAAACAAGGATTACCCTGGAGAAACCCTCAATGGGTAAAAATTCCAACAAGAGTGAACTGCTCCAGTTCCTCAATCGCTATAAGTCAGTCAATTACATGTATGAAAGTGTCTCTAGGATAACAAAAGAGCTCATGGCTCTATTCAACTGAGCTCCATATACATTCAATACTTGCAACTCCATTAAAACCCAGCTTTAAAGTCTACTGTTCAGAAAACTGTACAAAAGTTAAAACATGAAGAATGAAAATGGTGCCAGCCTTTGCAACTTGTTTCTCACTTGCTATTATGCTCCTCATGCCTTGAAAAGGCTGTTTTCCATTTGACAGTTGTGGAGAAAGGGAATAGACATCATTTCTGGCTGTTACACCGTGTCCACAAGACAAAATAGCAGAACTGCCATTTTTGACAGACTGTGGGATAATTGCTGGGGTGAAAATGAGTTCACTGGAGTGAAAATAAATCTGCTGGGGCGGAAATGAAATCAGCATCTCTTGAAAATTGGCAGTTGCAAAAACGTTGGGACTGTTATGAAATCACCCCTACTACAACTGATGGTTTCGTTGACAATTCCAGAATACTGATTTTTTCCATTTGCTCCTCTGTTTCTGACTTCTCTGAGATGTTCTAGACCACTTCAAGGTCATCTTTAGCAATGAGACTTGATTATTGGCTTCATAACTTATTATGGCAAGAAAAATATGAGTTTTGCAACTTTGGTTGCTCAAACCATAGGAGCAGAAATCCCAAAAAAAAGCAAAAATGGGAAATCACTAGGTTTGCCGATTTTTCCCCCCGTTAAGTCGCAATTTTTAGCAAAACTGTTAACCCATGATTTTCAATGAGTTTTTGGTGTGTAAATGTGTTAAATCAGGGGAAACTCAGGGAAAAATCACCTGCAAAACCCACGTGCTTTACCCGTGCAATTTACCCATTTTTCAACCTGCAATGGCCTATCTGTTAAAATTGCTTATATGTCTGCTAAAACTGCTCAAAACCAGTTGAAACCACATATTTATCTCTTAAAACCATATTATCTGTTAAAACAACATAGATCTTTGAAAAACCGTGGGTCTTTACCAGTTAAAATCACTTGTTCCATGTAAACTGCGAGTATATATTTGTAAAAACCATATTTATCTGTGAAAAGGACGTATAGATCTTTGAAAACTGTGGGTTTTTTAGGGAAAACCTCCTGTTCTCAGGCCAAAACCATGACCCTTAAAGTCAAAACCATCAGTTTCAAGTGAAAACCAGTTGAAAATTGCATGTACCAGTTTCAAGTAAAAACCGCCAATACCTCTTTAGAATCTTGATATCTAAACTTCAATCTCCAAAATGCTTCAAGCAATTTTTAAAACTTTAAATTTTAATCATTAAATAAAAAATAAAAAATTTAAATTTTAAAATCAATATTTCAATTGAAATATCTTTTAAATTTTCAAAATTAGAACACATATATTTTAACTAAAATATATACTTTAACAATTTGAAATTAAAATAATATTTTGATTAAAATACTAAGTTATTGGGTCCCTCTGGAACCCCCCCCCACACTTGTATGGGTTTAGTTCAGGTCTAGCTCCTGGGCTGGTTCCCTTCTTGGGTTTGCCCAGGGTCCCTCTTGGGCACCCTGGGTTTCCTGTGGGTCTTTCATGAACTTGGGCTGAACCTAGGTGAATCCAGGGGTACCCAAGGGCCACCCAAAAAAAAAACAGAGAAAAAGTGATTTTTAAAAAAACATTTTTATAAACAAAAAAGTGCCTGTGTACCTAATTTCGCCCTTAAGTTTTTTAAGTTATTTTCTTTCTATGTCTCTATGCTATGTAAATGCCATTAAATTTCAAAAATTTTATTCCCTTTTTCTACATTTTTTTGTTTTTTTTTTAAAATCCGATTTTTCCTGTTTAAATCCCAAATTTAAAAAAATAATATTTTACTTTTGGTTTGCGATTTTTTCCCCAAAAGATTGTTGCTGCTATTGCGCAAAAAAGTGCAATGATCTGATTTATACATACATCTCCCCATTAAGGAGGCTTTTGGTGCCCAAAAAATCAAGGACTCAACATCCTCATATCCTCCATATGATACTATCTTTCATTACTTGGAAGTTGTCCCTTGAGACCAGTTAACTAAGTTCTATTCACCTCTCTTCAAGTCTTCCACTCTTTCTTTTGAAGCACTACATCAACTCCCAAACTCGGAGCAAGGTCTTCAATTGGTGGTAACAATACCTCTTCCTTATCAAGCATGGAAGGTTCAGATAGACAGAGGTTTTCAACATTCACCATTGAATATATTTTCATGTACAGAGGCAGATCTAAACAAAATGCATTATTGCTCACTTGTTCTACAATCTAAAATGGACCATACCTTAATCCTTAGTTTTCTTGCTTGTCCCTGGAGTCTCATTTTGCCTAAGTACAACAAAATCTGGTATCCAACTTTGAATTTGTGCTCAACCCACTGTTCATCATGCTGTTCTGTAATAACCTTTACAAAAATTATATAACTAACCTACTACATCTGAATTTATAAACAACACAATGCACTGAAATACTATTACACAGATAAATTACAGCATGCTACCACACTAAACCTGCAACACATGTGACGACCTGCAAACAATTCTCCAAAACTGATTGATAGTTTACCGTGTACAGCTGTGATAGATAACCAAACACTTGCCAATGTGAAGAAAGAGAATATCTTTAGCACAATTGTAGCGCCTGAATGAGACTACCAAAGTGAGTCAAAGGGGTTTCTTCTTTTGGTTTTGAGATTCAAGGGATTTCGTGCTCAAATCAGCTACAGAACACTAACGCAGAAATATAACAGTAGAAAAGGAGACAGTTCTAACAGCCAAACCCCTCTTTTTATAGTACAAAGGAGGGCCCAAATCCCAGTTTACCCATAATCTGACTGCATTCCTAGAATAGCAAATATTATTCAAGTCAAAATGCCACCATAACTCAGCACCCCCTTTTTGACAGCATAACTGCCCTCTTTGAAAAGTCAATTTGTAACTCCTGTAATGCACTGTTAGAAATTGACAAAATTAAATAGAAAATGCCCTTAAATATTATTTATTTATTATTGCTAATTATCATGAATTGTAACCCCCCTTTAAGGAGACATTTTCTGTAATGTCCCCAATTTCGCGAGCATCAGAGTTTGGTGGATTTAGCCTATTCTTGGCCCTCGTAGGCTAATATGTCTAGCTAGAGGGTCCCTTTTGGCAGTGATCAATGGTTTTTCTCCTTCAGCGCCTTGTGTGGGTTCAAGTTTAGCCTTCGGTTGACTCAGTTTCACATACTTACTATTTATAGTAACTCACTGTTTAGGGTTTCTATTTTTAAACGGTCATCCGATCACATGGAGAACAGGGAGAGTCAACTCCTGGTTCAGACGACATAGCAATCAGACAAGTATTTCAAGAGATATTAAAGTTTAAGTGACATAAGTGATTTATTTAAATATTTAAATGTTATTATAAAGTTGTAATGTAACTTTATAATAATAAAGTCACTTTAATTTTATAAAGTGCTTTAAGTGAAAAATTAAAGTGGGAAATATATCTTTTATCCCACATTGGCAAGGAAAGTGTTTGAGTTCTCACAAGAAAACAATAAAAGGAACTTAAGAGCTCATTCTTATCCAACCAGGATTTGATATTTGTCATATGATTTCTCTTTGGTGTTTGGAGAAGGGAGCCCTAGGGTTTTTTGCCAGCGTATCGGCATTGGAGAGCATAGTTGCCTCATTGCAACAACATTATGAGGTTGTGAAATATCAGTTGAAGGTGCTTAACTATTGGCTTCATCTAGAGGTCAAGTTTGTGCTTCGTCGGATTTGCAGGAAAGTATAGAATAAGGGTTTCTTCATCTTTCAATATCAAAAGATTGTATTCCGGGTATGCTCTATTGTAAAATTTTTCAAAGGAGAATCAATAAACTTATCTCATTGCTGCAATAGGGTTTAATATTTTCATCTCCAGCATTTTATTTCATGCCTGGCATTATATTTTAAAAATACACAAAAAAAGGCAAATATACAACAAGAACACAAACAAAATTCAAAACCCTCATCAGAAAATACAAAGTTCCAGGATTGGAGAGAACTGGAGTTCTTACAGTGGTATCAGAGCTTGAATCCTGCTATCCTGTGTTGGTTTGCAAAAAGAAGATCTTCAGATTATGCTAGGGTTTGATAAGGTATTTGAGTTTGATTATTTTTAGTTCTGGAGAAGATTAATCTTGCAATTTGTGGAGTTTGCTGTGAGCATATAGTGGCCGAATCAATGTTTGGAGAAAATAGGAAAAAACGATTTATTGAGCTTCTTGAATAAAGATATTAAATCTTATGAGGGGTTTCTCTTACCGGTCTTCCATCAACTATTCTAGTATTATGAGAATTCGATTTACATAGGTTGAAGACTGAACTAGCAACTCTCAGCGACATTTCATATTGGGAGGTTCGTCTGTTTAAGGAGAGTATTGGCGCGACATTTTGTGGCCATCGTTTCAATGACTTAAGTTGTTGATATTACTCTCAAAGAGCTACTCACATATTATATCACATGCTGCTAGAAGACAAAGTCTGGCTGCTCAGAAATAAAAAAAAAATACGAAGGAACTGAGTTTGATATTTTGAATGAAGACAAAAGGTTAGGAAGAATATAACAAAGAAGATTGTTTCTCTTGTTGGGACCTCTGTGCTCAAGTGCTTGGGCTTTGTGCGTGGCATGTATGAATGTTACTTTAGTTTGAAAAATCATCGCCAGCTATAAACATCAAAGGAGGAGTCGAGATTATATCGGCAAGAAGAAAAAAAAAAATTGCTTTTCTTGTGTCCTGTTTGGAGCTTCTAGTCTGCCTGCTTTATTCTTTAAGGAGTGCCAATTTCATAATTTATGAGCAGCTGGATAAGACAAGATTACAAGAGATGCCCTTGAGGAAAAATATATCTATCGGGTCTTGCTTAATCGATTTGAGTTTGTAAAGAAAGACGCATAGCTAGAGGTAACGTCTTCATCGATAGAGACGAACTTTGGAAGAATACGTGGCAAGGAGATATCTGAAGGAGACGTCTTTTCATGGCAGTGGCGCTGGCATTAAATCAGCTCGACTTGGGAATTTAAAGCATAATGTGTAAAACAAAAGTCAGGAGGCTTCATTTGGCATCAAATTTTTTTTAGGAGGAAGTTCTGATTAAATTTAAGGAAAAATTCGATTTCATATATGGTTGCCGTCAGTTCCTGAAGGAGCATCAATATTATATTTTTTGGAATCTTCCAATTCTCCTGCCGTCTTTGAGAAAGGAGGACGTCTTATTGAAAAAAGACAAAATATTCAACCTCATTCAAGGACGGTATTATAATTTGGAAGCTACGATAAAGACAAAGCACAGTTTGATTTGTGAAGGTCTAATAAAATAAACTCAGTCATTTGTGAGTGAATATTTTATGTTGCAATAATCGCTGCAATAATTTCTGAACTCCTGTTATTGTCAAACTAGAAATGTATGAAGTCAGAATTGTTTGCTTTGAATTTGATTATACGTCCATAATGAATAAAAAATCAGGGTATTTGATCTAATATTGTCATGTGACTAAGCTGCAAACATTTGATTATATTACTCTGCGTTACACACTTCTGCATTCGCCAAAGTTATCTCATTGTCTAAGACTAGATAAGATATATTAGTTTGACAAATATCATTGTCAAACTAGAAAGAGAAATTCAAAATTATGGCTTCTAAATTCGTTGATGTGGTAATGGATGCTTATGAGGAGTATAGAGCACTTCCAGATAAGGTCAAAGATCGCTTAGACTTCGAGCAATATGTGGAGCAGCGGATGGATTATAACAAGCAAAGAAGCAAATCAAAGAAATGTGAGCAACTAAGTGTTGAGAGCACCTTAAATAATATTCAGCAAAAACTTATGCTTTCACAACAAAGATTAGCTCGTAGCTTGCAGCAGTCTGAAAATTCCATTTCAAGACGAAGCTCAACACAAAACAAAAAGAAGAAGTTGTGTTTCTATTGCAAAGGGTCGTACGATGCAAACCATGATTGCCTTTTGAGACCTAAGGGCAAGGCGAATAGAATAATGTGGGCACCCTATGAGGATTCAAAACCTGAAAATTCCAACCAGCAAAGTAATCATGAAGAATCTGAGTTAGAACATGAGATCTCTAGAGGTGAAGTATTTGAAAGTCTCTTTGATGTGTTTGGGTTAAAAAGGAATAAATTAGTAGATCATGTTGAAACTGAAGTGGTTATTGATAAGGAAACTTTACATCATGATAATAGTATGGTGGAGCCACAGAATGATATTCACAACATTCCAGAGGTTGTTATCAGCACTGCTAACAGTTCTGATTTTCATGACAGCAGTGATAAAACTTTCCAACAGCATGAGACAACAGTGATTTCACATGTGCAAAATACTTCTATTGAGTTGCCACATGAAGGTACTCAAGATTTGGGTACTAATGGTGCAATGTGTGATATGGGTTCATGTCATGATGAGTCTGATTTTTCAGATCAGATCTTAGAAAATACGTTAGAAGGTTCATATGTTGACATGGAATCCCAAGATTGTGAGTTGGAAGGTGATACAATCACATTGGGAGTGGAAGTGTGTGAAGATACTGTCATATCAGTAGCTTCCACCTTACTAGTTGAGCCATCCTTTGAGGTACATAGTAGTAGTACCTTAGATATTGATGTGTGCGCAATTGATTGCACACATGATGCTGCTAATCATGAGGTGAGTGATGTGGATTCAGCCTCTTACTATAGTGCGGATTTGGGTGGAAATGATGAGTCATAGGGGTATCATCATCTGGCAGGGCAGTTGAAAGTTAGTGATGACATGATTATTACAGCTTTGGAGCATTTTGATGTTGCTCGATAGATGTTGGCGACCTATGGTTGGAGTACTCCTATGTCAGATGAGCACGGTGATAGTAGCCTTTCCCTTGCAGAGTTCCATACACTACAAGAAGCTATTGGATTAATGTAACATAATTATTTGCAGTTACTTGCTAATAGGAACTATCTTCTCAAGTGGGATGGTATTTACTATGATGCGCTAAAGGGGAAGGAGGAGGAGGTTGACGAGCTCACTCATGAGCTTGGGGAGACTATGAACTCGTTAGAGAGCGCTCAGTTGGCCCTTCGTGAGTCACAGTCACGGTTAGAGGAGCTTACTGTGGAATTGAGATGGGCACAATCTTCACCAACTACAGATTCAATTCAGTTTCCTACAACGACAGTTGGTCATGATTTGACATCCATGGGTTGTAGTGAGGATGTGGTAACATCCATCCCGGATACAGGGGCAGTTGCCTCAGTTGAGCTGAGTACTTTGATTGAGAGTAGCAAAAAACCACATGTTACATCAGGCTCTCTTGTGGTCAGTACTATGACAGATGATGCAGGTCCGATAGCTGATAGCTCTTGTGTGGCTGTGGTGGATTCTCCAGAGAGTTGTGTGTTAGTGCATGACGCTACTCCATCATCTTCACAGGGGACTCGCAGAGTGTCATCTGGTTGGGAGTATGGCTCTCATGTTGATTTGTTTCCCTCTCTTGGAAGCAAATCTGTTACCTCATCCCATGCAGTTGATTTTGGACGCCAGTTTGTTGTGTCTTAGAGTCAGAGAGATTAGTTGCTTGTTTCCAGTATTGCTAGTGATGAGCCCTTGACGGAGGTTGGAGCATTTTATCACAACTACACAGTGAGGAGTGCTCATCATTTTTCTTTTGATCCACACGCGGAGGACTTGATGATGCATCAATGTGGATTGGCTCTGGGATTATACCATCCGTTGTGGGACGAGAGTTTTCCATCTTCAGAAGATGAGATTAGCGGCTGTAAGTTCCCGACTCAGTTGATTGTGGAGAATTACTTGCAGGGACAATAGTTAGTTATCCATCATGTAGTTATGTATCTGTTAGGGTTTGCTACTTCTATGTTACAGAGTGACTATGGTGTCAGTTGGCATGATGGTTTGGCTAATTATCACATCCATGGGAGTTTAACATAGGTCAGAGAGAGAGTTGGTATGGCAAATGCTTCTAGATATTCTTATCTCCACATGACAGATGGATGTGAGTTTAGATTGTATTGGGATCCAAGTGGTGACAGGTTTGGCATTAAGTATCGGATGGGTCCCATTGGGTTACTTCACCACTCTTAGCATGGTGAAGTTGGAGGCAGTAGGGCGCAACAGAAGTCTAAGGAAGGCAGTCACGATAGACCTTCATTCTGGGTTGGGATCCAGGAATAGCTTGCACAGTTGTGTTTTCGCGATGCTACAGGAGATAGTTAGAGATGTATGGGACACTCCACAGTTCTTCTTTTGGGCCTTCCGAGGAGTTGGGTTTCTTTGCAGTAGAGATTGCTTGGGGAGAAGCAATTTCAAGGAGGG
Source organism: Sequoia sempervirens (assembly GCA_007258455.2). Taxonomy (NCBI): domain Eukaryota; kingdom Viridiplantae; phylum Streptophyta; class Pinopsida; order Cupressales; family Cupressaceae; genus Sequoia; species Sequoia sempervirens. Next base: position 153,381,431 of record VDFB02373365.1, read on the forward strand.
CGGACTGTAATGTCCCCAATTTCGCGAGCATCAGAGTTCGGTGGATTTATCCTATTCTTGGCCCTCGTAGGCTAATATGTTTGGTTAGAGGGTCCTTTTTGGCAGTGATCAGTGGTTTTTCTCCTTCAACGCCTTGTGTGGGTTCAAGCTTAGCCTTCGGTTGACTCAGTTTCACATTCTTACTATTTATAGTAAGTCACTATTCAAGGTTTCTATTTTTAGACGGTCATTTGATCACATGGAGAACAGGGAGAGTCGACTCTTGGTTCAAACGACATAGCAATTAGACAAGCATTTCAAGAGATATTAAAGTTTAAGTGACTTAAGTGATTTATTTAAATATTTAAATGTTATTATAAAGTTGTAATGTAACTTTATAATAATAAAGTCACTTTAATTTTATAAAGTGCTTTAAGTGAAAAATTAAAGTGGGAAATATATATTTTATCCCACATTGGCAAGGAAAGTGTTTGAGCTCTCACAAGAAAAGATTAAAACGAACTTAAGAGCTCATTCTTATCCAACCAGGATTTGATATTTGTCATATGATTTCTCTTTGGCGTTTGGAGAAGGGAGCCCTAGGGTTTTTTGCCAACGTATCAACATTGGAGAGCATAGTTGCTTCATTGCAACAACATTTTGAAGTTGTGAAATATCAGCTGAAGGTGCTTAACTGTTGGCTTCATCCAGAGGTCAAGTTTGTGCTTTGTTGGATTTGCAGGAAAGTATAGAATAAGGGTTTTTTCATCTTTCAATATCAGAAGATTGTATTCCGGGTATGCTCTATTGTAAAACTTTTCAAAGGAGAATCAATAAAATTATCTCATTGCTGCAATAGGGTTTAATATTTTCATCTCCAGCATTTTATTTTATGCCTAGCATTATATTTTAAAAACACACAAAAGAAGGCAAATATACAACAAGAACACAAACAAAATTCAAAACCCTCATCAGAAAATACAAAGTTCCAGGATTGGAGAGAACTAGAGTTCTTACATTTTCCTCCAGCTCATCAGGAAAATTAAAGGAATGGGCTTATGGGATGCTGCGGGATGAATTAATGGAAGGGGGACATTGTAATGCCCTCACCTAAGGCATACCATCTTATTAAGACAGCCAACCCACTAAAGCAGCCAACCCTCTAATAAAGGGTGCATCTATCCTTAATACCAGCGATTCCCTTCTAATAAAAAATAATAAATAATAATTAACTAAAAAGTCAAGGCGTACCCAAAGGGTTATGACCATTGAAGAGAAAGGGTATACAAAAAGATAAATCAAGGGGAAGAATGGAATTAATTCAGCAAAGATAAGTATTTATTTTTCCTTCATGGAATACAATTATACAAATCAATGATTCAGCAATCTTGAGGATGAAACCCCTCATAGACCAGAAAAGTCAGGACGAAAATCTTTAATTTCTTCGTCAAGTTAGTGGACGAAAACCCCTAAATTTAGCAAGAATATTTCAAGACATGTTCAAATAAAATAGCTGCAAATTGCAAGAAGATTACAGCAGTTATTCAAAAATAAGTTTGTATCTTTCAGAATTATATTATTAAATTTTAAATCTGAAATATATATAAAAATTATAGTTTTAAGGATAAATTAATATTTGTAATTAATTATGCAAGCCTTATTGTGAGTGTGGGATATTTATTTAAAGCAAAAATAAGGAAATTCTAGAATGGGGCATCACAGACATTACAAGCTTGGACCTGGTATGTGACTCCCTCAAGCTCTTTTGAACTTGGAGATGGATTTGCCAAATCTTGACAATGAATTCTCAGCATTGTAGACCTCTGTGTCAACATTTTCTCCCTCTTTTGATGACTGTCCCAACACAACATCCAATGGATTGCTTGGTAGAAACCTGAAACATGTCTCAAAAGGTGTCAAATTGGTGGATGTATGAATTTTTCTATTGTAAGAGCGTTGAATATATGCTAAATTCTCATCTGATGTTCTTGGATGCATCTGATTGTAGCCCCTCAACAGCACATCACTTCAGTTTGAGGCTAAAATGCGGTTGATCTGTTTAATTGGGTATCCATTCATTCCCACAATGCACACCAAAATTTCCCCCAAAATTGCTCGTCTCGATCTGAAATGATTCTTTTTGGCAAAGAAAAATTCACCCATACATGTGTAAAGAACAACTCAACTACATCTTTTTCCTGTCAATGTCTTCTTACATAGATAAAAGTCTTACCACTTTGTGTTTGCAGGTATATATCTCCAAAGTCTTTATCTTTCTTGTAAACCTCCACATAAACCTTGTTTGTGAAGGGTTCTAATTGGGAAAAATTGCATACCGTTGAAAGCAAAGGTGGCCTTGACAAGGTCACACTCCTCTTATATGTGATGATCAAGTAGAATTGTTGTAAAAACCCCATCCACTTATAGTGTCGTGCTTGTTACAATTTTGCTTTAGCTTGCAGATATTGGAGAGGTTGATGATTGGTATGAACAATCATTTGTTTGCCCAACAAGTAGTGTTTCCATTTCTTTGTTGGGAATTAGTGTTCACATGGTTATTTATAAATTACAATGTGGTAATATTACTATATGTAAATATTAAATAGTATTGTTAGTGTTTCCATTTCTTTGTTGGTTGAACGAACAACTCATATTAAATAGTATTGTTAGTGGGTTATGTGAGTTGTACTCACCCCACTTAAATAGATTTTATAGTTAAGTGGTTTCCTAGATTATAGGAAAACTACAATCTATATATGTAATTCATGTTGAATGAGAGAGTGTGGAATATAGAAACAAAATTTAGCTTCTATGATTCCCCATTTTTCTGATATGGTATCAGAGCGAATTTGTTTTTGCACCTATTATTTAGTGATTAGGAGCTAATTCTATATTATTTAGAGCGTCCTCAGCCATTTGATTTTCTCCATATACAGATTTATTTCCTGATCTTAAGCAATCGCTTCCATTGTGTAGAAGGTTGCGGGTTAGGATGTATAGCACCTTTGGATATAACATCCAAGTGATGCACAGGTGGGAAAGCACTATTGATAACAAGTGCTGCACGTCATCTCATTGTTTCCAGCGGTAGTAGAAAGGTACAAGCAGCAAAGAGCCTTGGTATCAACTTCTCAAAATATAGTAATGAGGGGCCGAGTTTGAAGTGGTAAAGTGAGTGTGACGATCAGAGGCAGTGCCGCATCAATATTGGCGTGGTGTTTGGCATTTGAGTTTATTTTGTAGACGTTGAATTTAAGTTTGTTTTGCATAGTTTGTAGAAGAGTGCGTCAGATTTGATGTATGAGGTCCCAAGGCCTTGGTGCAAAAGAAATCAATTAGCAAGATCTGCTAATTTTAGAAGATAACGGAGGAAGACATAGATCCGTCCATGCACGGCGTGAAGGATCAAAAACTGCAACTTTGAACTTCTTGGAGCTGTTATTGCTTGCTTGCTTCTTCACTTCACAACAAGTGGCCTACACAGAGGAGCATTTAGAATATCTTGATAAATTCCTTTGCATAGTATGATTTGATAGACTATATAGACTAGGTTGATAATGGGTGGAACTTTCACTATCTCAGGATCTTTCTTGGGAACATGGTGGTGGTGAATGCCATTGGAAATCCGAATTCCACATTATTTCTTGCGTTGTAATATCCTCCGTTCAAATCATGGATGTAGCATGGATTCCTTGTTATGATATGCGGAATAGAGGAAGTTGCCAGTGGTAATATTGTAAGAGTTCAGACTATAGTTAAAGATAGAGTTTGCAAGTTTAATTTCTTATATTAATGTTAAATTTTAGATATATGTATTGAAAAAAGATAGGTAGTATTATTTATCGATTTTATAAAATCAATATTGGAGCATATATTTTTAGAGTGCATGATCGGTGGTACCTAACACTCTCATGATTTGTAGAAGAGAATTCCATCTTGAGGGGGGGACTTTAAATAGTGAGCTTCAAAGTCAAATTTGCTAAGTAGCAAATATTATTGGAGGATGGAGGCATCGAAGGTTGGAGGGCAATCAACGTCCTCTTGTCAGTTACCAACGACGGGGTCGCTTATCAGCTCTGGTGACATTTCATTTTCGATGTGTGTTATTTTCTTATGTAATCCCCTAGTGTAAAATAGTGTAATGAACAAAAGCACTAATGTAATGTAGTTCATTGATCTTGAAAGGGTTTGTGGGAGGATCCAGAAAACCACACGAGGTGGACAGTTGGCGGGTTCTTGTTCATGTCCAGGTTTGTGGTAACCCTGTGTGAAAACCATGAAAGGTTGATGGGAGGTGGCCTTTTGTTTTGAATTAAGATCATGAGCCTGAAGAGAGTTGGGCCTACTGCAGATGTAGGGTGTGAGTTCTTACCATGTTCACACTAAGGGGGGGAATGTTGGGAATTAGTGTTCACATGGTTATTGATAAATTACGATGTGGTAATATTATTACATGTAAATGAGTTGGTTGAATGAACAACTCATATTAAATAGTATTGTTAGTGGGTTATGTGAGTTGTACTCACCCCACTTAAATAGATTTTATAGTTAAGTGGTTTCCTAGATTATAGGAAAACTACAATCTATATATGTAATTCATGTTGAATGAGAGAGTGTGGAATATAGAAACAAATTTGGCTTCTATGATTCCCCATTTTTCTGATATTCTTCACCACTTGTACCAATGGATACAATTCTTTGTCATAACTACAATACTTTAGAAGTGCCCCACGAAATAATTTAGAGTGATATCAAAACTATATTCCTCTTTGCAATAAAACAACCTTGTTAGGAACTTAGGACCAAAATCGTTGCCCCTATGAAAATTTGTAGTAAGTATCCTTGTCATGTTGTCAATTTTAGCCAACTTTTCTCCTTTGTCAAGCTGTAAGATGTTTTTGTCTTGGTCTAGTTTCTTCTTGCAGATTGTTTGAGTTTACACTGTGCCAAACATGAGACAAAAAACTCTTAGCTGTTGGGGGGGGCTCAAGCATAAAAACAGAGATGAAGATGTCGAAGTCTTGGATCTGAAATCATCAAAGCACAATTTAGGGATAAGTCTCAGTTGAGTGCACTTTCCAGGTGGTAAAGGCACAAGGAAATCTCCCCATGTCTTTAGGGCTGGCAATGATAACATACATTAGCACCTAGTAGTGGTGAATCATCAAATGATCTTTGCCCAAAAGATATAGCAGTTTTACACTCTCATATTGTGGCACAACCAGTTCAAAATTGTGATTTAAGTAGTTATCGTCAAATGAGAACGTGACCAATATTTAAAGTGAAACAAGTAGAAGGCTTCACACTTTTTACATGGGGTCACCATTAGAAAATTATGACCCAATTGACAATAATCTAATGAAGCTACAAAAGGAAATAAAGGCAAAGTATAGATCACATTTTACTAGTGGTTTCACTAGCATAAAATTATGACTAGAGGTATGGCGAAAAGAAATAATTAAATGTCATGTTCTTTTCATGACGGGATCGATGCAAAATGGTGATAGGGAAGAAGGGTGAAATATATGCAAGCAAGTTGCATTTTACTAGTGGTGACACTATCAGAAAAATGCATCAGGTTTAAGTGGCATGAACAGATGAAAATCCCAACTAGAAGAAAGGGTTTTCTAAATTGTTAAATGAATGGCATGGATTTCAGTTGGAATGCCGATACAAAAAGGTGATTTGAGTAACAAAACATTCTGGAAATCAGGATCAGCAGCAATGGAGGTTGAAGACAAAGAAATCATGAATTTTCCTTGGTGATGCCACCCTAAAAATATGACAAGAAAATAAGCTGGCTATAAACCGAACACCAAATGCCAAGTTAAGTGATTTAAATAAAAAATCAAACAAAAAGATGTTGCCATTCCATTCAGTCGACCATTTTTGGGGAAATAGCAGATTTAAAATGAATGGAATTTTGATTTAAGCCTATTTTAAGAGTTTTATTTCCTCGTGTCAAAAGAAGGGTTAGTGTTTGCTTTAAAGACATTATTTTATTATTATTTGTTCCTTTGAAGCTTATTTTGGAGCTTACAAATATGTCTAAAACACATTGTAAAAAAATGATAGTAAAAGGCCAGACTTATGTTGTAGAATTGTCATTCAAAGGTTGAAGTTAGATTGTGTTCATGTGTGGTGAAAGAGAGTCAATGCTAGAGTTATGTTGCAAAGATTGTCATTCAAAGTTTAAGTCAAGTCATTATGTTTGTGAAGCAAATGACTGTGAATGTAAAGCTTATGCTACAGAAACCATTCAACTATTATTGCTATTTGGTAATTGTTAAACTTATGTTTGTAATCCCACAAGTTAAATTTAATTGAGTATCCCGGTTAAGCTTTGCATTGATGCTTGTTGTTCATTATAGGAATAACTTTGCTTTAGCAATTTATCTTCTAGAACCATGTGATGTTTGCCCATATAATCATTTCCTGTTGATGTATAATATTAGTCTTGAATTTAGTTAGTAGTCAATGTCCATTGGTGTTACCACGCCAAATCTTTGTTTAGTCTTTGCTTTTACTAGTAGGAGGTTGTGCTTTTTCATGCTTGTAGTGTTTATCCTCCTTAATCTGAAAATCTTGTTGTAAGCCTTGATTGTTGATAGTCTAGTGTTACGTTTAGGGCAAAAACACAGTCATTTAGACATTTACATATTTATAAATTCTATTAGTTTTAGGTTTAGTTAGGTCTTAGGGAGCTTCCCTTTACAATTTGAAGAATGGTTTCCGTTTTACCATACACACAGTTCCATTTTGCGTTGCCTCAAACGAGACAAAATAAAATGCTAACAAACCCCCATAGTATAATCACTTGATTTGTTTCCATTTTGAATAGTTGTTATAAATTTGGTAAAGCTGAAAAGGGTGCATGGCTGATTTTGTATTTCAGCTCTTCAAAAGCCTTTTTGTTGTTTTTGCCCCAATCGTTGTAATAGCATGCAAAAGTACTGCTATATATGAAAAAGCTTTGAGAAACTTCTCATGTATTGTATTATTCCCACAAAACTTCTTGTTTGGTGACACTAGAAGGCTTTAACCAATTTACTGTGGTTGCAATCTTTGCTAATCTATCCTTATCTCTCCATTCAAATCATATGCCCAAGAGAGACAAATGATTGTTGTGCTATTTATTCTTTACGAAAGTTTCAAAACTTGCTCATACATCAATCTCACAAAGGTTGTAGGTGCATTGCATAAAGCCCTTGCCTTGTCTTGAAAGCTGTTTTTCATACATCTTCCTTCTTAACTTGTGCTTGATGATGACTCGATTTCAGATCCAACTTGGAAAAGTACTTGGCATGATTCTGGTCCTAAAGATTATCTATCCATTGCAATGAGTACCTATTTTGGATGTTAATTTTTTTCAAAGCCCAATAGTAAATTTACATACCCCACGTGCCATCCTACATAGGCATTGCAACAATAAGAGAATCACATGGTGAGGTGCTGGATATGAGTACTTCTTGCTCAAGAAAATCCTTTAGTTGTGTTTTTACTTCACAGCTTCTACTATGCTTTGCCAGTAGAACCCTATGTTTGGAAGAGGACAATCGGAAGTAGTTGAATCTCTTGTTCAGTTGCTTTCATAGTTGGTACTTGGTAGCCCCTATAGAGGGGTATGAGCTACCAAATACAACCCCACATACATCCAGTGGATTCACATCCACTGTCACCTCATCTACAAAATCTGGGGTAAGTCTAAATCTGATTTTATATTGCCCGTTGACTGAAATCTCCATTCTCTTTTTCAACCAACCCAACAAATATGGATTGGGGTGCTTTTCTGTTTGTAAACCAAACTTGTTGACTAATTTACAAGAAATCAGATTTGTTTGCTAACACATATCAAAGAGAGCATCAATATTCTTTCCTTTGATTTGAATCTTAATATGAAATAGTTTGGTCAACTCATCTTCATCTTGAGACTGGCTATTATCCACACATGTACGCTTTCTCACTATAGCACATGATAACTTGTCACCTAATTCAGAGTTGCACTCCGTCTCTTTACCCTTACCTCCACAATAGGCATTTTTCTTCTTTTTGTTCTTATATGGGTTCAACTCAGGATGTAGCTTCCAACATGTCTTTGCAGTTTGTTTTTCTTTGTCACAATTACTATAATAGCATTCTTTTTTGCCCTTATATTTGACTGTGGTATTGAAGTTTCTTTTGCTCTTCCATTTGCCTTTACTTTTGTCCTTTCCTTGACCCTGCTGCAATGTTTTTCTCTGCTATTTTTGATGAAAATTTGTCTTATTTTTCTTGTCCATCTTCAAGTAATATGTTTGGGCACAAGCCTCGTCAATAATTTTCGGTTTAGCTATCAAAATGAGCCTCTTGAGGTGCCCAAACAGCTCTCCAATATACTTTATCATCACTTCTTGGTTCATTACATCCTTTCCCAATTGAACTGCTTTTTGGAATTCACTAGTATACTCTTGTACATTTTGTCCTTCTCTTTGCCAATAAAAATCCCACTAAATGGCTCTTTCTTCCTCACAGCATATGGTGTGAGATTGTTATTTAAACAACTCTTTAAAATCTTTCCATTTTGAAATAGGTGGAACTCTACGTAATTGCACAGAGTTGGCATAAATTTCATACCATGTAAGAATGTGTCTGGACAACTTTAGCCTTGTGAAAGAAATAAGCTGATGTGCACTCAGCCCATGCAAATGGAAATAGACCTCCATTTGTGCTATCCATTGGTCCAATTTCTTTGCACTAACTTCTCCATCGAATGCTTGAATGTTGATCTTTACTTCCACCTCAAAGAGAGAGCTCTTCCTATTGGAAGCAGGCTGTTCACACCCTTTTTCCTTGCCTTCAGGTTCTTCTTCTTGCTCCTTTTGCACTTGCGCAAGAGCCAATTTATGAGATAATGCAATAATTATTTTCTGCTATCCACACGCCTGCTAAAAGGGAAATACCAACAATGTCTTCTTCTAGTCTATTAGTGCTTAGATTTGTAGGCCTCCATTTGTGATTTTTGCTTATATACCATCTAAGATGGATGATTGAGCACAAAGGCATTATCTTAAACCTTCTTAGTGATGATGTATGGGCTATATTTAGAGGACGTATTTTGCAGTAAGGTTTGGTGAATCTTTTTTAATGCAAATGAACCCATAATTTATCACCAACTTTGAACTAGTGTGATAGTTGATGCTGATCAGGGCGTTGCTTGCAGTTGACATTGTTTCTTTGCAAAATGGTTTGCACTTGCTATCAAATGTATATTTCAAAAAACATCATACTTGAGATGAAAATTTGCATTTCATTCAACCAGTAGAGGTCTTTAGAGTTTTGCAGAACACAACCCTTTTATGCTTGGATTTCCAACCACTGGCACCTATTGATTTAGCCTATCCTATGTGGCCATCAACTGTAGCAACTTCTTTAGCTCAAAAGGAAGTTGAAAAAGCAGCCAAGTTCATTGAGCACATCCAACACATTTAGTTGCAAGTACAAAGCATTCTATAAGGGATCAATGTGAGGTACAAATAGCACAATGACCAACATCGAGCACTGCATCAATTCAAAGTTGATGATAGATATGGTTTCATTTGAGTAAGGAAAGATTAAACAGACCTTATTGCAAGATCTGTCTTATTTGGTATGGCCCATACCCTGTCATTAACAAAGTTGGATATAATGCATTCGAACTGATATTTCAACTTATCTTGGTCTTCATTGTGTCTTTAATAATTTAATTCAGAACTCTTGCACCATTACTTACCACACCTTTGGTAGACACATCAGATGCAACAGAAGAACTCCAAGCAGTAGAAGTCAATCGTGAAGAAAATTAAGTTGTTGATCCACAAGTCAATTACATGAGGATTCAGGAAATCTATATCTATTGGATTGTTAGGATGGGTCAAGTTCCTCATCAAGGAAACTGGTATAATAGGGTTCAAGGTATAGAGCACTTTCTGCATTTTTTCCTCCCAATTTACTGCAATGGGAATTATTGCTTCTCAAGAAGGGGCAACTGATCTATGGGAAGCTAGGAATTTGATTGTCTCATGGTATAACAATGGTACTCTGTGTCACCTGCTGTCTTCGTCACCAGCTTAAGCATCATCCCAAGCACAAGTTTTCAAACTGTGAAGCTCTGATACCACTGATATTGGGCCTAGGGATGACTTAGGGGATAACACACTAAGTGGATTCAATATGCTATTTGCAGAAACAATTTTTTAATGATAAGAATACAATAAGAACTATATTTGCAGGCTGAGTCACGGAAAATTCAAAGATGATAGAACATGCTAGATTGTAATGCAATATTGTATTATGCAAGTTCTGTACAATGGTCTGAGAGATTTGAGGTGTCAATCAAAAGGCTCTCCTACCTGATTAATTGTTCGATGAATAGCTGTGTAATATACAAGAGGAGATGAGGAAATGCTTGGCAGTACAAGAAATGCAATCACATGTATTCCACCCATTCATATTCTTTGTGTTGTCAGTTTCTACAAGTACTGCTGAACTCTCATCTCATTCCACCAATTCATAATTTTTCTCATTATCCTGATGATGGGTGATGGAGTGTGATCCAAACAGAGATGGAGTTAAAAGTGCACAGTTTTTACCAGAAGGCTGTTAAACTATATCATGGATTGTGGGAATCTCATGTTATTACCACTGAACAAATTTGCTGAACATGGTTGACAATGTTAGAGCTGTGATGAATTTGAGCTTCACTGTGTGAAAATGTGTACTTGGGATGATGTTGAAGCTGGCAGTGAAGATGGAAGGTGACACAGAGTACAGTCGTTATATTGTGAGATGATCAAAGTTCTAGATCTTCCTGGATCATGTCCAAAAGACTCAAGCAGCCAACCACCATTTATTGACACCTCATGTCTTTTTTATATATTTCAGTGCATATCAGATCCATGTTTAAATGGATTTGTGCTAGTTTGTATTAATATATAATATAAAAAAATTGTAATATAAACACACGTAGTGATAGTTATAAATCAAACTTATGATTGACTTTTCAGTGTGCCAGCTTTTTGAACATATTTGATTCATAATATCAGTTGTGTGTATTGAATTTTGTCTTCTTTTATTTACTATATTTATTATGAAGAATTACATCTCTATAAAAATAGTTGATCGTCCATCCACCCACCCATGTTTTCTACTTATCAACACCAAAAGTCCAAGTCGATGTGGGTTGTTGATTGTGCCTCTTGGTGCAAAATATAAGCTAGAAAGGGCCCACAAAGATATAACACATGAACCTTGTATCATATATTTAGATGGATATGATAATTTAAAAAAAACTAAAATTAAACTAACTTTAATATATGGTGGTTCTACTACTTTATCTTTTTCTATATTGGTCCCATCAAAAAAAATTGTGGAAGGTCCAAGGTCCCAATATATAACATTCTCAGTGTACTTTTTTTTTTTGGTCAGTAAACTATATATTTTATTATTATTAATATATAATGTGAAAATACAAAAAATACTAAAAGTCTGAAAGGATGAAGCCAACCCAGCCATGAACAAACTACAAAACCCCAAAATTACAACCCCAACCTGGAAAGTTACAGACTCCACCGAGTGCATAAACAGACAATCCAAAACAACTATCTCAAACTACACTACCCAAAACACCCACGAATCAAATTTACAAGTTTGTAGCAAATTTAGGACCACAAACGACCAGTATCCGAACCAGCACAGAAGCAAAAGAGAGCAAAAAAAGGGCATTGAACTACCCCAAATTATGACTTGCGACCATGTTTTCGACCAGCACCACGACCACAAGCCCTGCCACCACCTCGGGCTTCAACATGACCCCTCCCATGCAATTCACCACGGCCACGGGTCTTCCTTTGCAACTCTATGTCCAACCACACACCAACCAGCTTGCAGCGGAAGAGTTCTTGATTCATTTTCTCTCTGGGAATCCCAGCCGCAATCTCCAATTCCCAATCATGTACAAAGTCCAGAATAAAAGCCCAATATTTTTTAGCCTCCGCCTTCCTTTCCAAGGTATTACCAAGAGCTCTGTGTAGAAGAAAGGGGTGCCATTGTTGAGGCACACTCGGGAAGCCAATCTAGTAGCCATCAGTGGCAACGAAGCCATGCCTTGGCATTGCACAGGCCAAAATCTCCTCCAAACCAACCTGCCATTCAGCTTTGATACAACGTTCTATCACCCTTCGAACCTCCTCCCGCGAGCTGAAATGAAGGCCCCAAGCACAAAACAGAGAAGAAATATCAGTGTTTGTGTGAAAACGAAACTTGGAAACCAAAAAATCCATTCTCAAGAGGGCCCGAGCCAAACTGAGGAAGAAAGGGTCACTTGTGGCGAACACATTCTTTAGTCGTTTGTCTATGACAGGCCCCCGAAACGCTATTTGTTGCTTCGAGGCATTGAAAGAAAAATTTGCTTCCATTCTCCTGCAGACATCAATCTTTGGCGTGCACCAATGAACCTGCAAGAACAAAATGAATGAACAACAAAAAAGCAGAGGAGTAAATATGCCTCGATCTCACCTAGCATTCAAAGCCCCTGTACCAGCGCATATTGAAATGATGCCACACCACATCAACCGATCGCTTCATTTATGAAGCTGACATCGGCCGCCACCTTTTATCCCTCCTGCCAAATCTTTGCCAAATTCGAACCAAATTTCGAAAATTATTTAGCTTGGATCGAATAATATCTACTATTTTGTCAATTTTCCATACTTGTGCTTTGCCATTGACAATCTCATTTACAATCACTTGCGAATCCCCTTCTAGATGCAGTCTTTCTACATGTAGCTTGTTTGCCAAATCCACTGCTAGGAGTGCAACTTGCACCTCCGCCTCGTTATTCATGCCTTCCAAAAACTTCTTGGTCTCAATTGCTAATATGTTATTGGTGTCATTGCGAGCAACGCACCCAGCCCCCGAAGGTCCTGGATTACCCTTTGACGCCCCATCAAAATTTATTTTTATCCACCCCCTTTCAGGTTTACACCATTGAACTGAATCCCTTGCACGGGCAGAGGGATGAACCCCCGAAGACCCATTAACGGGTGCAAACTTGAGCATGGGCCATTGCCTTTGTAGAAAGCTATCTTTGGTAGTAAAAGGATATTTGCCTTGGCTCTGCCCTTCCACAACAGTATTAACTAATTCTAAAACTGCTTTTTCAATCCTCCAATTGATCCTTTCCACAGATTCTGCTTTCCCTTGAAAAATGCAACGATTGCATTCCTTCCAGATCTCCCAAATAACCGTAGAGGGATAGATTTGCCAAATGCAGGAGAAAGCTGATTTAGATTTTGGGATTCTCCAACTCTAAAATAACTCCTTAACCGAGTTTGGACACACAAAGTGGTAATTGAGCTTGGAGACAACAAACTGCCGGCACTGATAAGAAAAACTGCAATGTAGCAGGAGGTGGTTAACATTCTCATCTTGCTGTTTGTAAAGGACACATTCAAAAGGACCGTTAAAACCATATCTCATTAATCCTTCTCCTGTAAGAATTCTCTGCTTTATAGCCAGCCAAGAAAAGGAGCCCGCCTTTGGTAGGCAATATTTATTCCAACATAAGTGTCCCGACCACTCCCTATCTACTAACATTGCTTCAAAGAGTTTATACCCAATTTTCACTGAATATTCGCCACTTTTAGAGCCACACCAGATCAGCTCATCCATGTTCCTCGATAGCAAGAAGGACCTTTGTTTGAGAATTTCCTCCAGCTCTCGCGTGTGGGCCTAAAATAAACCCAGTTCCCCACAACTCTTCCAATGCCACATTACCGAACCCTCTTATCTCCTCCATAACCATAAAATCTTCCAATTCCGTCTCCCATCTTAGTTTAGTCATTCGTCGCAACTCCTGATTAAACAGACCTTCAGACAAAGCTGGTAAACCTTCCATTGAATCATCCCAAAAGTTAGCCTTCGCACCATTACCAATTTTCCAAGTGAGGTGGTCAATGACAATGTGCTTGCAGTCCAGCATGAAGTTCCAAATGGTTGAACCCCTTGGGGGGTCCCGCACTATCAAAATCCTTTCCTTATTCTGCACATCTAAATATTTATGACTAAGAATCCTGACCCACTTATGCTTATGTCTTTTATACATTATCCATATGAGTTTGGCACCCATAGCCTCATTCATGATTTTCCAGTTCCGGCACCCCTCTTTTGGAGAGTAGACTTTATCCCATGCCACCAACGGGATTTTATCTTGTTCTTGATTGCCATTCCAAAAGAACTTTCTCATTTTTTGTTCCACCGCCTTAACGACCTTAGGCGGGATCTTCAAGCACATCATGGAGAAAATTGGTATAGCCAATATGACTAATTTGAGCATAAGCAAATGACCAGCCGAGGATAGCCATCTACTCTTCAAGCCATCCAATTTACCCAAACAGGGATCAACTAACCTAGTCCACAGGTTTGGTCGGTTTACCCCTGCAAAGAGCGAGACACCCAAAAATCTCCTTAGTAGAGATCCACTCTGAATCTTGAGGATCTTGCAGACGTCTCTTTGTTTGTCCGCACAGGTGTTGAAAAAGAGATCTCTGATTTATGCCAATTTACAGATTGTCCCGAAACAGAGCAATACATATCCAAAGTAGCTTTCATACATCTCACTACCCGAGAAGTGGACTCCCCCATTAGAAGGGTATCATCTGCAAATTGTTGATGTGTAACCGCCTCCAAACCCCGTGCCACATGAATACCCTTCCAGCAACCTTCTATTCTTTTCTTGGTGATGAGCCTTCCAAGAAATTCCGCCATAATGATGAAAAGAGCAGGGAATAAAGGGTCCCCTTGCCTAATGCCCTTGGAGGACTCAAGAAAACCTTGCGGACTCCCATTAACCAAAACTGAAAACCTCAGGGTACCAATGCAACTCCTAATCCATGCAATCCACTGGTCATTGAAGCCAAAGCAATTCATAACCTGAAGTAAGAAGGCCCTATTTACATGGTTGTAAGCCTTTTTTATGTCCAGTTTGACCAACATTCTATCCGTTTTGGCACTCCGCACCGAATGAATGGCCTCATGTGCAATTATGATGCCTTCAACAATGGATCTCCCCGGAAGAAACTTGCTTTGTTCTTCCGAAATGATATGTGGAAGAAGCACCTTCAATTGATTTGCAATGACTTTGGCAATTACTTTGTAGATAACATTGCACAAAGAGATGGGTCGAAAGTTCTCAAAGGATTCTAAGACCTCTTTCTTCGAAATCAAAGCAGTGAAAGTGTTATTAATGTCCCTACAAATATAAGATCTTACTCGAGATTCCTCCACCACTGCCACCATCTCCTATTTGATGGTCTCCCACATTCTTTGAAAAAAACCTACCGGGAAACCATCTGGCCCCGGTGCCTTGTCACCCCCCATTGAGAAGAGGGCAGATTTGACCTCCTTCTCCGAGACCGAGCTTAGGAGAAACTCGTTCTGGCTTTCAGAGATAAGATTGGGAACCACTGCGGAAACTTCCTCATCTATCCATTGATCATTTGACCCGCCACCCAGAAGGTTTGAAAAGTATCGAATTGCTTCCATATTGATGTCATTTCTATCTTTGAATATAGACCCAGTCTCTTCTCTTCTCTAAAATTTTGCTTTTAAATCTCCAAGCCTTCACGAATGAATGAAAGAACTTTGTATTTCTGTCTCCAGCTTTGAGCCATGTTTCTCTCGATTTTTGCTTCCAATACACTTCCTCCAGAGCTAAAAGTTCAGAATACTCCATAAGCAACACCTTCTTCTTGTTGAATTCAAAATCTGACATCCCCTGAAGAATCACCTTAGAATTTAACTGCTCCAGTTCCGCTTCAATCCTAGCTTTTTCCACAAAAATGTTTTTAAAGTGCTTAGCATTCTAGCCTTTTAGCTGCCCTTTAATGTATTGCAATTTTCTGAAGAAACGGGAGGCAGCCAATCCGTCAGGAACCACCTCTGATTTCCACCAACCATCAATCAGGTTAATAAGATTTGGATCTCTGAACCACATAAGCTCAAATTTGAAAGGGGACCGAATGGGGGTGGTATCATGCAGAAAATACAAGGCCACCGGGTAATGGTCCAAGCTTGAGTAAGGCAAGATGTGTGATTCAAAGATGAAAGGGCATGTCCTCTAGCTTCCTGCCACAAATAAACGATCCAGTTTCTTTGCAATATTTGAGAAACCTTGTCTCTTGTTGGTCTAGGTGAAAATTACAGACCTTGGGTAAATCTCCTCCATGTTATTGTTAAAGATGAAAATTTTAAAATCCCGTTGAATGGGGACCCAGTTTACTACAGCCTCCCCATTTGTTTGACACCTCTTTCGTGGCATTAAAATCACCCCCTAGAATTAGTAAAGATGACCTAATGCCAGACATATGAGTGCTGAGTTCCTCCCAAAGAAGTTTCTTCTGGTCGGTACTAGTCGGACCATAAATATTGAAGAAAAAGATATACCTCCCAGGCTCCTACAGCTGAAATTTAATTAATTGCCAATTAGAATCTTTCCCCATCTCAACCCCCACACCAATCGCCGGGTTCCAAAGAAAAGCCAACCCCCCAGAGGCACCCACAGATTCCACACACACTCCTTGCCAACCACACCATTTACTGAGGAGGCAATCAAAATCTGGACTTCCCAAGTTTAGTTTCCTGCAATAAGACAAAATCCAGTCGCTCCTGATCAAGAAATCTCTTGATCAGTCGCCTTTTGTTAGGGGCATTGTAGCCCCTAACATTGCATGTTAGGGCCTTCATGGCTCCTTGGGAAGGGTAAGGCCCTTCTCGGAACGTAGCTTACTTTGTCCAATGGCGCTACCTGCCATCTCTAACCGAACTCTGTTCGATTTCCTGCCTCTTTGTTTGTGTTCCCCTACCTTTGCCTTTTTGTTCTTCGCCTAAGTTTGGCTAATAGTTCTTTTATCTAGAACATCCTCTTCCTCCCCGATTTCCCCACTGAAATCTTCATCAGATAGTACATCATCTAAGTTTGGTCTCCTCACCCCTTTGGGGGTAGTCAACTCTTCAGTATTTACTCCCATAGGCTGCGAGCTTCCCTGCCCCCCCAAAATTTCTGGCCAGCCATTTTTCTCTTTCACAACAGGACAATTCTATCCCTCTCCCCTTGAAGCCTGAAGCAAGCCATTACGACACTCTGGCAGTACCTCATTGTTTGGACAGTAGTTGAATTGCTCGTTCAGAGGCTGACCACAATATTGGCTGCCATTATTGACCATTTGATTTCGAATCTCAGCTTCGAAAGCATTACGAAAGTACACTGTTCTGTCAGTGGAACTCCTTGTTAGGGATAATATTACATCAATGCCTTTTGTTTATTCCATAGGCAAATTAGTGTCGAAGATGGCCAAACTAGGGGAAGGGATCGAATGAGTCAACTCACCCTCAGATGGAAGAGTACACTCTGGTCTGAGGTCAATAATCGCCCCTAGGATCACACCTTCATTGGTATGACCTCCATTTTCCTCAAAAAGAGCTTGAGCACCATCTTGTTGAGCCAGCTAAAGAACATCATCCTTTGGCCTTGAAGTTTGGGAGGACAAAAGAATATTGCTTATTTCCCCATAAGCAGTCCTAGTACTTTCACCATTAACCAACCTAAAGCAAGAGGGGGCCTCAGGGTTCCCGACTGCAACCAAATCAATATTGGGGATACCTGTTGTGACCTTTTTCACACATCGCCCCATTCGAATGGGTACCCCCTAATTTTTGCTCCATTCTGGTCTTTTTGGGCTTTGTTTTGTCTCTCTCTCTCTCTCTTTCTGTCTCTTTCTGCTGTCTGCCTTTCTGGGGATGTGTCCGTCATCGAGCTTAAACATGAAATTTGGCCAAGTCTGAAAATTAGGGTTTTGAACTTTCCAGCCAATTTGAGGTCAATTGAAGTGAATAAATTGAAATCTGGACGAACGTTGTCGTTAGTATGCTTTCCGCAAGTTTCCACTGAGGTTTCATCAAATTCTGGCAACTTACTATTTTTAGTAAGTGTGCAATTCCGGGCGTTCCCTCAGCATTTTTTTAAGTTTCAACAGTCACACTGCATCCAGAATACATCAAGTTGCTCACTAGCAAAATTTGAGCTGAAACGTACAACTTACTATTTTTAGCAGTTCAACTTCCGGAGCAGATTTTAGGGTTTATATGCAAAGTTCTTCAATGCATGTTTGGAGATTCTTTTTGGGTTTTCTAAAACCTACACGATGGTATAACATGCAAACCAGGATCAAGACTTTTTCAGGAGCTGTCTTCAGAGGCTATTTTTAGGGTTTGCATGTCAGGGTTTTCAACGCATGTCGAGTGTTTCTTTATGGGTTTTTCAAGAGCTACGCGGTGATGTGACATGCAAAGTGAGGTGATTAGTTTTCAGAGACTTACTATTTTTAGCAGGTCCACTCCGGTAGCTACCCAGCGCATCAGAACCACAAACAGGACGCAATGCAATAGAAATGAGGTCAAACGGAGGTCATTTGATATACATGCAAGTCAAATTAGGGTTTCCAGCTTCGGGACCCAAAATGAGGGGTAAAAAGTCAGAATTTTCAAAAACTGGTGTATCCCACTGCGATTAGCATCTTTCAAGCTATCCACCAGTAAAATTTGAAGGCAATTAGAGCACTTACTATTTATAGTAAAGCATTCCAGAAACTGGCTAAAAATAGTAAACCAGCAGTAGGCGCCAGTGTGAACAGGCAGGTCACCCGATGAGGGGCACGTCATTCGAATTTCAAGTCAAACGGAGTTGTGGAGGTCTTCGAAACGGGCAGTTGCTATAAATAGTAAACCACCTTTAGAAATGTGCTATTTTTAGCAGGTCAGCTCAGGATGGCAGTGTGATTAGGCTGACAAGGTCATGAAGGTCCTGTGTTCAAAATTTCAAATTGATTCGAGCTTCAGAAGTGTGAAAATTTAAGGACTTACTATAAATAGCAAGACATGGAGAAGTTGGTGAGAAGGAAGGAAAAACGCCTAAGTCAGAACAAAATCCTTCTCCACCCCTCAAATGCGCCCACTACAAACATAGATGGGAAAATTCTTCTAAGTTTGAATCTCGTCCTGCTCATACCTCAAAATGCGCCCTCAAGCTGGCAGGAAGCTAAAATTCATCTAAGTCTGATAAAATGGAAGCTCCAACATGAAAGTGCGCCCTTGAAGTTGAAGATTGCTAAAAAATTTCTAAGTCTTCAAGATTTGAAGCTTGACACTCAAAATGCGCCCAAGCTTGAAGAGATATGCCTTGAAATTTGTTTAAGTTTGCTAAATTGGAAGTAGAAGACCCCAGATGCGCCCTAGTTGAAGAGGGAAGCTGGAAATGTGACTAAGTCTTGAAAATTTGATGCTCAAGCCTCTATATGCGACCAAGATGACTGGCAGAGGGTTGAAAAATGTTTAAGTCTGAACAAATCCTCCTCCACCCTGAAAATGCGCCCTCATCAAGTTGGCAGCATGCAAAAAATTTCTAAGTGTTGAAGTTTATCCTGCTCACCCATCAAAATGCGCCCTCATCCTCAGCTGGAGATGTTGAAAATTATCTGAGGCATGAAAACTTCCTCAGCATGTCAAATGCGCCCTCAAGCTTGAAAGTTGATAAAAAATTCTAAGTGATGAGTTAAATCCTGCAGATACCCCCATATGCGCCCAAAGAAGGATGAAGGTGTTAAAATTCTCTAAGGCGTGGCATTTATCCACCTCCCTATGCTAAATGCGCCCTCTGCAAAAGTTAAGATGCTAAAAATATTCTAAGTCAAAGTGTCATCCACCTCCCCCCTCCATATGCGCCCACTTCAAGATGGAGGTTGATAAAAAAATTCTAAGAGAGATAAATCCACCTCATACTCCAAAATGCGCCCATGCAAGGAGGAGTTGCTAAAAGTTTCTAAGGCATGAAGTTGACTTCCACCTTACCCCCTTTGAATGTGCCCATGCAAGATAAGAGGAATCTAAGACGTTGTGCATGTAAGAGAAAGATTCCAAGTGTTAAATTCTTCACCACCTTCAAAATGTGCCCATGTTGAAAGTGGGGTCAAAAATATCTCAAGGCGTTGAGTTAATTCCTCCATAATATATCAAATGCGCCCATAAAAGCTAGAAAGGGGACAAAACTCATGAAAATTTCCTCCTCTATGCTTGAAATGCGCCCAAATGGGCTAAGAAAAGGACAAAAGATGTTGACTATCCTCCTCCCCCCTTTGAATACGCCCATGCAAAAAGCAAAGTCAAGGCATAAGCTAAGGCGTTTAGACTTAAAACCTCTTCCATGTATGAAATGCGCCCAAGGTGAGATGAATAGAAAATGATTAAGGAAGGCGTTAGAACCTAATCCTCCTCCATGTGCTAAATGCGCCCAGGACAAGGATGAAGTTGGTGTTAATTCCACTACACATGTGAAATGTGCCCTCAAGGTGATAAGGTGGTGGAATATTTTTCCCTAAGTGTTAATATTTAAATTCCTCATCCCTTAGAAAATTACGCCAAGGCTTATGAGAAGGAGAAATTCACTAAGGCATGAATAAAAATTGGCAAGAAGAAGTCGGGAGGTGCCAACTTCATGAAGTTGATGAAGATTGTCAAGACAGAGCAAAGAAATTACGCCCAGATATGAAGGATGAGAATAAATTTGGTTGAGAAATATTTTTCTAAGGTTAAAATTCAAAAAATAAATAAATTAAATGTACCCCTTCATTTGTAGACCCATGGATTTGACACTTTCTAAGAGAAATTTTCTTCTGGGTACTGGACGTTTACGATGAGGAATGGATTTCAAAGTCTTCCACACTTCGTTGGGGCCTTTTGTGGTGAAGATTTTTGATGGGCGCCAGATTGATAAATTTTCTAAAGGGGAAAATTTAAAAAAATTTCTAAGGCAAGAAGGGAAAAAGATGTTGAAATAAAATGCCTTGGCTGATGAATTTGAAGTTGATTGCCTAGGTGAATTTGCTGAAATTCTTCGTGAAGATAGTCTTCTTGAGCCAGAATTGAATAAAATCAAAGTCGTCAACGACCCAGCTGATGAAGTAAATTTCTTAAGGATGCAGTTGAAGTTAATATTGTCAAAAGGTGATACGCCCTTGAGGAAGATGAAATTTGTCTGAGGCATGAAGAATGTTAAGCTAAAGTGAAACTCAAATATCAGGATGAAGGCGTCAAGATGGCATGCAGATGTTGAAAGGCTATGAAGAAAGCAGGGTTTGCTAGAAGAGAAATGTTCTGAAGCTCACTCAGACCTTGGAGTTAAAGTATGAAAACCAGGCAAGTAGGGTGAGTTTATATTCTGAGGTGTTTTGATGTTCTTCCTTTTGTCTATTTTGCAGGATGAACGTAGAGGTCAGAGCATGATGACTTGGGGTGATGGAGCAAACAACCCAAAACAACGTTGCAACCTTGGAAGGCATGAAATCTCAGTTGCACCCAAAACATGAAGGAAGAAAAAATTGCGAGAAATGGCTAAGTGTTGAGACCTAGTACGTGCCCAACTCCAGTGGCGAGAGGAAGAAATGTTCAAGTTTAAGGCTAGAAAATCCTTCAAGCTCAAGCATTTGGAGTTGAAGAACAACATCAAAGAGGAAAATCTTCGTCAAGCAAGAGAAAGAAGTTGCAGACTTGAAGTTTCAGACCGAGAACGTGTCTGTCGTACCAGTCCAAGAAGTTGAAGCAGTGTGAACACGTTTCCATACAGGAATCTTCTAGAAGATGATGGACATTAATGGCTCATTTATTACCCCACTCCTCTTGGTGGCGGTTTTTAGGGTGAATCTTGTTTAGGGCTGAGGTGGCACAATCTGGGCCATCCAGCCGATTATAATCTGAGCCGTCCGTTGGACTTGGCCAGCTATATAAAGGGGCATCCCCCCTCATTTGTACCTCATTAGAATAGGTAGTAGAATAGACAATAGAGATTAGAATAGAGAGACAGCTAGGTGATAGCTTAGAGGTAGTTTAGTATAAATTGATAGGATAGTTTGGAGGAGAAGGAAAGTTTTCCTTTGAAAACTTTTGTAAGAGATTGTTGTGTAAAACTTTCATAATAAAAGATCTTTTCATTGATGGTGAAATTCGTCTTTGTTATGGATAGCTAGCGAGGTTTCTTCATCCCTTCTACTTCAAGTAGCGTAATTTCATTTTTATGCAAGTAGATGTTAGTTGTGGAATGTGGTGTTTGATCTAAGCAAGCTTCGCTTATCCATATCACTAGCGGGCTCACTGATGGTGTGTTCACCTTGTGTGGTCAACTGGAAACGTGGGCCTAACTTCAATCACAGTTTGAATGATGGTATGCGTCGTTGTGATGGTATCTTCATGTCAAGTGGTGGTTTGAACATCTTTAGTCATCTCCCCTGAAGATTGCACCGACTCCGTGAAAGCTATCCGAGGCGAGGCAAAGCGAAGTTTGGTTCAAGTTTGCTGAAGTTGAACTCCATATCCCACACTTAGAATAGATTTAGACTCTCTAAACCCTGCAACCACTTTAGATTCAGTACTTTCTGGTTAGAATAGGAAACCTGTGCTTCATTGATAAATCTTTCGAATTGTGAAAACCCCTTCCCCTGCTGTTGAACAATTCCGTAAGTCCCCTTGAAATACCAGCAAATCACATCGAGCCAACTGAGACTATTCGCATTAAAGGAACCTTGGAGTTGAAAGCACAAACTCTCTCGCAATCTTAGCGTGCTGGATACTTTGATCAAGAGAGAATAGGGTAGCCGTTGGTGACTTTATTCTGCATTGGTGCGGTCACGAAAAACACATCAACAATACCCCTGTCTTCTTTTGTGTGAGCAGGCTCCACCATTGTTGACAACTTTTCTTCCATCGCATTTTGTTCCAAACCCTTCCCTTTTTTATCCCTACAACACTCTGAAATTGAATGACCCCATCCTTGCAATTTTTTGCATTGCTCAATAATTTCTTCAACCTTGACTTCCTGCCACCAGATCCCAGCGCTGGTCCTAATCTCCACCGCATAGGGCAAGGGGGGTTGAGGTCTCCATTCAATACAATTTCTGGCATATTGACTGAAATCCTTCTTTTTGATGGCCTCATCCGCTTTCAGAAACTTGCCAAGTTTGTCCCCAATAGTCTTCAAAGTGTCTTCATTCCAATATTCATGGGGAAGGTTGTACAGATGAACCCATATAGGTATTCCCTCAATGGTTACACTCTTGGGGTTAAAGTTGGGTACCCAATCATTGATAAAAAAACCTATCCCTCCCATTAAAAAAGGCCCATTGTGCAGGATGCTCTGCTTCTCCTTAGCACAACCACTAATGATCAAGAAAAAACCATTGGTTAGAGTTTTTAAGATAAAGTGCTTACCCCAGTTTTTGTCACACCATTTTTCGTATACGAGGGTAAGCTGACCATCCCCCACCCCACTTCATGAAGAAGGCTTTCTCCTTGAAGAGTTTGACAGAATCCTTCCATCCCTTCGTTTCGAGTTGGACCGCCATCACTCTGTTTGCCATAGTCAAAGGTTTCAACTTGAAACTCTCCTTACCCGGCACAAAGTCTTTTGGTCTCTTGGAACTCTTTTCCGCCGCATTTGAGCCCTCCATTGCAATCCTTCCAGCTTCTTTTGGTCTCCATTCTTTCCCTTCTACTGCCTTGAAACCACCTTTAATACCGTTGAAAACTTTGGAGAAACCTCCCCCACGAGTTGCTCCGTTTGCTCTATATTTTCCAGATGCTAGGAGTTGAAAACACGTCGTTGCTGCGAAACAACTCTCCTCTGATCCTCCCAGGCCCTACCAGGCGATCTCCAGTCTGGAAGCTTCCTCCTCTGACCAGAAACTGTCTTCTAGTTTGCTGGTCGCTCCCAACGGACCTTGAAACCCTAGATGTCGGCTTTGCATCGCTCCTTCCACCCCGTATGTGTAAACATTCTTACATTCTCAGTGTACTTAATGTTAATGATTATGTACATATAGAAACTGAAAGGTATCTCTTATTAAATTATTTAATCAATTCTAAAGGGTGAAAAGCATCTATATTTTTCACATTTATGATTAGCAATGACTTGATAAAGGTATTTTTAATTTTCACATTAGAATGCTTATGAGGTGTTACTGTTTGGTAAATGCAGGTCATGGAAGTGGACTATGTATCTCTCCTGGAGGCCACTTTCCCCGATTTACATCTGAAGGGCTACCACCAAGAAAATCTTTGAAAGGACCAAATGATTTAACAGCATGTAGGATTTATCGGAAAAGGACATGCTGTAGTTCAACTCAAACTCATCCTATTTTGATCTCTATAAGAAAATTAGCTTCTATTGGGGAGGCCAGTGAGGAATGTCTAGCTCTATGGGAATTATTGCAATGCTCGATTTGTGATCCTCATATTGGTGTTAGACCAGGACCACCAGTGATATGTGAGTCCTTTTGTGAGTCTGTTTTTCAGGCCTGTTCCAATGCCTTCTTTGCAGTTGATCCAAACACTCAGGTATGTTTTCGCTGTAATCTAAATCTAGAATTTGGCCATATTATATCTGAACAAATTCTGCTAGTGTGAATGGGTGACTTCATCAGTCCCTTATTTTGGGGTGTTAAATTAGCAGGTTCTGGTGCCATGTGGTTCTAGAGACACCCTTTGTGGAAAGGGGTCGGAATGGACTTCAAATAGCTCTGAGTTTTGTCAGCTTGTGGGTTTCTCTGTGCTCAAACATGTAGACAGCTCCACCAGCCTAGAAAACACATTTTGTTTTGATGGAAGGACAAGCATTGAGACACTAAATGTCTGGCAGAAGTCTTCACAAAGTGACTTTTCAGAGGAAGTATGGGATTCAACTCTCCTGCAACAATTCTATCAATGGGTGATGCAGTTGGATACCAGTGAAAGGATATCTTGGGCAGTTGGGGGACTAGTTCTTACAGCAGGTGTTATTTACACAAGGTGAATCTGATCCCCAACAATGCACTCTACCTCTCCAGTTTCAGCATTTGATTAAATTTTAACCTTGTTGAAATGAACCATAATAGGCACTTCATTTTCGTTTTCATATTCGCTTTGATTGAAAGTTAAACTTCTCCTGCTGATTAAATTTATGTCACGTGCATGACCTATCTTGTGCTTTTCTGCTATAGGGGACATTGCTCTTTTCTCATATGTATCTGATTTTCAATACACAACACACTTGAATAAAACATGAGGACATTCACTGTCAAATAAGATGAGCTCAAGTGATTATTGTATCAGGGATTTCATAATTGAGCCAAGTTTCAAATTCAGAAGACATGACATATTGTTGAATTTGGGTAAAATATGGCACCCAACTTGCTGGGTGTGGCTTACCCCAATGGACAAGGATAGGCGCATGTCCCAGCTAAATTTGACAGAAGAAATATCCACCAATCATAGC
Organism: Sequoia sempervirens; assembly: GCA_007258455.2. NCBI lineage: Eukaryota > Viridiplantae > Streptophyta > Pinopsida > Cupressales > Cupressaceae > Sequoia > Sequoia sempervirens. The sequence goes on from VDFB02373365.1 coordinate 153,406,776, forward strand.
ATCTAATCTGAAGGTTACCCAAAAGAGGAATTTACCAATTATAAAAGATGAGGGCATGCACAGAGCATTGAATGAATACATACCTAGAGGTCCTAGACATATGAGCATGCTTTGTAATCATGGTTATCTTGCTTTTCGGTTATTTTATCTCAGGGAGTCTCAGTTTAGCTAGTGGTTGTCTTTTGTCAGTGATGTATTAACTTTTGGGTTATTTCCTTAAAAAATATCAAACAACCTTTACATGTGCCAAAAATGCTGATGATGTGGAAATTTTAAGAAAAAAGATCTTTCAAGACACATGCAAGACAATTTTGGCTGTTAATGGCAACACTGTGATACTGGTATTGACTGGTAAATGGAATTTTGTGTATTATATTTGTGATTAAGGAATTTCCTTTTGGCAAGAGATGATGCTTGGGAGATTGAGTTGATAGTCTAAAACTCAAGCAAGAAGGATGCGTATAGTCCAAATTTAAGGATTTTGAAGATATTTCTGATATCAGCATAATCATTGATGTATGAAATGTATATGTTTGGGGTTATGTGTTTATTTCATAATATTATTTGGCTATGTTGATATGCCTACTAAGAAGGAGAATGTATGTTGCATCTGTGAATTGTGGGCTTGGCCCATGGTTTTGTGTTTGTGTACCAACTAGTGGTTACAGGATGGCTCTTTACATATAAATATATGACATATGTATTATGTGTCTTGGTGGTCATCATGTGTTGTCCTTGGGTATTGCTAGTTGGAGATCGTTTATCTCATAGGGTCAGATATCTGCTCAACTCTTATATTCAATCTCTATCTATTGAGCTATCCATTGGTTTGTCCAGGGCGTTCTTAGTTATTGAAGGTTCTTACCAAATAGTATGAGAATGACAAGCTTGGTTATTATTGAGCAAGGTAGCAAATTTTCTTGGTTATTGAGGTTCTTAACAAATGATATCAGAGATTGCAATGTTGACATGGGTTTTGTTGGGTCATCTTATCTGAGATAAGTTCTGTTTCCATCACAAGTCATTCATTCTCATTGTTTTATCTCTATATACTGGTATGTCTGGTCTCTAGTGATTGAATCACTCTGCAATTATGGATTATCTTTCCTATCAGCTACAATCTACACATGAGCTTTCTTGAAGTTCCTCCACGAAGGAGGTGCTTCAGATTCTTGTCCAAATAAATCTTATTGGGAAGATTACACCAAGACACCCAGACACTACAGTGCTAGGACTAGATTATTGTACCTGCCTTTACCAAAAAAATATCACAAGAATAAGTGAAGAGAGGGGAGTGATTGCTCAATTCTAAAGTTGCTTACTCATTTTATAGAAAAAGGATTGCAAAGAACAAAAGTATGCAAGTCTTTTACTCATCGAAAAGGGCACACCAAGACGCTTCCTGACTTCACAAAAATATTTTACAAGAACTAATTAAGGGAGGGGAGTGATATTATTTAGATGTTGCATAATTTCAATGGTCTCTCATAAGCGTCTCTTTATGTAGTAGTTCTTGTTAGCCAACACTTTTATTAAAATAATATTGTTATTTTTAGTTTAATGGTCAAATAGGATATTAGGATAGACTATTCTTTTAGTTACGCTTTAAGTTAGCTTTCAGTTAGGATCAGTTAAAGCTTTCAGTTAGATTTTTTAGCTTTTAGTTACTTTGAGTTAAGCCTTTAGTTAGCTTTTATTAGTGTCGCTATTATTAGCTCTTTGTAGTTCTATATAAGAATGCGTTTGCTTCTTATTTTAATTAATCGATTATCTTGGCAATAATTTTGTGTGTTCATAATTATTTTATGGTATTAGAGTTCGAGTTTTGTAAATTCTCGGGATTGGTGAGCATGTGAATTCTACGGACTGTGGCAGTGATGAATTGCACGCAAGAGACATAGAAGAACATGCCAAAAGAAGCTGTACAGATTTGTACAAAGTTTCTGTTTCCAGAATTTCTGCAAATTTGTTTTCGGAATTTTGTAGATTTTTTCCCAAAAATTTCAGTGGCTTTTTTTGGCACCTAGGGTTTCAATTTTTTTTTTGCAGGTTTTTTGATCAAAATCAAGACCTAGGGTTTTCCAGCAGTATGACAATAGTTAGTTTTGCATCTTTTTTTCCGATTTTTTTGGAGAAAATCGTGGTTTTCGGCTTCTTTTTGCAAACTAGGGTTCTGATTTTCTTTTTCAGACTTAGGGTTTCATCATTTTTCGTGACTTCATATTACGGGAAGGATGGCTTCATTACCCAACATCATGTTGAAAGGCAGTTAGAGGTTCAATGACAAAAATTACAACACTTGGAAACAACGGATGCTCACCATCTTCAAATACAGGTGCCTTGATCAGATTGTCCTTGGTATAGACACACATCCAATAGTTGCGGGAAAGGACCAGGACAAATTTGATGGAATTAATCGAGAGGTGGTTATGCTTCTCAAGTTATTTGTAACAAATGAGATGCTTCCAGAGGTTCATTCAGGCAAGACCTTTGCTAAGATTTGGAGGCACTTGCGAGATCTGCATGAGACGTCAGACAAGGGTAGGGCCTTCTTCCTGAAGAATATGCTATTCTTGATTATGATGGACGAGAAGATGTCTTTGCAGGATCACTTGATGAAGATCAAAGACATTCGTGATCACCTAGAAGCAATAGGTTGCAAGATGGAAGAAGACATTGTGGTTATCACACTAAAGAGTTTACCACACTCATATGAGCACTTTATTGAGACTCAATATTACTTCTACAACAGTTGACCTGAAGTTCGATGACTTGTGCAACAAATTCTTGCAAGTGCAGTGTAACAGTGGCGTAGGAACCCATCTATTGTAGGAGCGAGCGATGGGAGCGGAAACAGGAGCGAGCGAGCGGGAAAAGTCAGGATTTGAATCTTCGAACAGTGTAGAGGGCGGGGGTTCGAGGGAATCTCAGGCAAATGCGGAGATTTCTTCGAGTTCTGAGAAAGGTAAGTCAGGTTCTATTGAAAAGGACGTCCACGAAAAAGTCCAGGTGGATCCAGGTGGAAAGGATGGGACTTCAGTCTCCAAGGCTGTCGTGGAAATGTCGGAAAATGGGAATGAAAAAGGTAAAACGTGGACTTCGCTGTTTGGTGTTAAGCCAAATGACAAATCATCTTTTCCCCCTGTGCGTATCCTTTCTGATCCGGGGTCTGGAAAGTTTTCTATTTCTGTGCCGGATGAAATCATAGACCATAATATTGCTAGGATGGAGAATGTTTTGGTTGGAAATTTTTTGGGTCCTAGACCTAATATTGAAGTGGTAAGGGAGTTTGTAAAGAATAAATGGAAAACCAGTGGTCTGGTTTCGGTGGCGGCGCTTCCTAGAGGTTTTTTTGCCTTTCAGTTCACTTGCAAAGAGGATTCCAGGGCTGTCCGGAGCGGGGGCCCCTGGATTATCGGAAAGTCTTCCTTGGCCCTGAAGAAGTGGTCTTCTAGGGTAGATCTATCTGATTCAATATTTGAAATGGTGCCGGTCTGGGCTAGATTGCCTGGTCTCCCCTTGGAGTATTGGAATACTGATATTTTCAACGGGATTGCTAGTTCTTTTGGAGAACTTCTGTCCATTGACTCAATGACCGCGGCTAGAAAGCGTTTGGTCTTTGCTAGAATCTGTGTTGGGGTTTCTCAAAATGCTGATCTCCCCTCTTCGATTGACATCCAATCCAAGCTGGGGGTGTGGAAGCAAGCTATTGAATTCGAGACAACACCCTTTGTCTGCTTCAAATGCCGAAAATATGGGCATTGGGCGAAAAAGTGCCCACTTAATAATAAAAGTGAAAAGGAGAAAGTTGCCAATCCTAAGACTGTCTAGAAAAAAAAATCAGAGGAGGAGAAGCATATGCCTGTCCCAGATGCGAAGGAGAATCTTGAAAGACACACTTCTACTCAAGATCTGAAGGAGAACCATAAATGCTTGCAAAAGGATGCTTGCCCTGGGTCAGATTGTACTTGCTCTCTAGATCCTAAGGATCCTAAATACTTGATTTCACCACATGTGGATAGAAAGGAAGAAAATCATTTTGTGGAGGGAGCCCGGGATACTCTGAAGAAGGCTGAAACAAGAGATGAAGATACGGGTATTGTTTCGTCTTCACCTTTGATGATGGCTGGCTGTATGAATATACCCGGTTTGGAGGAAATACCCATTAAGGGTTTGTCCCTGGAGATAGGACTTCCTGTCCCCTCTCATTTTCCTTATGATAACCCTTGCTCAAAAGGGGTACAGGATCTGGAGATTGCCACTTTGGAAGTGGTGAAGGATACTTATGAGACCCAAAGCATGAATTTGAAAACACCTAATGTCAATACTTCAGAAGCCAAGAATGGCTTAATGGATACCCTCCCTTGGGACCAGAGGTTGTTTTTTGAGAAGGATGGGGAACCAGGAAGAGAGCTGGAAAGCCAAGATGAGACTGAATGGGAGGAGGTTATTTCACATTCAAAGTCAAAGAAGGAAAAAAAGAAGAAAATGGAAACTTCTGGTGGAATGGTCACCAGAACTAGGGCCAAGGCGGATTGTGGGAGTACCAAGCCTTGCCAGGGAAGGAGATCAGAAAAATGGCAAAGGGAGCAAGGCAGCCTTCAGGATATTGCGGATGGGATCCAAATGACCATCTCGGAGATACTTCAATCCCTAGGTAAGAAATGAAAATTATGTCATGGAATATAAGAGGGCTGAATAGCCGTCATAAAAAGGATATTTTGCAAAATTTTGTTAGGGACCACAAACCTGATATTCTTCTTGTTCAAGAAACTAAAATGCCTAAAGATAAAGTAGAAAGCCTTAAAATTTTTCAGAACTGTGGGGCTCATGGAAATAGTTCTGCGGGTGCTTCGGGGGGAATTGTTACTTTTTGGAACAAGTTGTTTATTAAAGGTGAGCCCTTAATGGAGAATGGTAATTTAGTGGCCACTAGATTTACCTACATAAGAGATAATTTTTGCTGGATTCAATCCAATATTTATGCCCCGAATTGTAAGAATGCTAGAAATTCCTTTTGGTCTGAGTTATCTGGTTTTCGAAGATGTTTTGCTAATGAACACTGGATGGTCATGGGAGACTTCAATACTCCTCTCCTGAATGATGAGAAATTTGGGGGTTCTCAAATCAACTGGGATATAAATCAGGTCTATCTGACTTCATTAACAGTAATGCCTTGATAGACCTAGACCTACAAGGGGCTTCTTATACCTGGACCAATAGGAGATTAGGGCCTGATTTGATCCAAGTGAGACTTGATAGGGCCCTTGTTTCTGGTCAATGGTTTATAGACTATTTTTGTGCTTTGAGAGCCTTGTCAAGGGTGGGATTTGATCATTTTCCCATTTGTCTTTTGGCGGATCCTACTAAGGTGAAAAAGAACTTCCCTTTCAGATTTGAAATTTTTTGGCTATCTCATCCTCAAATTTTTGAGGAAATTAGTAGATGGTGGAATATTGATATTACTGGCACAGCGATGTTCAGGATTGCTAAAAAATTAAAGGAAGTGAAAACTAATGTGAGAAGATGGAAAAAGGAAGCCTTTGGGAATATTTTTGGAACTAAGACGGAAATTCAGGGCAAAATTCAGGAGATCCAGGCTAAAATCCAGAAATGGGGGTACATTGACAATTACAGAGAAAAGGAAAATGAACTTCTCATTCAATTGCATGACATCATTGCTAAAGAGGAAGTTTTTTGGCGGCAAAGATCCAGGGTGTCTTGGTTGACTGAGGGAGATAGGAATACCAGATTTTTTCATTTGTCTGCTTCGAAACATAGGGCTGCTAATAGAATCGCTCACATTGATGTAAATGGGACGAGGTTTGAGGAGGAAGATGATATCAGGGAACAGGCTGTCCTTTTCTTTAGCAACCTTCTTTCTTGTAATGGAGAGATTGTTCCTGAAGCTCAAGATTCCTTGATCGAGGCTATACCTCAGGTGATTGGTCATAATGAAAATTCTTTGATCACTGCTATTCCTTCCAAGGCTGAAATAAGGAAAGTTGTTTTCTCTTTTTATGGTAACAAAGCTCCTGGACCAGATGGATTTCCCTTATTCTTCTTCCAAGTGTTTTGGGAAATTGTTGAGTTGGATGTTGTGAATGCTGTCAAAGAATTCTTTGGATCAAGATGTTTGTTGAAAGAACTGAATGCTACTTTTGTGGTCCTTATTCCAAAAAAACCTGGGGCTTCGGAGTTTCAAGCTTTTCAGCCAATTAGCCTGTGCAATTCTATTTATAAAATTATCTCGAAGGTTTTAACTACAAGAATGCTTTCTGTGCTTCCTCGAATGATTGCTCCGCAGCAGAATGGTTTTGTGCCAGGTAGGTACATTCTGGACTCTGTTGTTACTGTTCATGAGAATTTACATTCGTTAATGGTTTCGAAGACTGAAGGGTTTATTCTTAAACTGGACATTTCCAAAGCCTATGATCGGGTTGATTGGGATTTTTTATTTAAAATCCTGGTCAAGTTTGGCTTTAATAACAGAGTCATTCAGCTGGTGAACCAGCTTGTCTCGACAGTTACTGTCATTGTGAATGGATCACCTTCGAGGTTTTTTCAGACTTCCAGAGGCCTCAGACAGGGTGATCCTATTTCTCCTATTCTGTTTACAATATTGGCTGAGAGTTTGGGAAGAAATATTAAAAAGCTTATTGATCAAAGATCCCTTGCTAGTTTAAGACCTTCCTCTTCTCTTCTAACTTGTTCCCACCAACAATTTGTTGATGACACCATTCTCATGGGTAGATCTACTGTGGCTGAAGCGAAGACTTTCAAAAAAATTCTGAATCTCTATAAATCTGCTTCTGGGCAAGTTGTTAATAGGGCTAAGAGTTCAATTTTCTTCCTCAATACTCCGGAGCATAGACAATTTAAACTTGCTCGGATTCTTGGATGCTGGATTGAGCCTCCTCCGTCAACCTATCTTGGTTTGCCTCTTTGCTCTAAACCATCGGACTCGTTCTGGATTTCTTTGGTTGAAAAATTCAATAAGAAGTTATCGGGGTGGAAAGGAGCTCTTCTCAGTCAAGCTGGAAAAATCTAGCTCCTTAAGGCTTCTTTGCAAAATCTTCCTGTTTATGCTCTCAGTATATTTAAAATTCCTGTTAAATATGTTGAGGCCATTGAAAAAATTCAGAAAAGGTTTCTCTGGTCTGGTGTGGAGGACAAGAAGAGAATGCCACTTGTTGGATGGGATCTGGTTTGTAGACCCAAATTGAGGGGGGGCCTAGGCTTAAGGAAAATTAAAGTTCTGAATCTGTCCCTTCTTGCTAAACAGCTTTGGAGAACTCTTACTTTGAATGGAGAATGGCGTGATACCTTAAAAGCCAAATATTTTAATAACTGTGAGTCTTTTAATGAGATCATAAATTCTTCTTTTTTACTTCGTGGGTCTGTTTGCTGGAATGATATGAGTAGAGGTAGAAAGTTGTTGGAAAAGGGAATTGGTTGGCTGATTGGAAAAGGAAATTATGTAAGGTTTTTGGGAAGACAGGTGGCTTTTTAAAGATCCTTTGATCAGAATTGAGAAATTCAGTAAATGGATGAATGATTGTAAAAGGGAATTTGGAGTCTTGGTTAAAGATTACTGGAGGAATGGGGGTTGGGTTGATTTGAAGACCATCAGTCAGGATCTTAGCCCTGTTCAGTCAGCCTTCAGGGCCCTAAGACCAGCTCAACACCAGGTGGAGGATCTTGCTGTCTGGATAGACAACCCATCTGGTATTTTTTCAGTTTCTTCTGCCACGTCTATGCTGGTTAGTCCGATGGAGCCTCCACCCTTCTGGGCTAAGGCTTGGATTAATCACCTGACTCCTAAAATCAATATTTTCTATTGGATAATGCTACAGAATAAGATTCTCACTTTGGACAATCTTGGAAAAAGAGGAATTCAATTACCAAACAGGTGTTATATGTGCAGGAATGAAGCTGAGACTGTTAACCATTTTTTTCTTCATTGCCCTTTTGTTTCGAATATCTGGGGTAAAATTGTTGCGCTTCTTGATGTGGTTTGGGTTTCCCCTGCCTCTGTTGAAGATTTCTTCATGCAATGGAAAGCTCCTTCAAAAAATCCTTTTGTGCGAAAGCTATGGTCTTTTGTTCTACCTTTTGTGTCTTGGAATATTTGGAAGGAAAGGAACAACAGAGTGTTTAGGGATAAAGAGATGTTGGAAGGGGACTTGCATGCTAAAATCGTAAGGGCTATAAAGGAAAATTTATCTTTAATTCCAAGAAAAATGGTTGATAAAGCTAACTGGTCTCCTTTCGATATTGCTATGGCTGAAAAGTGGAACTCAAAATTAGTTGGGTCAAATATCCTCAAACCTGTTGTTTGTGGGAGGGAGAATGCTAGTTGGTCTTTGCCGCCTTTGGGTTGGGTGAAAGCCAATTTTGATGGTGCAGCTAAAGGCAACCCAGGGAAAGCTGGCAGTGGGTGTGTTTTAAGGGACAATTCGGGGGCTTTTATTGCGGCTTTTGCTGTGGACATCGGCACCCAAACTAATCATGTTGCGGAAGCTGTAGGGGCTTATCATGCGGTTAGCTTAGCTTTCAAGATGAACACGAAATGTCTTTGGTTGGAGGGTGATTCAATGAATATAATAAATTGCATTCTTGGGCTTACCCCTCCCTCGTGGACCATCAAAAAGTGGATCGAAGATACAAAAATCTTATTAAGTAAATTTGATAAAGTGAAAGTGTCCCACGCCTATAGAGAAGCCAATAAGGTGGCTGATTACTTCGCCAATGAAGGGGTTAAGAAGGGCGGGGAAAACACGTGGAGGAAGAATGACTACCTCCATCCTGAAGTGAAAGCGCTAATTTATTATGATTCAGTGCATGGAAGAGAAGTTTGTCTTCGTCATGATGAAGCGGATAAAGATTAGGTACGTCGATTTCATTAGATTTGATGGGACCGACGTCATTTTCTTTTTCAAGAAGTGTCTCCGGCACGCTTTCTGGGTGTTTGATAAAATATGCCTAAACAGGACCCAGAGCAACTGTAGGGTGTTGTTTAACAGAGCTTTGAAAATGGGGGGAGAAAGAAAACGTGTGGAGCCGAGCAGTTTTCAGGAGCATAGAAAGAACGACAAAGCCTTGGAAAGAATTGAAAAGGGAGGCTTAGTCCCATATTTGGAAAAGCTCCATGGTACTGACGAGGGGATGCTGGACTATTTTGTAAAAAATTGGAAAAATGGTGAGATTGTGTTGTTTGGCAGGAATGTTAAGCTGAATGAGGATTTAATCGGTGAGATAACTGGTCTTTCGACAGAGGGTGTGAAATTTTATCGGGACCATCGGTTCTCTGATGAAGCAGTCATTAAATTTCCTAAAAAAGACAAGGAGAAGGCTAAGTTGGTTAAGGTTGCCAATAGCTACTTTGATGTGGAGTCCATCAAATCTATCTGGAGGAAAGTTTTAAGAGTTATTATGGAGTATATCACAGTTGACGGGCGCTTCACTAGAGTGTATGGTTACCACTTTGCCATTCTGAACCACTTTCGTCACAAGGTTCGTATCTCTCTGCCTTTTTACTTATTCTCTTCTTTGAAGAATTGCCTTGATGAAGCTGAAAGAAACCCTAAGAGGATTGCTATTATTCACCCTGGTCTTGTTAGGCTCATTTTTGAGCATTTTCAAAATTTACCTGCTTTGCCTAAAATTGTTGATATTGGAGAATTGGATGATGAGGATATAGAAAGTAGTAGGGAGAATGACCCCCGGGCCCCCCCTGCTTGTGCCCCTATTGGTCCTAATACTAATGCTCCCTTGTCCCTGTCTTGTCGGAATGCCCTTAAGGATTATGCTCCGCCGTCATGTCCTAAGTTGCAGCCTCTGCATGAGTGCCCTAGTCTGGGTTTTGCCTCGCCGCCCTGTCTTAATCCCCAGCTGTCTCCTGGCTGCCCTACTCCGGGTTTGGTCTCTGGTTTTAAAGGTACCTCTGTTACGAAACTTGTCTCGTATTCTGGGAATTCCATGGAAATTCTTTCTGATAAACCTATGGTCAATAAGGAGTCGGCCCCTAGTGCCCCTGCGTCTGGAAGATTTGGGAATGCCCCTATTGACTCCCCTAATCAGGATGAAATTAATTCGGCCCTGAATAAGCTCAAGCCTGAGGACATTGTGAGTGTGGCGGAAAAAAGTACATATGGCCTTTTCACTGTTCTCAAGTGGACCCAGAAGGAAGTCTGTGATTTGAAAGGCCGTAAGATAGATCTAAGCAACAGGGTCATGAATTTGGAGCAGAAGATTAGCTGGAGTTGTAAAGAGAATGAAGGACAGGAAACCCCCTTACCAAGGAAAAGACAGCATTCGCAGGAGGAAAGATTGACTAGTATAGAGTGCAATATGTCCAAGATAAGCCAAAATATTAGGGCCACTGTGGCGAACAATCACAAAATTGCCAGGCATAACACCATTATCATCAATGCTATGGTGGAAAAGCTCGAAAAAAATCAAAAGGGTTCGCTGGTCGTGGATTTGGATGCGGACAGAGGATGTGGCAGATCTGCTGGTGAAGGGATTTCGACTCGTACCCGGGCTAACACTAAGAGGTATACCTCGACTTCGTCACATACAGCTCAAATCCTCAAGCAGGGGTTACAGGATATGAAGGATGTTGAAAAGGAGGTTGAGGAGTTGTTGAACACCTTGGAGTAGTGCGGTGGTGTTTGTTTCTGGCTTTTTGGGCGGTCCTTTTTCTGGACCTTGTTGTCTCTTGGTGCTGTCGTTTCCTTTTTGGGACAGCCGTCTGCTTGTTTGGACTTATTTTGTTATCTTTTGTTGTTTATACTCTGCGGTTTCAGGTCCCTGTAAAACCTGTTTTTTCCTTTTCAAAAACAAATTCTTGCAACAGGACAAATGGAAGAAACAGTTTGGTAGTAGTAGTGATACACCCACTATTGAACAGGCCTTCATAGCCAAGGACAAGGGCAAAGGCAAGTGGCCTTAGAAGAAAGGTCAAGAGAGTTCTAATGATTCTTTAGAGAATCTGGAGACTTGGCATGTCACTATTGTGGCAAACTTGGTCACATGAAGAAACACTATAGAAAGAGGTTGGTTGATTAGAAATCCAACCAGGGAGGGTCTCAACCAAAGGCCAATGTCGTAAAACATTTTGAGTAGGAGTCTTCCTTCTTTGCATTTATGGCCAAATGACCAGTAGATCACGCCAAGTCCTTGGCTTGGTACATTGATTCTGGAGCATCCAAACATTTCACTCATAAGAAGGATTGGTTCATTGATTGTACAATTTGTTTAGATTCAGTGATCTTTGGTGGTAGTGAGGAGTATATAGTGGTTGGTAAAGGTAATGTCCAATTCACATTTGGAGGAAAGAATCTTCGTTTCCTCAATGTGTACTATGTACTAGGAATAGAGCTCAATTTGCTCTTAGTGAGGCAGATTATGCACCATTGTCCTAAGTTGGACGTCATCTTCAGCACGCACAAGTGCCGCATAGTTGACAAGGAGTCCACGCAGACTATAGTAGTTGGCAACTTGGCATTGAAGACCATGGTTTGTATTGACTAATTGACACTAGAGAGGTTCAAGAGCATGCATTGGCAGCCAAGAGTTCATCTGTGATCAGTACTTTGTGGCATCAGCGTTATGGGCATCTCAACCTATCTTATCTCTCTTAGCTGGCTTGAGAGCATATGGTGGACAGTTTATCTGACATCCAATAGCAGATTCAGGGTGTTTATGGAGCATGCCAGGTAGGGAAGCAACATAGATCACCGTTCTCAGAAGGACAGGCTTGGAGAGCTCACAGGGTCCTTCAGCTGGTTCATATAGATGTATGTGGACCAATGAATACCTTATCAGTCACGAATACCTTATCAGTCACGAGTGCTAGGTATTTTCTATTATTTGTTGATGATTTTAGTAGGAAAATGTGGGTGTTTTTCCTAAAAGCAAAATTAGAGGTGTTTACACAATTTCAGAAGTTCAAATTATTAGTGGAAAAAGAGTTTGGTTGTTCTTTGATCACTCTTAGGTCTGATAATGCTCACATGAATTCACAGAATTTTATGTTAAACACGGTATCAAAACACAGTACACCACACCTTACACTACACAACAGAATGGAGTTGTTGAGAGATGAAATCGAACTATTACAGAGATGGCCCGATGTATGACGGAGAACAAGAATGTTACCAAGAGGTTTTGTGCTGAGGCAGTTTATACTGCTGTTTATCTTCTCAACAGGTCTCTAACACAAGCAGTGAAGGAGAAGACCCCAGAGGAAGCATGGTCTAGGAGGAAACCAAAGGTGAGTCATTTGAAGATTTTCGGTTCTATAGCATATGTTTGGATTCTAGATGCTAAGAGAACCAAACTGGACACCAAGAATCAAAAGTTAACTATGAGCATCATAAAGCCTATTGGCTGATTGATGTACACACTAACTGTTTGACATTCAACAGGGATGTGGTAATTGATGAAGTTGTTACTTTTCAAGTCTCTTCTAACATCAAGAGTATTGCGGATCAACCTTTGAAGGCTAAGGACACAGGTGTTCATCTTCCATTAGCTACACTTGAAGGGGGGGACTCTGATTATTCCGAACATGTGGAATCCTCCAGGCACATACCACAAGCAGTACTAGATGATTTTCTTTAGAAGAACTTGGAAGAGCATCTAGATGATATAGTACCAGATGGTCCAGAACATGATGCTCATGTTGATTTGGATAGAGAGGGTTCAACAATGAGACCTAAGTGATGGGAAAAACTCATTGGTGATGTTTAGGATGATGAACTACTTGAGGTTTGATCATCCAGAGGCAAGAGTATACATAACATTGTTAATTTTGCTCTTATGGCTAACATTCAGGGTGTTTATGAACCACAAGACTTTGCAAAGGCGACATGTAAACATGTCTGGGAAAAGGCCATGTATACAGAACATCAGAGTCTTATGAAAAATAAGACTTGGGTCCTTTCAAATCTTCCTCCAGGGAAGAAACCCATTGGCTGCAAATGGGTGTACAAAATCAAGTACAAATCTGATGGTACACTTGACAAGTACAAAGCACGATTGGTGGCTAAAGGGTTCTCACAGAGAGCAGGTATTGATTATGAGGAGACCTTTGCTCCTACAACAAAGACGAGCACCATTCGGTTAGTTCTAGCCATGGCAGCATAGTTTGGTTGGAAAGTCCATCAAATGGACGTCAAGAGTGCCTTCCTCAATGGTGACTTAGAGGAAGAAGTTACATGACACAGCCTCAGGGTTTTCAGGTTACAGGAAAGGAGCATCAGTTTTACAGACTGGCAAAAGCCCTTTATGGCTTGAAGCAAGCACCTAGGGCATGGCACATCAAGATTGACAGGTATTTGGGGCAATAGGGATTCTAGCGCAGTCCTTCGGATCCAAATCTATATGTCAAGAGAATAGGCAATAACATCATCCTTCTTGTCATATATGTGGATGATATCATCATTACAGGTAGTGAAGAGCATTTGATTGAGCAAATCAAGTGTAATTTGTGTCACACTTTTGACACGATAGACTTAGGCCTCCTACATTATTGCCTAGGTGTAGAGGTTTGGCAAAAAGATGGTGGTATTTTTATTTCACAGTTTAAATATGCCAAGAGTTTGCTAGACAAGTTTAGAATGACAGATTGCAAAATCGCGTCTACACCCATGGATAAAGGGTTGAAGCTTTCAACCAACACAGACTCAAAGGTGATTGATGAGTCAGTTTTTCAGGCAACGAGTGGGCAGCCTTATCCATCTTATAGTCGCTAGACCTGTTTTGAGTTATGTTGTGAGTTACATTTCCTACTTTACGACAACTTCAAATGCAGAACATTGGGTTCAGTGAAGCGGGTACTGAGATATGTGAAAGGGACACTTGACTTTGGCATTCTGCATAGTAGAATCAAAGTTCCTAAATTGGTTCACAAATTCAGATTGGGCAGGTCCAGTTGATGACAGGAAGTCCACTTCTGGGTATGTTTTTCAATCTTGGCACTGGTGCAGTCACATGGACTAGTAAGTAGTAGGTAGTAGCTCTTTCCTTGACTAAAGCAAAATATCGAGGAATCGTCAAAGCAACATGTGAGGCAGTATGGCTTCAAAGGATGCTTTCAGACATGCAGATGTCTCAAGTAGGGCCTTCACCCTTGTTTTATGACAATCAAGGGGTGCTAAAGCTTGCCAAGATTCCAGTCTTCCACAAGCGTACCAAGCATGTAGAGCTTCATTGTCATTTCATACAACAACTTGTAGAAGATGGATCAGTAATGTTGCAGTATTGTTCCACTGACGACCAGACTGTAGACATTCTAACCAAGTCTTTGAATCTTGATAAGTTTGTAAAATTTCGAGATAAGCTTGGTGTAGTCAATAGATTGACCATTAAGGGAGGGTATTAAAATAATATTGTTATATCTAGTTTAATGGTCAAATAGGATATTAGAATAGACAATAGGTATATTCTTTTATTCTTTTAGTTACGCTTTAAGTTAGCTTTTAGTTAGGATTAAAGCTTTCAATTAAGCCTTTAGTTAGCTTTTATTAGTCTTGCTATTATTAGCTCTTTGTAGTTCTATATAAGAATGCGTTTGCTTCTTATTTTAATTAATCGATTATCTTGGCAATAATTCTGTGTGTTCATAATTATTTTAACTTTTGCCTTATTAATGCAAATGTGATGTTTTGTTGTGAGTGTTTTGTCATGGCTGATTTTTGTATCCTATTATGCTTAAGATCTCCACCATGCTCGTTGATTCTTGAATGGGTCTATCTATTTCTTTAATGTATGGTCTTCCTCACAAGCTATCTATCTTGTACACATGACTACTCTTTCTATTGTCATATTTATCCATTGTTTTATTCTTAGCTTGTTCCTTAGAATGTTCATAGGTATTAAAGTGTTTTTGACTATTTTTTATTTGTTTTTTTTTTAAATTTGTCCATTATGTTCCTTAAGTTGGAAAGGCTTTTTGTTTACGTTCATCACCAAGCTCCTCATTCCATTCCACAAAATTTGTTTATCTTCATACCTATTCTTCCTCAACACTTAAGGTATTTTCTTTCTTTACTAAAATGCCCATCATCTGAAATCCTTAAAAGTTTTTAACATCATAATTTTTTGTGTAGGGTGATGATGGGAGTTAGCTTGCAAACAAAGATTCAATGGGCATTTTCTTTCTATAGACTTGGTGTGTGAAGTACCTTTGTCATTCCTACCAAAGGAACATCAAGAAACATAATAAGGCCATCTTCCTTCAAATCTGTTCTGAATTATATAATTTGTGAGATTATTCAGATGTTTAAGGAAATTATTGATGCTTTCTTTCTTATGACCAATACACATTTGTATCATCTAAAAATATTTTCTTTGACATAATTTTAATAAATATGTATCAAGCTCTTTCTTCCCAAAATCCACTATAATGTTACAATTGGAAAACGGGATGATCCCAACCTTTAGTTTGTTCATAGAATTTGCCCACAAAGCTAAAGAAGGTTGATCTCAAACATAATTCAATTAGCTTTGTAGTTTCATAATCAATGATCCCACTAATTACTTCAATAGCTTTATCCATAGTTACAAGACTCAAACTTAGCATAGACTCGGCAAACTGATTTTTGACCTGATGTTGGACTCAATGCCCAAACTCAGCAAATTGAAAAAACCTTGAAATATAGATATTTTAAAGGATTTAAAACTTGTATCATGCACCCTTCAATAAATAAGCTTATAAAGACACAATAAACTAATCAAATAGAAGCTACCTTCATCACATACACAAGTATACAATGGTACATCAATCGCACGAGTATAAAAGTGGATTTTAGTTATAGGAAACAACATATATATATATATATATATATATATATATTGTTGTGTATACAAAACTCATGGATTCTGAAATCTGTGGCATCAAAACTAAAAGTATAAGTTTATGGCTTAGAGGGGCTTGCATTGCTTGTCCCAACATCCATAGTTGTACAAGAAGTCCTACATGGGTGTTTGAGATAGGTCCTTGATGATGATGTGGCCAGGATATTTGCTTGTGTATTAGTGACGTACCATACCCAAGGATTTTTTTGCCGTATTGGCATACCCGTACCAGAACTGACAACTTAGTGAATTAGAATTACCAAGATCAAGTTGTGTCCACAATGATTTACAATGTGTTGTCACAAGAAGAAATTGGTAGTACATGTTTTTTTCCAAATTACGTTCCTGATCCTCTAAGATAAAGCAAAACTTGTGCTTGAACTTGAAGTTATTCTCAAAATTTGTGTAAGGACTATGTGGTCCACTAAATGAGGAAACTTTGGAGAATCAATCTTTCAAGTACTTACATCCATCTCTCCTCATGTTTTGAGAATTGAGGGCAAAGCATCTCAAGCAAAAGGTACTTGTAATGAGCATAAATATATTTATATTATTAGTAATTGTTATAAATGAATGGGTGCATTTTGGATTATATGAGCATCTATTTAAGAGATGCTCGTATGTTGTTATATTGTCCTTTTGTACATTTTATGATTACTTAACGTGTGTGTATGTATATTCATTTCCTTTCTCTGAACACTACTAGAATATTCTAAAAAGGAAAATGAGCAACTGTCGCAAAATATCTAGATTTTCTTATGCTTTAGATATAGCATATTTTGAAAAGCATCATGTTATGTATTTAAGGGATATGTGGGGTTCTATATTTAAATAATGTTGTTCTGGCTAGTAATAAGGGGATCATTCTTTATATAGACAAAAAATATAAAGAAACTATTCCATTTAATACCAATTATAAGCACACAAAGATTACCCAAGCCATAATTTATGTTCCTACAACTTAAGATAAGTGCAGATTGGATAATTTTGTTTCATTCAACAGAAATCTGCATCTAATGTTGTTTTGCATTTTCTTTTTCTTTTGTATTTTTGATAATACCAACTCTTTTTTCAGTATCATCAGAGTAGAGGCTTGCTCTTGCTCTCAAATTGTCAACCTCAATTTGAATTTGCTGCACTCGACATTGGCTGCTTTCACAAACCAACAACTTTGGTTGAATTTCTGTCTTTCCTTTTCTCATTGTAAGAATTCATTTCTGTATTTCCAATATTTTTATCTTCTTTTCTTGGATCCATGTCTTGGTTTTTTCTTAAAAAGCTTTACCATCACCAGAGTACATCCCACCATTCTAATCCTAAGCTTTACCTCTTTATTTTACCTCTTCCCAATAAGCTGGATCTATTCAACCGTGACCTTCGGGAAATCTAGTTTGAAGAAGAGGGCAGTTGTCATCTACATGTTCATGTTGCTGGAATTTCTTATGGTGCAGATATAATTTCTAGAATAGGATCTCTTTCCCCCTTAAATCCCTCTATTTCCAACTTGATGTCTCCAAGAATCTCTTGCTAAATATCTCTATGGGACATGTGGGTATTGGATTTTGCTAATGGTTGTGTTGTAGACCAACCAATGGTTTTTAGATTAGTCTCTATTCATGAATATGTGTACAGAGGACCATTTATGATCATGCATTTTTTCTATTGTTTGCCTTGAAAGGTTGGAGATCTATTAACTCTTATACCAGCTGCTTTCTATGTATAATAATTGAGCTATTCTTTCGTGTATTCAAGGCCATTGCTATGCTCATGTTAGTTTCTTACTTTGTTCTTGTTATATTCTATGAGAAAAGAGAATCTGAGCCACGATCTCATGTTAGTCGTAGATCACATGTATGCCAGTCGATAGATGATCGAAGATCAAAATATTGGAATGGAGAGAGAATCCTGAAAAGAGAGAACTCAAGAGACAAAATGCAACAGAGTATAAGTAGTGCTCACATTACTCTTTTTGACTAACAGAGAAGAGAGGTGAGTGTTGCATATATCACACAAATAGGGGCATATACATCCAAGAGGTGTAATAACTCCAATTGCCCAAAATAGGCAAGATTTTTACCTACTTGGTAAATGCCAAATCACATGGTTGCTCCTACTCAAATGAAGACAAACAAATGGTATGAGAGGTGGCATATAAATCCAAAAGAGGGTGTGAGACTCAACTACCCAAGTGTGGGTGAGAGTGACACATGTAACTGATGGATTATGCCATGTGTCCTCATAATAACCATGCCTAAATAACCTAAGCAAGCTTAATAATATGTCTAATGAAAAAGAAGCATCCCCTAATGTAAGGAAATTAAAAAGCCTACACTAACACCCCTACTTAAGTGTAACTTAGGTGGGTTAAAAGATGGGTCCCAACAAATGAAGCTTGATGAGGTACCCATGTACAAAGAGGGCCCCCCAAAAGAAGAAGTCCCCCCCCACCCCCCCCTCTCCCCTCCAAAAAAATAAATACCCTCCCCAAACTAGAGAGAATGTGAAGGACTAAGAAGCCCCTCTTGAAGTAGACATTTGTCACACCCCGAACAAAGCTCGCATATGAAGGAACTTGTTTTTAGTGAAGATTTCTACAATTTGCTCCAATGTTGGACAATACTTGAGATCAATGATGTTTTCTTAAATCAACTTTTGGATGTAGTGCATATGAATCTCAATGTGTTTGGTTCGTTGGTGATGGATTAGATTTCTTGAGATTTGTATTGCACTTTGGTTATCACAAAAGATGACCGTAGATTTTTTGAATGAAATTCTTAACTTAGTGAGAATATTTTGAAGCCAAATAGACTTAGTGGTGGCATTAAGTGCCCCTCAACACTCAACCTCTATAGATGAAAGAGCAATTGCACTTTGCGTCTTGCTCGATCAACAAATTGGACCAGAACCAAGTGAGAATTAATACCTTAAGTAGACTTGTGATCCTGAGAATCACCTACCCAACCTGAATTTGTGTGTCCCACCAAGTCAATATCCACACCTACTGCATATTAGATCCCATAACTATGACTACCCTTATTGTAGTGGAGGATTTTCTTAGCTACTTTCCAATGCAACTCATGTGGCTCCTACATGAATTGAGAGACCATGCAAACAACATATGAAATGTCGGGTCTTGTATGAGTCAAATAGAGGAGACTCCCAACAGGTTGTCAAAACAAAATGCCATTAATCGATGGTGAAGAACACAACCTCAAATTTGATCTCGGACAAAAATGGAGTTGGTGTATGCTTACAATCAACCATGCAAAATTTGGAGAGCATATCAAGAGCCTACTTAGGTTGTGTAATGAAGATACTTGAAGATGTCAGAGTGATCTCAATCCCCAAGAAGTAATGCAAAAGGCCCAAGTCTGACATCAAAAATCTATCATGTAAAGCAATTTTCATTGCCTTGATGGTGGATGAGTGACACCTTGCGATCAACAAGTCATCAACATAGAGAACTAGAAATGTGAGTGTCATCCTGTTGTAGAATGTATATGTTCAGATTAGAATGGCATTGAGTGAAACCAATTGTCAAATTGAAGGAGTTCACCTTGGCATACCAAGCTTGAGAGGCAAACTTGAGGCCATAAAGAAACTTCCAAAGTTGACAAACTAGTGAAGGATCTTGTACGAACCCTTGTGGTTGTTCCATGTAGATTTCCTCCTAAAGGACACTGTGAATAAAAGCACTCTTCACATCCATTTGATAAACTCTCCAATGGTGGGTTGTAGCTATAGCAAGGACAAATTGGATGGAATTCATTTTGAAAATTGGCGCAAAAGTCTCAATGTAGTCAATCCTAGGAACTTGGGAGAATCATGTTGCAACCAAGCAAGCCTTATGCTTGTCAATTGACCCATTTGATGCAAATTTTGTTTGATAGATACACTTGCATTGAAAAGTTTAATTCCCTTAGGAAGGGGGACTAGATCCCATATATGGTTCCTCTCTAAGGAATTGAACTCTTCTCACATAGTAGCATCCCACTCGAGGATACTAGAACCTTCCCAAAAGGATTGTGGATTGAAAGTTGAAGCAATGAAGAGATGTGGCCTTGCTGAAACTATGACCTTGTTCTTCTAGTATCTGATGGATCACCAACCCAATCACGTGCTGATTGCAATGTTTGATTAGCCCAAAGAGGCCCTAAGGCTGGAGAGTGTGGAGGAGAATCATCAACCTTTGAATGATGATTGTGAGAGGAATGTGAATCTTCATCATCATTGTCACCATTTCAAGTGGAGGAAGAAGAATCCTCATCAAGATCAGGATGATTAAGATCCTTTGAAGAGTTGTCATCATGATGCAATGTCTCCAATGTGATGGTGGATGGAGAAGTGGTAGGAGTAGAACTAGGACTCTCCTTAAAAAGGCACTCCTCTCAATGAACAATTCATGAATGGTGGGATAAAGCCTATAATCTTTGATACCATTTGGGTACTCAACAAATATGCAAGGACCGCTTTGCGGATCTATGGCCTTGCATTTCTCTACTAGAATGTGGGTCCATGCAAGAGGACCAAACACTCAAAAGTGCTTAACTTTAGGTTTCCAACCGGTCCTAGCTTGAAAAGGAGTTACCCCTTTCACAACTCGGTGAGGAACTCAATTTTGGATGTAACACGCACAATTAATGGTCTTCATCCATAATTGAGCTGCCAATGGGCTAGAGTGTATCATACAATTTGGTATCTCCTTCAAAGACATGTTCTTGTGTTTGTGACACCATTCTGTTGAGGACTATATGAAACTATGTGCTGCAAATCAATGCCTTTTGAAGCACAATTGTTTAGATAGATGGTTAACATATTCAGCCCCATTATCTGTATGCAAAAACTTGATGGCCTTCCCTAATCATTTGATTGTTTCTCTGCAAAAGCTTTGAAGTCCTAAAAATAATGAAAGACCTTAGACTTCTATGTGAGAAAATAAACCCAAGTGAATCTAGAAAGATCAATAAATGTCAAGACATATTGAGCCTTGTTAAAATATGGATATGGCAATGGTTTAGCCAAGTCATTGTGTACTAATTCCAATAGTTGTGTGGCCCTCCATGCTTTGCATTTATCATATTTCTCTTTAGGATTCTTACCAAGAATGCATCCTTGGCAAATACCATCAAAAAATCAAATAGAAGGCAACCTTGAAACCATGTCTTGTTGATTGAGCTGCTACAAGTAGTGGTGGTTCAAGTGATCAAACCGTTGGTGCCACAAGCAACTCACCTCATTTGAGTGAGTGAGTAATATTGTTGAAGAAGAGCTAGGAAGTGATCTACTTTTCCCATGACAATTGTAAACCCACTGTGCATTTCACCGATTACCATTAGATTTGGTGTGAACTCAACTTGCTTGCTAGAGCCTGTGTAAGTGATCTAATAAACAAATAGGAGATTAGTTGACAAAGATGGAACACAAAGAACATCTTGTTCCTTCGCCCACATCAATAGACCCTCTCCCATGTACTTCCACAAGAGTGTCATCGCCCATTAGTATGGTAGGCATAGAACATGGGTTTGAGGAGGTGAAACCATCATGTGATGAAGCCATGTGGTACAAAGCACTTGAGTCAATGTTTCATGTATCAGGTTGTAAAGCAACAACAATTAGAGCCTTGCCCTTTCCTATCCCCTTACGTTTATTTATCCTTAAAAGACCCTTCTGATGAATCCTGTTTGATTGAGTTAGGCACCTTAATATTGTTCTTTTCAAGAAGATGTGTTAGGTGATCAATTTGTTTTTTTAAACACCCGTGTTTACCATGGCTAGACCTTTTATAGTTGAAGCACTTGACCTTCTTCTTCTTAGGTTCACCTTTTGGTGAAGAGGTCTGATTTGTTGCATTTGAGGCAGCAAGTTTCTGATCTTTCATCTTCTCTCCTTGGTTCTTTTGTTTCTTATCCTGTTTGGCAGACCCTTTATGCTCTTTTGTGCCCTGTTTTACAACCAAGGCATGTGAATTTGAGGGTTTAATTGTACCCATTTTGAACCAACTTATCTTGCTCCCTTGTGAGTTCTACAACAAAGTTATCTAGAGAAGCATTTTATAGGTGGATCCTAGGGCACGTTTTGTGGCATAGAATGTAGAAACAAATACAACATAGTTAAGACCAAGCTTAGAAAGAATACTTAAGATCAATTGTTTATCATCTTTCTTAATCCCACATTGTTGCAATTACAATCTAATGGCTTTTAATTTTGTGAAGAAGTCCTATATAGTGTCAAAATTGGTAGGACTTAGCTCTCTGAGTTCATTCTCCAAATGAGGACCCCTCAATTCTTCTTGCTTACCAAAGATGTTTTCCAATATAGTCCACACATCATTTGGTGTAGAGGTAGATTCAATGTGAAAAAGTAAGTTAGGAGACATTGGCATACATAGAGTACCAAATGCTTCATCACATTTATTAAATCATTTTGACTTTTTTGCATCTATTGATGGTTTTGTGTCAAGTCCCATTGTAACCCTATGCCATCTTTTCCTTTTGAGATAGATCGTCATTTTAGATTTCCATTAAAAATAGTTGTATGGCGTTATGATAGGAACTATTGATTGATCCATTAATGTAGAAAAGTAGATTGTTGTGTAGGAAAACAAAGTGAATGAAAACATGGAAAAGGAGACAACCCTCCCTTTTCACTAGTCTCTAAAATGATCCCCTTAGAAATTACAATGTTGACAATTTATAATAGTGTGATTTAAATTGCAAATATAAGATTTTCAGACTCTTATAGGGTCCAAAATGGCCAAAATACTAAAACTACAGATAAGGTATAATATGAGATTAATTTGAGAGCACTATTATAGAGTACACAAAAAAATATAATTTTGAAAATAACAGGACTCAAAAAGGAGTTTGTTTGCACAAGTTATAGCTCTTGGAAGGTCCCAAAATGGGTATTGTGTAGAGAATTTTGGAAGAATCTTTAATTTCTGAAAAATTGGAGTATCAAATTAGATAAATAATCTCACCATTCATAGAACACAAAATTTTACTCCAAATTAAAAATATTGCATTGAAAGATGAGTCAAATTACTCAAGTTATTGCTGTTCAAATGACTGCAAAATTAAAACTTGCAATGGTAAGGGGGGCAATTTTTTTTATAATAGGGTTTTGACATCATCCAATAGAATATGCCAAATTGTTGAAATATTCCTTCACCATTGAGATTTCAAAACCATTGTCGGATTGTTGCAAAACTGTTGTCAAGTCACCAAACCGCAAATTTAAACTGAAAATTGCTGAAAATTTGGTGTGAAACTGCCCTAGAAAATCACATGTTTTTTGAGGAATATTTGCTAGTAGAGGGGGAGCCGTTGGTGGCATGATCAGGTGGTGCCACGTGGTGGCATGGCCTTCGTCATAGTTGCATAATGGCTGTGTTAGAGTGATGGTGGTTGCTCTATGCGGCACTACCTCTGCAATAGACATTATATATTTTTTTGAATTTAAAAAAGGATTTGTACGACCGTATTATATGGCATTCCATATGGCTCAAGGAGGAATTTGTTTTTGCCTCAGAGTTCAACTTCTCCAAAATTGATGATTTGATAGTCGATCCTTATGTTTTTGGGCCTTTTGAGCATAATGGCGAGGTTTGTTTGGGCTGAAAATACTCCAAAATATTAGCTACCTTATAGAACCATGCTTCATACCCCTGATTGCATCCAAGTTCTCTAATCTCCAATGTTAGTGAAACAAAAGCCAAATTTGACTTTCTCGAGTCTTCTAGATGCTATGGAATAGCTGAAAATACCTCGCGGATTACCGAAAAGTTGCAATCACCCAAATCTCATAAGAACACATATATGCCAACCGGAGTATACAAATGCTTATTTCCCTTTTAAATTATTTTGATTCTCTAGATCATCTAAGGGTTCAAGAGAAGAGCATGTTGGGTTTTTGAGAAAAATATTAGCTACTATTTAGTCTCAAATCTCTCAAAAAATTAGGACTACAAAATGAATTATATTAGACAAACTAGCTTTGATACCATGTTAGATTTTGCGAGAAATGAAAATCTAAGCTAAGAC
>VDFB02373365.1:153430784-153559858 GCA_007258455.2 Sequoia sempervirens
TGGAGATAGTGAGAGATAGGTCTAGAGTGTAAGGGATAAAAAATGAGTGAGATAGAGAGAAATAATACAACTTGTTGATTATTGAAATTTAACCTCCCGATTACGAAAATTTGACTAAGTCTAAAATTTGTGAGATCTTCCAAAAACTAGAATTTGCATTATAACTCCTAGAGATTTGAAACCACTCTCAAACATCCTGAAACTATATACATGAAATATAACTTAAAGTATAAGAAAGTAAACTTTCATATGTAAATGTAAATGTTTATTTCAAGTACATAGTTTCCCTCAAATATAACGAGAAGAAAGAAAAAAAAAGAGAAGAAAAATAAATTCAATGTAGATCAAAACGTGAGCGCGTTATAATGCACTGGCTTTTTGTCAATGCATTCACAAAACAAAAAATCCATGTCAGAACTAAGATATGACATGAGCGTGTTATAACGTGCATGTGGTATATCTTGCTTTGGGAATCCCCAAGCCTTGGGCTTGGTATTTTCCTTGGAATACCAACTCAAAGGCTTGAAGGGCATTCTGAACGACCAGAGGCGTATTTTTGCAAATTCTACAATATTTCACATAATTGGGTTCATGCTCACCGTCAGGATTGCACGTGGTTCAATGTCAAACAAATCGAACACCTAGGTAATGTTAGGTTCTCTCTTAGCTATCCAACGATGTAATTTTTTTCACTTTATGACAATGTTAAGCCTTTCATCTATAAATTATTTTGTTTGTGTGTCTCTTTTTGGCAAAAAACAGTGTTTGGTATTTTTTTGTTATAAATTAACCATTGATCGAAATTTAAAATAAATTACATTTTTAGAAATTAGACTCCATTCTACAATTAGTATTTTTTAAATTCAATTAGTTTCCAAAATTTGTAGGGGAAATTTTGTTTTTCAGGAAGTGTCCACTTAGAAAATTAGTAAAATATCAAATATTCATTAAAAAATTATCAGAAAAATCATACATCAACTACATACTATTAGCTAATTTCTCAGTAGAGTGATTTTAAAAATACTAAAACGAAGTTCACCATGCTAGGGGCATACAAGAGTTGCTATGTGATGTTTTTTTTGACAAAAACAACACTAATTTTTGTACATCCCTCTTTTGAACCCCTTAATCTCAACCATTTTCAAAAGAAATTAGTAGTTTAGAAAGTAGACTTGGAGCACTTCGATCCTTGTTTTTGTTCCATCTCAAAATTTTGAGTGTAACTATCCTCAATTTCACGTCTAAGGTCAATATTTCCTGATTTTAGAAAAAAAGTGGCCACTTAAGATCCTTTTTTGGGACCAATATTTTTGCACTTACCCCATGTATTTAATTTGGAATTTTTATTGAACATAGGTTTTTCTTTGAACATCAAGCTCTTCGTTTTGTAGAGGTGGAAAAATAGTAAAGCATTGTAAAAACCCTTTCCCTAGGTATTGATGTCCTTGTTTCACCAAAAAAAGAAAAAATAGATTTCGATATATACACAAGTTAGGTTGTACGACACACATGTATGTCCAAATTATAGTTACAATGACATCGAAAATTAATTAAAAAATATATATGTAACCAAAATTTATGGAAAAATATCCTTTCCCTAGATATTGATGTTGAGAATCTATATTTCAAAAATTAGAATTTTATCCCATATGGAAAAAAAGTTATATTGTACAACACAAATGTTACTTTTTGAAAATGTTGTTTTATGTTTAAAACTAGTTATTAAAGGAGATGTTGAAAGATTCATGATTTATTTTTAAAAAAATTGAAAAAATAATATTTAAAATCTACACAAAAATTGCCACAAATCACTAGTTTGCATCATCTTCAAATTCTTAACGGTTTAGCTGCTATAGGTCTTAGAAGATGAAGATCCAGTTGAAAATATTGATGTGAATGTCCATCTTGGGAAAACAGTGTGGCACAATATTGTGAATTCACCCATCATTTACATAAACATACCATATCATCCATCCCATAACATGTCGTTAAAAAAGGTACTAAAAAAGAAGTGCATCCATACATTCATAAAGTATGAAATAAAATAACACATCACATCATAAATCTATATCATATTATATCAAAAAATGATGAATGTCATGATACAATATCTAAATCAATGTGTCTGTTTATCGATCAAAATTACAATATCCACGAGGCTATAAAAAAGGAGCCCATGAATGTATATATGTATAACAAATTGGACAATAATCAAAACAGTGCCTACTAGCCCTAGTGGCCTCTCATCTCACCCCTAACTGATGGTTGATCCTCAACTCTAGGTGGTGCACCACTCCGTTGTGAGAATTTAGGCAGTCACATCCCCCACAGAACGTCATGGTGGTAGTGCATACAATAGTATGCGGCCTCTATAACAACCTCTCTATATAATTGAGAGGAGACGATCCTGCCCTATGATGCTACAGTCACTACCTCCAACTATTGTCTCCGCCCAATCTCCTGGGCTAGCTGCATATCCAATTGTTGTCGCAATTGGACCTCCTGGTCTCTCTGAGCTATCATGGCCTACAATTGCTATCACAATTTATCTCTCTTTGTCTGCAGTTGTGCTCTCTCTGCTATGAGGGTAGCAATTTTTCCATCTCTTGGATTTGGCTCTATAGGTGGAGGAGGCGGTGGTGCCCCTAGAATCTGTTCAACCTATTGCCCATCATGCTACCCATCATGGTGCCCTTGATCTAGTTGTTGTTAGTGCCCATCACCTGGCACTTGGTTCTACCCTCAACCTCTACCACCATATCAGCCAACATCCCTACCTTTGTCCCTACCTCGGCCCCTACCCTTGCCTCTGCCTTTTCTAGGGTATGCCCCCACTGGATCTGTGAGCCATGTGGGTGCCCTAAACCATGCATCATAAATAGGAGTAGTCCCCACATCTAGGAGACCCTAATCATAAGCCCACAACTTTGGGACAAGTGCTTGAAAATCATTGATCGCCACTATGGGATCAATGACAACCTCCCATTGTGCCTCTCTCTGAGACCTAGAAAATATAGCAGTATAATCATCTACTAGTACATCTTGGGTCTCCCATACTAATGGGAAACATGGTCTAAAAGGTTCCGCTCAACAATGGTGTGCTCTTGGCCCTAGATATACCGAGTTTGTCGTGTAAAATTAAGCTATTACTGGTCATTGTACCATCGTGGATGCTAGAGCCAAGGCCTCCATCTAAAAATTGTCATGTCATCAATGACACGATGCCAATTTGCTAAACCTATGGGACTTGTATGTTGCAAGGTCATTGACACCCTGTATCTGTAAACAACAGGCTCATCCTCATGAATATCAGCAAGGATAATAATGGGCCTCAGAATTGCAATATTCTCATATGCCCATATGTGTAGTAAGGTCACTCCTTCTCTAATACTCTTGCCCTCTCTATAGACAACCTTGTGCATTTCATGGTTCAAGGAGGCAAGGAGGACTGAACCCAAGGCATACATGACATCTCTCCTGATCATACCCTCCCAAGCTAGATCCCATCCGGGACTGAAGCCTCTACCCTGTTGGTTAGGGGAAACAACGCCACAAAACAGAGCACCAACAAACAATTTGAAGGTGTTGACACGACCGCGATAGAAATCCAGATCAATCTGAGAGCTAACAAGAATAATTGAGTTTTTGTGTAAAAGAGATAGGCATGCATTTTTTCCAGCATCAGTGTCATAAATGACATGCTCTCCATGAATGGGAAATCGTAGAATATGCCACATATCCTCAAGTGTGACGGTCGCCTCTCTAGTGGGAAAGTGGAACAAAGACGTCTCGTTGTGCCATCTCTCAACCAACGTTATCATCAAGGCAAGATGGGTCATGATCTCAAGCATAAAGGCAACAAAGCCTAACCCTAGTCTCCCCAGTCGCTCCACCTCTAAGTCATCAATTTCTCTGGCTGCAGAAAAAATCTCATATCTGTGCTCTTGGGACATCAATGGTGGCAGATCCTCCTGCACACATCACATACACAATGCCAATTTGATGAAAAAATTGAAAAAATGATCAAAATTTTAGAATTTGCACCCAAAACATCATTAGTGTCGCTAAAATAAAACTCTTATTGATTTTGGGGTGCGTCGCTATAAAAATTTCAAAGGTGTGTTGCCAATTTGGTGACGCGCATCTCTACACTCAATAGAGAATTGGTATTTGGGTGCGTCATTGTAACAAAAAATTGGGGTGCATCGCCATTTGTTACATGCGTTTCCCATCACTTTTTAGCATCACTGAACCAAAAAAACCAATGTGTTGCTATATTAGCTTGACAACCCCATAATCAATTGCATCGTAGAATCAAAAATTAGGGTGTGGTGCTAAATGAAACATGTGTCGCTAAAAAACAATAGCAACACTTTTGACACTTTCAAAGCATCGCTATACAGATACACACTTTTTGACCTAACTTTGATGCCCTATTAAATACACCTAAAAGCACAAATCAAAAGAAGTTTCGAGTCACATACTTGAGGTCCTGCATCTACATGTCATTGGTACTCTTGAACTTAGTTAGAAAGATGAACAGGGAGCATGTAGTGGGCCATTTCGCCAAAGGTCAGAGCTCCAAAAGCAAGAAATCCTCAAGGTGTGAATGCACAAATGACTTGAAAATGACCCTTCCTCATGTATTTATGTTGGAAAATTAGGGATTTTTTGCCCTAATTTAACAATGAAGGTAGGTTTTTCCATCATTTTCAACAATTTTGCCAAATTGAACCTTATTTTGCATCTTAGAGCCTTTCTAGACACTTGTGGCCGCCTTTTAACCTTTGTCGAGAAATCAACCCATAATTCACAATTTCTACCTAATTTCTTGAGAGGGTAGGGAATCAACTTAATCCTTCAGTAGTGGGGCATCTAAAAAATGAGAAATTTTTTATTTTTTGATTTAAGCAACAGTTTTTAATCCAAAGAGCATCAATCTTTGAATCAAAGCAACATGTTCCTCGCTTCAAAGAGGAGCAAAATGTAGACACTAAAAAATGTCTTGAATCATATCATACACTTGAATTAAGTATACTGACATCATTTCCTCTTGGAACCCATCCTCTTTTTGCTTAATTAATTAAATTAGCCTAGCTATTTAATTAATTGCATCATTCGCATCAATTGGCCTAATTAATTTAATCAGGTTAAACCTCCCCTTTCACACTAGTATTTCATCTCATTAAATTAAATAAATCAAACTATTTAATGTAATTCTCTAAGTATTCTTATTTAATTAAAAAAACTCCAAGTTATTTAATTAAATGTTATTTCACCTTTCCCCTTTCATTAAATCATTTAATTTAATGAATATCACTTTATTCTTCTAAATTCCCCTAATTGCATGATTAAACCCTTGTTTAATTAGAAATTATCTAATTAATCTAATTTCCCTCCCACTCAAGGTGCAAAGAAGGAATATTCCCATGGAATATTCCCTCCCCTTTTGCACAATTAAACTTTGTTTTAATTTGCAAACTATCCTTTTCCCTCACCCATGAGAATATTTCAAAGAATATTCTCTCTCCTCCAATCATTTAAAAAAGGTAATATTATCACTTAGTTTCATGTGCAAGTTAACTCCAAACTTCTTGTGTAAGTTAACTTTTGACCTCTTGTACATATCAAAAGTATGCTTGTTTGGAAGGAATGAGAACCCTTTATTAAATCTCATCTTGCATTCTCACCCGTTGATGAGAATCCATGATCCATACCTCCAATTTCTTCCATCCTTTACCATTGATTAACTTTTTCAATCTCAACCCTCCATCTCTCATTTGCTTTCCTATAAATAAAACACTATTTAGAGACAAATGGATCCATCTTTTTAAGAGAAAACTTATCTTTTTGAAATCACTTACACTTGCACTCATTTTTAACTCACATTTAACATATTTTGGTTCATTTTAGTTGCATAATAGCTTAGCTTCCATAATCCATCCATTTAGCTAATTAAAGCATTAGGGTTTGAATCTTTTTAGTTTAAATCTCATTTAGGTTAGCTTATCAATTACATATCCGAATCATTTTAGCATAAATCATGGTAGATTAACTTTTGCATCATACTCATTTTAGCATAAATCATATTTTCATTCACATCTCACAACCGTTTCATCAATTCTCTTCAATAGAATTGATTAAAAGAAGCTCACTAATCATGGGATTGGAAAAGGGTCGTTGTTCCACATCAACATGACACCACTCCTAAAACAAGATAAGTTTCAAATGGGTTAGAATAGACATTTTAAACATTTTCATAATTTAGAATGCTTTGTTTTAATGAATGTTTAGTTTAACTTCAATTCGATTGATCCTATTTAGATTGAGTATTAGTGGCATGAATATGCTTTGATTCTTCATAGATTAAGCATAATCAACCCATACTAATATCCTCGGTCCATAGGAAGAAATATTTTTAATAAAATATTTTGCTTGAACTTTGTAAGCTTTTCCTAAGATATGTGAGACACTAGAGAGAGAGATGCTCACCCTACTATGTGTTGGGATTCAAATATGTAATGCCATTATTTGCTTAAGTCCCATCCATTATGTCTTAAGCATTTTAAATCCACAACTTATAACCAATACAAGATAGTCTTGGTGGGTTTTTTGTGAGTAAAAAATGCCTAAGTGTTTCCATGTGTCGTCCCCTATATGCTAACAATTGTAAAGAATCCAATTTGTTTTGGGTTTGGGGTGTTCTCTAATCAATTTTATAAATTTAGTTGTTTGTACTCAAACTTGTCCATATCGGTATGCCACTCCACCCATCCCCACCTTTTACCTTTAATCTTATTGGTCTATTAGACTTTCACTTCATATTATATCTTTCCCTCACCTTGACCTCTCAGCCCTTTGCAATTAAATTTTTTCTAAGTCTTTCAGATTAAAGTTTCAGACCATCCCTTATTTAGGTACCTCATATGGACCTCCCTTGATTCCTAACTCTAGGCTCTATTTTTTCCTTAAATGATTTATCATAGTTGGATTAGTAGGCTTCTTTCTATCTAATTACACTTTCCATGTAAACTCCAACCCCCCAAATCCCAAACCTTTTTACCAATTACTCCTTTAGAGTTGAACTTTCACCCTTCCCTTCACTTTGGTACTTGTTATAAGGTACACTTGACTCTTAATTCTTAACATTTAAAAATACCTTATCAATATTGTTTGTTTAGACTTCCCCTAATCCACATATAAATGGTATGAATTATTTGTCACCCTTGATCCTTGATGCCTTGACTAAAAGTATGAAGTATGAGTTACCCCAACCCCTGATAGTTTGAAACTCTTGTATTTTTCTTTTTGATCTCACCTACCTCCCTACATCCCTAGAAGACCATTTATGACTAGGGATAATGTTATAAATTTCCAAATTAGGGTTTCTCTCACCCAAAAAATCACTATTCATCAAAATGACAAAAATACATACAAATTATAATGGTAAAGGAAAAAGAATCCCAAATTTTCCAAAATTGATTTAATGAAGCTCTATAGCTACTTGATCATATGAAATCACACCCATAAATCATTTTAATTAAAAAAGGGTGCGAATTCAATGAAAATAAAAGATAAAAAATTAACTTAGATTATATTTAATGGGGTGGTTAGGGTTTTTAGACTTGACACTTTCATGCCATCCCTTGTTGATAGTTTTAGTAGATTTTTTGGCTTGACCATACCCCAACACATTAGATATAGGGGTTTAATAAATGAAAATGGATTTTATGGTCTATTTATGTTCTCTCATGCCTCTCATGTAAATTTCAACATTTTTGCAAGAAATTTTCACATAATTTGAGATGTAGATTGTGACACATGAATGACTATGAGTGGGGTGTTGTGAGTTTCTTTGAATTGTCAATATTTTCACAATGTTGAGGATCCCATGAGTTTCTAGAGTATAAGAAATGAAGGATATATATTTTCAAGTTTATTATTCTTTGACACTGTTGGTCATTGAGCCAATGGGTCTGCTAAGCTTTGAATTCATTCTAGGGCATCAATAACTATGCATCTAAGTCATAAATGAACTAAATATATTCTATAATAACATAGAAAGGTGTGTATAATGGATGTATCCATATAATTTTTTGATGATTTAAGGTATTGTATAGTAAAAATGGTATAGTTCCTCTCACCACATTTATTAGTGAGACTATAATAAAAGTTTGATGTGTGTGTGACAACACATAATGCATTGCAAATACTTTAAAATGGCTATTATTTTATTGTACATGGGTCATTGTAGTTTTGTGATGGATTATTAATAATTTACATCATATTTTATGTAATCTTTGATTTTTATTTTAATGTAAATTTAGTTTTGTTGATGTTATATTGAATATATTTATTTCCTTATTGGTCTAGGATTAAACAATTTCATTTAAAAAACATCTTTATTTTGGTTATTTTTAGGAGTGCATTAGATTTATACATTTCATTCATGATTTTGTGTTATAAACTAGGGATAAATCTTAAGAAAACCCAAAATTTTAAGCCACCAAATAATTACGTACACCATATCTATACCTCTCCATTAAGTATGTAATGATAAATGAAAACATATAAAGGGACTATAATAATGTTTATAATGTGTTATAAATATAAAAGTGGTGTAAAGTAGCTAGTTGATATTG
This sequence comes from Sequoia sempervirens, assembly GCA_007258455.2. Taxonomy (NCBI): domain Eukaryota; kingdom Viridiplantae; phylum Streptophyta; class Pinopsida; order Cupressales; family Cupressaceae; genus Sequoia; species Sequoia sempervirens. The sequence goes on from VDFB02373365.1 coordinate 153,439,427, forward strand.
ATCTTGTTAGGAAAAGGTGTAGGTTTATGCATTGGGAAAACTTAGTACCAAAAATTAAATGAGGGAGGAAATAGTTTTGTAAGATCATGGTATTATTCATATGATTTATGTAATACCACTTGGTGGTTTTGTGCAAGTTTATTTCTATAAAAGAAATCACATGAGTAGTTTAAGATTGGCTATTATGAGGGCTTCTTGGCTAAGGCTAGTGTAACCATCTCTTGTACATTGCAAATGTGAGGGTTTAAAGCATGGCACGGTATGTGTACATAAATTCTTGTTCACATTGAGTGTATGTAGAGAGTTGTATGTTTCAATGGTATTCAATGATACTCTATAGATGTATTATAATATTTATTGCTAAATAATAAATGAGTGATGAATACTTTAGCTTGCATTCACACTGACACGTATGCTCACTAAAGTGGGGGAAAATTTAATGGTGCAAATTTTCACCCTTAACAAATTCCCCATTTATTTTACCTATAGTTTAGAAAATATAAGTTGAATGATGCAAACCTGTCGTTGTTAGCTTATTCCTTTTGCGTGGCCGTGTCTTTTTGTGTTGGTGGAGGAATTTTTGTAAGGGACGCGCATGCACCATGCAAACATCTACACATAAAGGATTCCTACCCCTAGAATTTGCAAAGGTGTTACGTTTCTAGTTGGCTATGAAACTAACATCTTTTTCCCTTACTTGACGGACAAAAATTGACCTCTTACCTCCATTTTCAAGTATCCAAACTCCCATTCTCTCACTTCTTCACTCTTGGCTTGCAATTCTTTCACTCTCTCATTCATTTTTACAAATTCTTGCTCATTCTCTCACTTTCTCAAGCTCATTCTTGCTCTCTACTTGGCTTCTACAACATTCTTGTTGTAACTCCACCTTTCTTGTACGTTGAAAAAGCTCTCTTCTCTTAGTGTGGTGCCATCTCCTCTTGGCCTTGAGTGCTAGCAAGAAGAGGAGGTGATAGTGCTCTTGTTATTTTGTTTGCATCATTGTGTCTTAGAGTGTAGCATTTAGTGTGTCTTTGTACTCTATTTGGTGTACTTTCTACTTCTATTCTTTATTAATTTTTATATCTTGTTGTAAATCTAGTTGTCCATGGAGGTGGAAACACCAAAGCGGGTGTCTGACTGAGGAAGACATCAAAATGTAGCCCAACATTTTTTTTTGTTTTTGTGTGTGTAGGTGTTGGATCGTTCGTTTGGAGTTGGAGTTGAATAATTGAAGTGTGGGTGGATTGGTACCTTTTCCTTACCTTTCTTTGTCATTTTTTTATTAGAGTATTTTCTAGTATTCTTATTGTTGTACTTTCTATTCCTTGTATTTTCTCCGTCAAACTATAAAACTGTGCTAGTCGGGTTATTAGTAGGCCCTTTGTGCTTTCTGCCTGCTTTCCAGATCTTTATCCTTACAGGATGCCAACGCATCCCTAATACACCAACACATCATGTTGGAGTCTGGTCCTCATGTTCTCATCCTCAAACAACGAGTTTTTTGGTCATCAATATAAAACCTTTGAGGCCAACTCACTCAATTTTTGAAACACTGGTCAAAAAACTTGAGGTAGCTTAGGGAAATTTGCTCCCTTGGGCTTTCTTGTGACCTGGAGCCTTGGCGGTTACGAATCCCTCTTCTCTACATCTTTGGTGAACCTTGTTTGAAAGTCTTGTTTTCATTTCTTAGTGTCAGATATATTTTTCTTATACCTTGGGTGCATTGTGGGTTTGTGTGTTGTGAAGGTTTATGAGCTTTATGACTTAGTCAACAAACATTGACCATGTTGTTAGAAGGAGCATACGACATATAGGTATGGATTCTAATAAGGTCACTATCAGTCCTACCTTTGAGGAAATTTTGGGAACGAATACAAGTTTCTCTAGTCCTTTTGGGGAAGCTCCTTGTACTCCTACACTTCCTACTTCTCCTTCTGCTTTGTCTGTGGAGGAAGATGATGCTCTCGAGATTCTTGTAGAGCAAATTCTTTCCCTAAATAAAAGGCTTTTGGAGTTCAGGAAGTATCTAGAAAGATAAAGAGTTACAACTAAGGTTGCTAAGGTTATTAATGACTTAAGAACTATATTGGACAAGGACTAGGTAGGTCTAGAGTTCCTTCGGGATATTGTAAACATAGTGGATACTCATGTCCCATTGTATAATCCTAGGTCTAGTGTTGTCTAAGACCTTGGGTCTGAGACCATTGAAAGATAGATAGAAGTATCGATTGCTAAAGTATTGGTATGCATGGTTGAGACCAAATATTGCTTCTAGTCCTCAACTGCCCCCCGTCATTAAAGTAAACAAGGTACCCTTGGGCTTCAATTCTACCAACTCTAATGTTCCTGGTGGAAATCTTGGAGCCCATGCTGGTCCTAGTGGTGGGGTCTCTACTGATATGGGGGTTGGTGGATCTGGTAGTTTTGGTGGAGGTTCCAATAGCCTTATCTCTTCTTTTGACCTCTTCTTAAACACCTTGTTGCAGGACATGGGTCAGATGCATAACCAACTAGTGAACTTATCCATCGCTACCTTTGAATCTATCTTTCAACCTTTCTTTCAACATAGTTCTCTATCTGTTGCTATTTTAAACACTCTCATCCCCTTGGAGATGGAAATTCCTAAATTTTTAAAAATATAGTGGTTGTGGAGACCCTTAGACGCATGTTTCGACATTTAATGCTATGTGCACTGATTTCTTCCACTATGATGCTCTAATGGCTAAACTCTTTCCAAGATCCCTTAAGGACATTGCCCTTGATTGGTATTGTTCCTTACTGGATAACTCTATTTTCTTGTTTGATCAACTCATAAATCAGTTCCTCTGGAAGTTCCAAGCTAACATCGAGTTGAAGATGACCTTTTCAGATCTTGTCCGATTTAAGCAAGGTGACCAAGAGAAGGTGATTGATTTTATAACTTGTTATCAAGTGTTATTCTCTCAAATTTCTTAACCGTAGGTTTTCATTGGAAACTTATAGAAGTCATGGAAAGAGAAGTTTTCCTTAATGAAATATCCATCTTTCGCACACCTGTGTGTCATGTTGCTTGAGTACCAACAAATGGTGGCATAATTCAGGGGTATGTCTTCACACTCTCATTTTGATAATTAGTCTGTAGTGTTAGTTTCTAGAAAAAACAAAGCTATTGTAAACATGGTCTCTACATCTAAGGATAAGGGCACATAATAAACATTTCACACATTTATTTGAATCTTATATTGTTGTTTTAAAGAAGTTATTAAAAGGAAAAGTTCTAATATTTCCAAAACTTCAACCTTTGATTGAGCCATATCTTGATTGGTATGATGAGCATCAATTATATCAATTCCACTAAGTACATGGGCATGATACTAAGCACGACATGCACCTGCATCATGAGATTCAGGACCACATCGATGATAGTACTATTTATCTTGATGGAAAGTGAATATGCATAAAATTGGTCACGTCTAAGTAATCCTTGTTGAATTCTGCAATAACCGAGACAGGATCTGTTGTCGGTAGTAGATCATATGCACTCCACTCAACAAGTGATTGAAAATCAAAATAGTAGAATGGAGAAGAAATCTGAAAGAGAGAAAATAGAAACAACACTGCAAGAGAATTTTGAGAAGACTCTCGTCACTCTCACAGAACGATCACCGAACTAGCTGAATCAGCTGAACTAGTGAAGCTTCTGAAGTAGTGAAGGTGAGAGGAGAGTGCTCAATAAATAGAAAAATAAGGGCAAATACATCCAAGAGGTGCATTAACTCCTACTACCCATAAAAGGTGGGAGGTTATCACCTACTTGGTAAATAACAAGACATGTGGCATAACCTCCTTAAGTGAAGACAAGAGAGAGGTGGCACATAAATCCAAAAGAGGGTGAGAAACCCAACTACCCCATAAACTACTTAGGTAAAAACAAAATAGTGGTTATGAGAGGTGGCACAACAAGCCAAAAGAGGATGTGTAACTCAACTACCCATGTGTGGGGAGAGAGTGACACATGTAGTTGTTGTATTTTGCCACATGTCCTCACATTACCACATCTAATAAACCTAAGCAAGCTTAAATAATGTGTAGGAAAAAATAAATACCCCAAACATAAAAAACCTACACTAACACCCCCCCTTAAGCGTAGCTTAGGTGGGTGAAAAGATGGGTCCCGACAAATGAGGCCATGTTAGGTACCCATGTACATAGAGATCCCCCCAAAAGAAGAAGCCCCCCCATAAGAGAATAGCCCCCCTAAATAGAGAGAGAAAATACCCCCCCAAAAAAGAGAGAGTAGAAAGTAAAGTGGAAGGACAAAGAATCCCCCCAAAGAGATCCAATGGTAGATGCTTGAAACTGGATGTAGAAGATGGTCCACGATCGTCAAACAACATTCCTCCCTTTAGGAGGAAACACAACCAAAGGTGTATGCACACTTTCTCCCCACTCCTGAAATGAATATGTAGGAAGAACATGCAAGATGAATGAAGTCTTTGAAGTTGACTCAAGTATTCCCATGTTGATGCTGAAAGCTGCCATAATCAAATCAGGCGTTCTAGGCCACACTGCTGAAGATGACAAATCAGAAGCTCCTAGAGACTGATGTAGAGAATAATCCAAAGACTCAAATATCTCCTTTGAAGAAGTTTCCTCCAAATGATGATCCAAAGTATCCACACTCATGTCAAACTGTAAGGAATGATCATGTAGAGAATGAAGAAGAGGGTCAAAGTGACCTCTCACAATATTTGAAGAAAAGTCAACTTCATTATAGAGAAGATGAATATCATCAATAGTGTCTCCCAAATCTGCAATATGTGTCTCTATAAACAAGTCTGAAATACCTATCAAGAGATCATCCAAAGTCGAATCTGAAAGATAATGAATGTCCTGCTGCAAAGAATCACTAGAAGCTTTTGAAGAAGCAACACTGGAATTTGAAGTAGCAACAATAGATGGTGAAGGGGTATCAATGAACTGATCATTCAATAAAGATGTTTCCACTTGAGAAGAGGCACCATGAATCTTAGTAGCCACTTGGTCATCCAAGGAAGCATCACTTTCAGATGAAGATTCAATGTCTCCATACAACTGTTGGATGATGGTCCATGCAGTGAAAGGGCACTCAGTATGCTCAATATGATGCAAAATATCCTCAAATATAGTAAGACATATTAGTCCATAGACCATGTCATTATTGTTAAACCATGCATTCTTCTTATCATAGTCGCTTGGCTCAGGAACGAGTCTAAGAAAATAGGGTAGTAGATCTTGCTCAAGGCATTGATTCTTTATCCCTTTCTTCCAAGAAAAGTAGTTCTCTGAATTTAGCCTTACAACAGATTTGTGAAATTCATTACTAATATCCATGATTAAACCCCAATAGTGGAACTTTATCTCAGTTCATGATTACAATTAGCCCTATTAAAATGTTTTAACCATGATGCATAAAGGTATGTGTGAAAAAGAAAATATGTGTGAACAAGAGTCAACACAATGAACCCCCCATTTCCACTAGTATCAAAAATTACCCCCCCAGATATTACAATGTTGGCACTTTATGATTAGTGCTTTTACAAGGATTTTCCAGATTACAAAGCTTTAAAGGCTCTTAATAGCCAAAATTACAATATTTGATACAAATTAATCTTCAAATAAAATCTAGAAAAATAACTTTGCAGCTGTGTTTTACTCTTCAATATCTTTCCAACACTTTATCTTTTTGAAAAATGGATTACAAAAGTGAAAGAAATGACTTACTGAAGATAAAAAAAGACAACAGCTTCAACCTGAAATATCTGATTGAAGAAATAATTTTTTACTCAAACCTTGTGGATGGAAAGGTCTCGATTCCAGCTTTCCGTCAAGTACTCGTTTGCGAAAAATTGACACCCAAGGAAAAAGTTATGCAATTTTGAAAAAAGCTGCAAAATTTGCCTATGAAAAACGACTCATGCCTTTTTCTGAGTTGATTTCTGCACAATTTATCAACTTTATGCAAAATGTAATGACTACCCAGATGGTTTTTCGATGCTGGGAACAAAACCCAGAAATTATTTTTTCTGAAAAATGAGTGAAAGCCAGATTTTTGAAGCCAAAATGAAAATGGCTCCAGTAAAAAATTCAATTTTTAATCTCTGATTTTTTTACTGTATCCTCCAATCTCTGATTTTGGTGAAATAAAAGTCAATTTTGACTTCCTTAAACCTTTTGGACTCTCTGGAAATGCTGAAAAGCCTCCAATATTACCAAAAAGTTGCAAATCACCCAGATCTCACAGGAACAAATATATGTAAACCAGATTAAATATATGCTTATTTTTTTTTTAAACTGTTTTGATTCTCCAGATCATTCAAAGATGCAAGAGAAAATCATACTGAGTTTTTGAGAAAAATATTAGCTCTATATTAGTCTCAAATCTCTCAAAAAAATTAGATAATAAAATGAACTATACCAGACAACACGGCTCTGATTGCAATGTTGAATTCTGCAATAACCGAGACAGGATCTGTTGTCGGTAGTAGATCATATGCACTCCACTCAACAAGTGATTGAAAATCAAAATAGTAGAATGGAGAAGAAATCTGAAAGAGAGAAAATAGAGACAACATTGCAAGAGAATTTTGAGAAGACTCTTGTCACTCTCACAGAACGATCACCGAACTAGCTGAATCAGCTGAACTAGTGAAGCTTCCGAAGTAGTGAAGGTGAGAGGAGAGTGCTCAATAAATAGAAAAATAAGGGCAAATACATCCAAGAGGTGCATTAACTCCTACTACCCATAAAAGGTGGGAGGTTATCACCTACTTGGTAAATAACAAGACATGTGGCATAACCTCCTTAAGTGAAGATAGGAGAGAGGTGGCACATAAATCCAAAAGAGGGTGAGAAACCCAACTACCCCATAAACTACTTAGGTAAAAACAAAATAGTGGTTATGAGAGGTGGCACAACAAGCCAAAAGAGGATGTGTAACTCAACTACCCATGTGTGGGGAGAGAGTGACACATGTAGTTGTATTTTGCCACATGTCCTCACATTACCACATCTAATAAACCTAAGCAAGCTTAAATAATATGTGTAGGAAAAAATAAATACCCCAAACATAAAAAACCTACACTAACAATCCTGACATTTAATTAAATATTTATTATTTAATTAATTTCTCTAAAGTCTTCTACATGTAATTAAATTTAATTAATTTAATTATATTGTTCATTTATTTTATTCTCCCACCATAATTGAATAAATTTATTTTATTTAATTATTTCACATGTCTACTTGATTATTTAAATAAATATATTTTATTTATTTAAATTAATTATCATCTTTTGAATTTAATTAAATCTTTTGTTTTAATTAAATTTAAATATTTCTTTTCTTCTATTTAAAACTTTCTTCTAATTAATTAAATATTTTATTTAATTAATTTCATACCCATGTCATTTCTTCAAATTTAATTAAATATTTTATTTAATTAAAGATCTTTTGTTTTCTTCAAATCATAATTAAATATTTCATTTAATTATGAAATCTTCTTATTTCCTCAAAATCTTAATTAAATATTTATTTAATTAAGAAAAATTTACATGCACCCATAAATAAATAATTGAATTGGATAATTCATTATTTATCTTCTCAATATCTTTCCATTATCTTCTAAAAAAAAGATGATTTTGTTAATCATCTCATCTTATCTCTTCCATGAAAATGGAAAAATCCAACTTTATTCATTTTCTTCTATTTTTCTTTCCAGTCTCATCCATCTTCAACCATTCGATCTGTCAGGAATTATCACAGTCGTTGATCAACTCAGCCAATCAAAATCCTTGAAAAACTCTATAAGTACATGTGTGAATCCAAGCATTGGTTACACATATAGACAACATACACACATGCAATTACGCTTACGTATTTGCATCTTTAGCATTCTATCAATAATCATATCTTAGCAATAATCTGATCATAGCATAGCTTAATCTTGCATCTTAGTATAGTATGCATTTTAGTTTAAATCTCATTCTCTAGTATGCATTTCATTGAGCTTGGCATACTAAATCTGAGAGCAACTTGAACCAACGAAATGCTAGAGATAGAGAGCAATAAAATGACTTTGAAGAAGCTGTACTGAGAGTTTGTTTATTTTCCTTTAAGCTTCTTTGATATAAGGTTTTATTGAATGTGTTTTGAATTCATTATGATAGGCATATTTTCATACACACATAAAATGGCACCCACTCTGGCCTCGTAATCGCAATATGCTCCCATGCCCAAATCTGGAGCAGAGTCACAGCACTAGCCAAACTAGTTGATCCTCGGTATACCACCTAATGTAGATCATGATAAAAATGAGCCAAAATGCAGCTCCCCCAGGCATACCTCCATGGTTGAGTCACCATCCACTCTAGCATCCTACCCCAACCAACTGAAAATCCCTTCGATCGATGGTCCGATCCAAGGAAGTCTCCAATGAATGCACCCAACACAACAACTAAGGCTGGATATCTACTGAAATCCACCCACGATACCCAGTATCCTGCTATCGACATATCACCGCATATCCTCCTCAGTGCCTCGGCCCCTCCTATCTCCTTGTGGTCATAAACCACAAGGGCACCTACCACAGGAATCCCTATAACCCTATAGACATCCTCGGGTGTCACAGTCATCTCACCAGTCGGAAAATGAAAGGTGTTATGATCGGAGTGCCACCTCTCTGCCAATGCAATCAACAGTCCCCTGTTAACTCGAATCCCTCACGGGATAGTCAACAAAGATCCCAGCCCACAGTCACCTATCCACTGTATCTCTGCTAGAGTCAGCTCTCCTACCTGATCCCAACATATTGGGAAACACTCTCTAATCTGGAGGTTATCAAAACCTCCTATTTTCTTTTGTGGTCATCACAAGGACAATTAATCAGACTCATACCAAGGACTTATATCATGTGCTCTATCTATTAAGTGAAATATATCCGTGACCCATATCAAATTAATCAACGAATCATATCAATGCATCATATCAGTGACCCATAGTGACCCATATCATGTAATCAATCATATCATGCAATCCCTGCTACATCTATCTATCTATTTGAATATCAAATCAATCTACTCTATCATCATTATACTATTTGTTTTTCTTTTCCAGGAAAGCAAATTTATCAACAATCCATTCATTTTTTTCCCATTTGTACTTCAGTCATGAATGCAAATATGTTTGAAAACCATCATCTACTATTTGGTTTCTATCATAGAAAGAACTTTATTAGACATTTACTCTATTTTTTTCATTCGTGAGAAGCAAAGTTATCAACCAATCAGATAATTAGTCAATCAATCTACTCGTTGTTTTTCATTTTTGGGAAACAAAGTTATCAGTTATCTACTCTTTGTTTTCTATTTGGGGAAGCAAAGTTATCAGTTAATCATCATATTTTCTATCATTTCTATCCATATCAGCATGATGGCAAACTAATTTCTCTATCTATTGACCAAGGACGCAATGTATACACCATCATTTTTCCTCACAATTGCATTATGCCAAAATTTTCCTAGATGTGCTAATCTGTGCCTCTGATGCACTGAAACTCGTAAGCGCTATAGTTTACCTCGAAAGCGCTAAAACTCATTATGCACGCTTTTGCACCCTAAAAGCGCTAAAACCCTATATGCACTAAGATACCCTACGGATGCGCTACTTCATACCCTAAATGTGCTAATACACCTCTGTTGCGGGCAATCCCTAAATGCGTGACTCTGTGCCCTAGATGTGCTAAAGTTTTCTAGCCAGACTTCACTCCTATAAGCGCTAATCTACACTTCATATGCGCTAGAACACCTAATTTTACCCTACACCTATATGTGCTAAATAACAACCTAGATGAGCTATGGAAATTTTTGAATGCGCTAAAAAAGATAGGAAGATGCACTAAAACGTTATTTTTTTCCCTAAATCTGCGCAAAAATGCGTAAAAATTTGATCAAATTCACAAAATTTCAAATCATAAAGGGTTCAATCGACTCACCAATGGTCCATATGCGGCTGGTCTTTGGAATCGGTGGGCCCGCTCAAATCTATGCATGTGAAATGGAATTTGCATCTTGCCAAGTCATTGTTAGAGCATAACAATCACTATAGTAAAAGGGTGAAAATGATTTCCACTTTTACCCCTTTTACTTTATATGGGTCAATTAAGGGGGGTTTTTGGTGGCATTTTATCTTCTATCACTTTATTTTATTTTTTTTAAATTTTTTTTCACCAGGGGCATTTTTACACTAATTATCGGGAGCTAAATCACTGAATCACCATCAGAATGTCATCATCCAATCAAGTTTTGTTTATCACATTTTCGAAACTTATATCTTCATCCATGATTTACCTCCCAAGGGGGCATCATCAGCATCAACATCAAAAACATATCAGGGGCAAAAATTTTATTTTCTTCAAAGCAATGCGTTTCACACATCACTTCAAAGAGAGGCAAAATGTATATGCATAAAATTGGTCACGTCTAAGTAATCTTGACATTTAATTAAATATTTATTATTTAATTAATTTCTCTAAAGTCTTCTACATGTAATTAAATTTAATTAATTTAATTATATTGTTCATTCATTTTATTCTCCCACCATAATTGAATAAATTTATTTTATTTAATTATTTCACATGTCTACTTGATTATTCAAATAAATACATTTTATTTATTTAAATTAATTATCATCTTTTGAATTTAATTAAATCTTTTGTTTTAATTAAATTTAAATATTTCTTTTCTTCTATTTAAAACTTTCTTCTAATTAATTAAATATTTTATTTAATTAATTTCATACACATGTCATTTCTTCAAATTTAATTAAATATTTTATTTAATTAAAGATCTTCAGTTTTCTTCAAATCATAATTAAATATTTCATTTAATTATGAAATCTTCTTATTTCCTCAAAATCTTAATTAAATATTTAATTAAGAAAAATCTACATGCACCCATAAATAAATAATTGAATTGGATAATTCATTATTTATCTTCTCAATATCTTTCCATTATCTTCTAAAAAAAAAGATGATTTTGTTAATCATCTCATCTTATCTCTTCCATGAAAATGGAAAAATCCAGCTTTATTCGTTTTCTTCTATTTTTCTTTCCAGTCTCGTCCATCTTCGACCATTCGATCTGTTAGGAATTATCACAGCTGTTGATCAACTTAGCCAATCAAAATCCTTGAAAAACTCTATAATTACATGTGTGAATCCAAGCATTGGTTACACATATAGACAAACATACACACACGCAATTATGCTTACACATTTGCATCTTTAACATTCTATCAATAATCATATCTTAGCAATAATTTGATCATAGCATAGTTTAATCTTGCATCTTAGTATAGTATGCATTTTAGTTTAAATCTCATTCTGTAGTAGTCCATTTCGTTGAGCTTGGCATACTAAATCTGAGAGCAACTTGAACCAATGAAACGTTGGAGATAGAGAGCAATAAAATGACTTTGAAGAAGTTGTACTAAGAGTTTGTTTATTTTCCTTTAAGCTTCTTTGATATAAGGTTTTATTGAATGTGTTTTGAATTCATTATGATAGGCATATTTTCATACACATAGAAAGAAACAAAATTATAATAAGTCTATGGCCAAGGCTAACAACTAATTGTAGATTTATACTAATTTATTTCCTTCTCATTCTACAAATTTGGTAACATAATCTTCTACATCATCAAAGTTAGTTCCATCTGAGTACATGAACATGGGTTTTTTCATGTGTATCCCTCCTAAAAATGTGAGTGCTACACCTAACATAACATTTGTCTCACATGGTGAGCCTCTTAATAAAGAGCTCCCCCCTTTATACATCCCCGCCCAAATCAATGGAAATGTCATAACTGGCATCTTAATTGATCCAACAAGTCAGGTCAATGTGGTAATAGAGGAGACTGTATTCATAATCAGCTGGCATGGGGAGCAGTACAATGAGTCAGAGACCACCCTCCATATACATGATGGATTCTTTGTCACCTCTTTGGGTTCTATTTCTCTACCAATCTTGGTAGGATCCAAGGCTGTTGATGCTTCTTTTGTTATCATTTTAGAGTCTAATCTATTTTGAGTTAGGATGGGCATCCCCTGGCTTTCCTGTGTGAATAGTGTCACCTTCATGGTTCATAAATATTTAAAATTTCCTCATGAAGGTTCTATGCAGATAGTGCATGACATCGGTTATAAACTATTGGTGTCATGTGGGGGTTTTGCACTCGAACACTTTTGACTTGCCCTGGTTGAACCTCTGCCTACCAAGGGATATTTGTTGTATAAAGATTATATTAAATATAAGATGGAGGGCTCAGTGTTGCAAGCTAGTTATCTAGTGTCCCCCTATGCAGTCTTCGTGAATGTTTCCATGATTGTGCAATAGCAAGTTGCTTCTTCCACCAAGAAAAAGGGGAAGGAGAAACTTGCTCATGCTCAAGGGCCATCTCCTTCGTATCATCTACCCCTGCTTCTGCTTCTCACCCTATTGTGTTGGGAAAATGTGTCTCAACCTTGCAATTATATAAATTTTATTGTTGATAGAATAAATAATATATATATTTCCTATTTACACCAATAAGTGTAATATACAATGGGAGCATGGGGTGGAGGGGAGGAGTGGGATGCATGTAAATAATTTTTTGTTATTTTTTTTAGAAAACTCCTAAATGGCTAACATACAATAAATAAATGATATATTAAACATCTATACTATTAATTATTAAGTTTTAGATCTAATGGTGGATATTTTTTTGGCCTATCTTGCTCTAGAAGGTAAACCTATTTTATGAGGGTGTTGTACTAGATTGTAGAGGATGATGTATTCTGAGAGTCTAATAGCGGTCTTTTTGTCTCTAGATTTCTGGTGGTGATACTCTTGTGTGAAGCTTGATTTGCAAGTATATTGTAATCTTTGTGATTTCTGAATAATATATTGGAAATTTTTTGAAGTGTGTGGTTTTTCTCCTGAAAGGTCTTCCCCCACGTAAATCACTATGTCGTGGTATGCATGATATTTATGTTTATTTTTGTTTGAGTTCCTATAACTATTGAAGATCTATAAATTTTTGTATTATTCTCCTCTCAAGATTAGTGTAGGAAGTTGTTCCACTACCTTAGTTTCCTTGCGAGTGGTATCAGAGCTTGATCACCTTTGGTTTCAATTGTGGGTCGTTGGGTTTTTTGAACTAATCTAGATTTGAGTGGGAGCTTTTGTAGAAGATACTTTATGATCTTGTTGTAGGAATTTTTAGATGGAAAGTTCATCAAGGAGAATAGAGGTGGATAATTTTTTTGGAAATAATTTTGAAATGTGGAAGTTGAAGATGGGGGATCTATTGATAGATCAAGATTTGTGGGATGTTGCTGATGAGAATGTTTCAAGGCCTATAGATATTACTCAGGCTACTCAATATGATGTTATGGACCATAAAGCCAAGGGTCTGATTAGATTGTGCTTGGTAGACTTTGTTTTAATTAATTTCCATGAGGAGGCCTCTGCACAAAAACTATGGAAGAAGCTTGGTGAGATGTATCAAGCCAAATCTTTAGTGAATAAGATTTTCTTGAAGAAGAAATTATATTCCTTGAGAATGGAAGAGGGTGGGAAAATCATAGACCACCTGGAATCATTTAATATGTTGATGGCTCAATTAGTTTCAAAATGGATGAGAAGGAGAAATGTCAGATCTTGCTTTGTTCTTTGCCTTATTTGTGGGATTCTCTTGTCATGGCTATTGGGAGTACTTCTATTATTTTGAAGACTAAAGATGTGGTGGGTTTTGTGCTTTCTGAAGAGATGAGGAAGGTATCCATCAGCTCAAAGGAGGCCCTAAATGTTCATGGATGACCTAAGGAAAAGGGAAAGAAGAATGAGAAGCATGACAAATCCAAGTCCAAGGGGAGATCTAAATCTCCTAGAAAGTCCAAAGTTATTTGTTGGAACTATGATAAGCTTGGACACGTTTGTAAGGAATGCAAAGAAGAAAAAGAAAAGATTTGATTAATGATTTTGAGTTCGAGAAGGAAGATGGTCATGCATTCATTGTAGCTTTGGAAACTTGTGTAGGTAATGATGCATGGTTAATTGACTCAGGTGCATATTTTCATATGACCTTTAATAGAGATTGGTTTTATAAATATGAAGAATTTTATGGAGGTGATTAGACTAAATTGTGGTTGATATTCTGGTAAAACTATCCTTGTAATTCTATCTTAAATTGATGAATGGATTGAGATCAATCCTCGAGAATTTCATAATTTCCTCAATTTACTCCTCAATGTCAATTTAGGAGCATAGGCTTGTGAAAGATATTAGGGCTATTTACCGAAGGGTTGAACCTAGGAAGCCAATTGTGGATGGATGCAACTACACACAAATTGCATTTGTTCATAATTCTAGTTTTCAGACTTCCTATCACCTATGTGACATGAACTTGGCCAAAGTTTGTAACAAAAGTAGATTAAAAAATAAAAAATAAAATATAATTAATGATTCTTCCTAAAATTAAACTTAACATGAACAAATGAATACTAGAATGTAAAGTGCTAAAAAAAGTCTATACTTATTAATCAACACTCCAATTAACACTGTCTGCTAAATCAAGTGCACATAGAACAACAAATACATATATTAAGTCTAATTATAAAATAGTCTACTAAATCAAATGTATGTGTAACACGGTATCAAAAAAAATGTATCAATCACCAATACATCCAATAATAATTAACAACACATTGAATGATTTAACTTCAAAAGTAATCAATCGATACTCTTGCATAAGAATATCTAATCAGCTTGTTCCAAACTATTATAATTTCAATTCTAATTATATTTTTTGAATAGACTAAAAATACTCAAACACATACCACACTTTAATATACTATCCAACACGCAAATTGAAAAAAAACAAAATGCATTCCATGCACTAACGTAAGAAGTCATTGGATAACCACAAAGTGGGCCCTGCCTCCTTGGTTGCTAGATGACGAATTATAACCATGAACTATGCACTAATTATTCATTAATAGAGGCAACAAATTCACAAAGTTGAAATACTACAGAAATATATTGACAGTCATCTTTGTTCTACATATATATAGATTATCTAAACTAATAATAAGTTCATAATAAGTTCAAGTTTTTTTGGCTCTCAACCACCTATCTATGAAATTTGACTAGAGGCCATAGGCCGCTATAACAACAAAATAGTCTTAATTTATTTTTATCAAAATGATTGGTTGCCCAACTAATTCTAAGCAACATTGCTCGACTTATCTTTCATGAATCCATCTCCTCAACAGCTACAACTTTTCCTTCAATCAATTCATGTCGTTAAACCACAAAACGGTTATCAATTTTATAGATTTCAACATCTTTAATAGTCTTAATTTCCTTCCACATTTTATCAAACAACTAAAGTTCTTGAGACAAATGGTGACAAGAAATCAATGTGAAGGATGGTAAAAAGAGGAAAACATATAGTTAAATTAAAGGATCTTTTAACCCTCATCATTTCTCCCCAACCAAAGGATTTGCATGTCCTCATGCGAAAAGGAAAAAATAGAACAAATCAAGTAGCCTGTTGAGTGTGCCAGTTATCTCCTTCATCCAAAATTCTTTCTTTTCTTGAACGTGTTGCATATGCTCCACATCTTTAGACTCAAGGTTGCCTTTGAATTTGCTAATTTTCTTTGCCTAATTTTGATGAGAACTTGAGTCCCCTTTAATTGTGCTCTGAGGACATGATTTTCTTCATTCAATTTATCAACCAAATTCCGTAGAACTGCTTCATTTGGCCACATCACAAGTTCATGTTTTGTATCCTCTCTTTCTAATCCTTTATATGGAATTACCATCTTTTTCCCTACATTAATAGAAGGAAAGGCATCACATCACCTTTGAACAACATTCTTTGCCACAACTATTTCCTCAATTTCATGTTCAAGACAATAATAAAAAGGACTATGTAGTAGCAGTTTCCATCTTTTCTATTAGTATAGTTCTTTCAAATTCCCAATCAAGTTTTTCTAAGAGAGGTTCTATCATTTCCAAATTATCCTGTGGCATATCCCCTTTAACTTCAGAAAGTTCTATGTAAATTATCTTTCCCCCTTCTTCTTCATGTTCAAACCTTTTTATAGGGAGTGTTGTAGTGATAGGAATTTCCAACATTGGATTATCTTCAGGAGTTTCCTTATCCTTATTTTATTCATTCAGTCTAAGGGACTCAGTATCCCTTACTCTTCTCAATTTGGAATGCCTATGCTCCCTACTAGCTTTACCTCGCTTCTTTGGGTTCTCAGACAAGATTTACAATTCTGAGTCACCATCTTCCTTTGATTGGTTTTCTAGACAACTAGCTGCTTTAGCTAAGTCATCTAATTTAGACACAAGGGATTTAATGACTAGCACCACTAGTTTACCCTTCCTATCACAAGAAAGGTTAGGAGGATATTTTTTACTGGAACCGGTAATTTTCCTCTATTTGGTTGGTGTGGAAGGAGTTTTCTCAACTAGAAGAGATTCAAGGGTTTTAATACCTGAAGCCCTAGTTGCTCGAGTGCTTGTACTGGCGGTTTTACTAGTTGTTTATTTAAGGGCTTGTTTTGACACTAGAATAGATTCTTCTTTAGGGTTACCAACTTCTTTAGAGGATTCCTTTCCATCCAAAGATTCTTTTGAGGAATCGTCACTTCCAGAGGCTTATGAGCTGGTTAGATTTCCTAAACTGACAAATGAATCCCAATCACCCAGGGGAGAAAGCATTTTCAATTGGCGAAGGATTATCATCCTGATTAGACCATGGTGTGCTAAGGAATTATGCTTGTCTCCCTGGACAACTTCACTCAAGCCCTTGAGAGAATGGAACAGAAAATAGGGCACATTGACCAACTCATTATACCATAAATGTATCAGCAGCTTAAAATGTTTGGAAAACACATAATTAAACCTCCCATCACAAGTAATCTACTAAATAAGAAATCTAGCTACATCTTTCCATATCTCAGGTAGAGAGTCTAATTTCGTAACTTTCCCTTGAACCATACTAAATGATTCGCCCATTTTCAAGAATCATTGTCGGAGAGGGTGCAAGTCCACAACTTTCTTTGAATTGGTCAGAAAATATTTTTTTCCTTTCGTGGACAATCTAGTAACTTCAGCCACAATGTCAACATTGAGGGGGAATTCTAGTCCTCAGATAGAAACCTAACCACCATGAAAATGCATTGCAAATTCATAGGTAACCTTCGTATCAAACCTCTGCAACCACTTGAAATAGATATCCCATTCTGCCTCTTTAAACACATCATATACTTCCTTGTTCTTGCAAGCCCTTAAATCATCCATGGAGATTGGTTCATAACACAGTCATTGTCGTTATTTTGCCATTGTTGTAGGAATATTTTACAGTGAAAAATGGCATTAAGGACTAAAAATATGGTATTAAGGACTGAAAAGATGGTATTAATACTGTTTGTAGAATATTTATTACATAATTATTACAGGGGATTATGGTGGAGGAATGAATGAGCATGCCAATGGGACATGAGAGTTTATTATGGATTATGGAAAGATAAGAAGTATCAAGGTAATGATGGAAATAATATGACAAGGTAAGACACGTCAACACCCCTCCCCCTAGCTAAAGGGTGACCCATGGGGCAGAACACCATTTTTGAAAGAAACTAAATACATAAGAAAATAAGGAAAGAAAATTAAAACAATGAAAGAATACCAAAACCGTGAGTTGTGCTGTAAAGTTAAATGTTGGAAATAGGATTGCCAGGAGTCAAAAGAGAGATCATGATCAGGTAGGAAGAACCCCATGTGCAAGATGTTGAATCAAAACACGGACCACCAACTCAACAAACACGAGCAACATCATATGGCAAGGATGGGGCATGTCATCAAGATTATTAGGAAAGAAAATCTCACAACCTTCATAGCAAGGGGCAAGGAAGAGGATAATGGCCTGAATGGAAGAAAACTCACTAGAAACAAAAATATTTGAAGGTAGCAGGCACATAGAAGCATCAGATCAAGGAACTATAAAAAATAGGATAGGAAGGGTGGAACAAAGTGTTTGTTTGTTTTTTTAATAATGACATGGGGCTGCCAATCACTTGGTTTCAACCCAATGTCACCTAGAAGTGATGGTAAACCACTTTTCACATTTAGGTGTACTTTACAATTACCATTTGCTGGAATCTTGGTTTTCAAATGGTAACTAGCCAACAACGCTTGAGGGTTTTCATTGTTGGATCTTTTATTGCATTTTTTTTTAAATTAAAACATTTTGAAATGTATGTAAAAGGTACTGGTAGAGGCCTCAGGAACCCTGTCAAGCGGATGGAGTTCCTTAGAAAAATTTGAGACAAACTCTTCCCTTGGGAGAGGCCTCTTGTATAACTTCAACTGATGACCGTTGAAAACTAAAGCCATGCGATCAGAGTCCACAGTGCAAAGCTTGACTACCCCATTGTCATAGACCATCTCAATTTCATAGGGCCCAAGCCATTGGGTGTGGAAATTTCCCTTAAAATCCTAAAAATGAGAGTCATACAAGAGTGCCCAATCACCTGGTTGAAATGACCATTGTCAAATGAAACAATCATTCCAGAGAGCACGCTGGTTCTAGACAATATCTGCATGGAAGGGTACTTGTTGGTGAAGTTCATCTAATGAGTGAAGCTATGTAATTCATTCTTTCTATGCATTAGACAAGTTCATACCTAGCTGGAGTGCGGTGCAAAGAGTTTTTACCTTGAACAAAATAGGAAGAAAAACTCACTTACCATAGAAAAGCTCATAAGGTGTCAAACAGTGGTGGTTTTCCATGTAGTGCGATAGGCCCACATGATTTTAGGAAGTTGTGCGGACCAGTCTCTTTTATGGAGGGAAACTATCTTGGTAAGAATACTCTCAAGTTCTATGCTGGTGACTTCAACTTGGCCATTAGCCTATGGATGGTAAGGTGAAGACTTGTGATGTCGAATATCATATTCATGGAGCAAAGTAAAAATGAGGTCAGATGTGAACTATGGACCTTGATTTGTAACTATCTCACACAGAACACCAAAGTGGGTAAAAATCTCATAATAGAGAAATTCAGCTACCTTGGTGTCCTTGGCATGCTTCAAAGAAACAACTTCAAGCCATTTTGTTACATAATTTGTACACATAAGGATATATTCCTTGTTCTGATATGGGGGTTGACAGGTCCAACAAAATCAAGTCCCCATTTTTCAAAAGGGTCAATGGATAACTGAGGATGCAGAGGCATTTTATCTAAGCATGTGGGTTAGCCCATATGCTGACATTTATCACAATGTTGAACATAACATTTACAATCCTTGTGGAGTGTAGGCCAATAGTAGCCTGTAGTTAAGGTCTTATGAGTAGTCCTCTGAGTGGAAAAATGTCCTTTGTAGGGTTCTGTGTGGCATGCACGAAGTATGTCAAAGAAATAATCTTCCAACACACATCGACACATCATATTTTCAAGGCCATGGTGGAAGAGCAATCCATTGATCCACATATAATCGCCACTAAGTTTGACCAGCTTTTGTTGCTCCCTCAGAGAGATATGAGGTGGGAATTTGCAAGTAACCAAGTAGTTTTCCATGTCAGCATACAATGGGATCTTTGCTGATATAGCAAACATATGCTCATTTGGAAAGGCATCATCAATTGGAACTAGTTCATCATCTTGTTGTTGTAACCTGGATAGAAATTTTGCAACCACATTCTCACGACCAAGCTTATCAAGTATAGTAATGTCAAATTCTTGAAGCAAAAGTAACCATCTAATAACTCTACTGGTTACAATAGGTTTATTCATTAGAAATCAAATTGCAAATTAATCAGTATGAACAAACCCTTTATATTCAGTAATATAATGATGAAACATATTAATTGCATAAACAACAAATAAAAAATCATTTTCAATTACCGTATAATTTATCTCAACCCTTGTGAAATTCTTGCTAATTTAGTAAATGAAGTAGAAGATAATCTCTTCTTTCTATCCAAGGACAACCCTCATGGAACAATTTGAGGCATTAGTGTGAATATGAAAAGGTAGTTCCTAGTTCGGACCTCTGAGTACTAGTGTGGTGACAAGCTTGTTCTTAATGGTTTCAAAAGCCTCTTGACATTCTAGTTTCCAGGAGAAAATGGTATCTTTCACTAGAAAAGCAAACAAGGGGGAGGCAATATTACTAAAATTTTGGATAAACCTCCTATAGTACCCTGCATGGCCTAGAAAACTATGCACATCCTTTTGGCTAGTGGGTGTAGGAAAGTCCTGAATAATCTGTATCTTTTTGGGATCGACATGAATACCCTTAGAAGAAATATAATGACCAAGTGCTATCCCTTTTGTCATAGGCTTTTCATGAATTAATTTTTGATAAATTAGTGTCTATACAACATATAAATACCTTTTCTAGATTTTCTTTATCCTCTTCATAAGTATTACCATGGACAGTAAAATTGTCCATATACACCACAACACAATCATTTACAAGATCTGTAAAAATGCTCAAAACTTCCCTTTGAAAAGTGGTAGTTGCATTACATAAACCAAATGACAAAACATTGTAGGAAAAAGTTCCCCAAGGATAGGTGAAGGTAGTCTTGTCCTAGTCCTTAGGCGTTATGTGAATCTAGTTGTAGCTGTTGAACCCATCCAAAAAAGAGAACTTCTTACCTACAAGAGTGTCCAAAAATTGATCAATAAATGACAACAAGAAGTGATCCTTTTTAGTAGCTTTATTAAGTGCTCTATAATCAACACAAATTCTCCACTTACCATTTTTATTGGGAACCATGACTAGAGGAGAAACCCATTGACTATCTAAAATAGGATATATATATATATATATATATGTAAATGATGATTTTGGTTTGAGCCCTCATAACGCTTTGCTCCTCCTAGGATTTTTCACCTAAAAGGAGAAAGAGGATTAGATGGGGGACCAAAATGCAAAGTTTTACACTCAAAGTCTATGTTAATGAGATGTATTATGCCTAATTAAGATGTCCTACTATTCTGATTTGAAATTGAAATGATCTAATGATGCAAAATTATAAAAATGTAAAGTGCTGGAAAACACAATGTGATATGAAAAAATGCCTAAGAATGTAACTAAGTGATGAAATAACATAACAGAATGAAAGAGATGCACCTAGAATCAGAAGTTTGATGTTGGAAGATTCTGGAATCTTGAAAAATTGACTGGAATGTTGATTGGGACACTTAGGCTAGTCTAGGCAACTTAGTCCTAGTTTTGAGAAACTTTGCCAAAATGGGAATCTGCCAAATGGGTATCCAAAAATGTCAAAATTAGTTTTCAAGCCTAGAAGTGGGACTAATTGACCCTTGGTGGTGACTTAGTCCTCCTATAGATTTTAGGAAATTTAGGACAGGATCCTGTAGTCTTAGGTTTGCACTCCCTTTTTGACAAGTGTATGTACTTGATTTTGTGAAAAACAGGGCAAAAAGTCTCTCGAAGCTTGAAATAAGGTGATACATTAACTTGATTAACTTTGTGCACTTTTTGATCACTTTTCAACACCTATTGCTTGAAAAATCTGCATGCAAAATTCACATGCAAAAGGGGAAAAATGTTTGAGGGTTAGAGAATAGGGGTTTGCCTTGGTCAAACCCCACTTTGGTAATCAAACCCTAAACAATGAAATGGAATGAAAAGAGAGTGATAAATAGATAACATGCAAATGCAAATGTCATAAACTTACCACACCATTGATGTTGAAATTTTAAGATGTGCAATGAAGAACTTCAATAGCTTTCCTTGATAATGCTTGATTTTCTTGAATGCTTAATGAGTGCAAGAGATTGTATCATTTGGAGAGAGATGATTATAGGAGGAAATGTAAAATGAGGTGAAAAACCCTTATTTATACTCGATTTTACTAAACTTTCTTGAAAGTAACACATCACAGGCTGACCTCAAGGGTTAGAGGACAAAATCCCACTAGAAATTTAAAATTATTTTGAGTTTTGTGCCAAAAAGGACTAAGTCACCCCTATTGGTGACTTAGTCCCACTTAAGAAAATTAAGTGGGTGTCGGGAATTTTGAGGCATTAAAAGTTGTCCAACAGGAATATCCTTAACAACACACTTGAAAACGGTCAGAAAGTGTATTAAGGGGTCATTTAGACATGAGAAAGGGTTGAATTAATGAAATTAAGCCTATAAAAGCGTGAAATATTGTTACAAGATTTTACAACACTTCAAAATAGGACTTAATAATTGATAAAAAGGTGATTTTTAGGTGAATTGTAATGAATAAAGTCTAGAAAAGTGTAGAAATGTTTTACAACACTTCACAACACCTTCACAAGACACCATAATTTGAATGTTTAAGCCCTAATATGATTTTTTTGACCACATTAAACATTATACCTAGGAAAAATCAAGCCAAAGCCCATTAGAAAGACTCCAAGTGGGCATAAAAAATTCAACTATACATTTTTTGGTGACACAATAAAACCTAACATTTAACAATTTTTGCTTAACTCCTCTTTAACTATCTCATGAAGATGGGTTGAGCCATGTTGTGGTTGCCTAACTAGACGACTACCTTCTAATGTATATGGTGGGTGTAGGTGTTAGGATGAATGACACACATACCAGTATTCCCAAGAAAATGAATCTTTATTCATTCTAAGCAGGGCAATAAGAGTCTTGGATATTCTTAGTGGTTAAACATGGATTGATATTAAGTGTATGATTAGGAAAAATTTCCATAGCTTCTGATTTGTAGGTGATTAATGATTAGTACTTGGGAGGTGGATACATATCACTATAATTTCTGAAGATGCATTGAACTGTACAAAAAATTATGAGGTAGCAACTGATGCAACTTGACAAAGTGTTGAATAGATCGTGAGCTACCTACCAATGGAAAAGTTTCAAAAGGACAAGGAGTATTTATACCTGAATGAATAACCATTCTTTCAAAAGATTCATTATATGCATATCTATTCTGATGGAAAACAAGAATAGATCCTTGGTAGGTTCTTCCATATCTAAGGCTTGATCAATAGTCAAGATGGGAAATGACTCATCCAAGTCACTATCAACCCATACTGGATCCTCTATCTCCAACAGGGGTTGTGTTGGCAGGTATAAATTCAATTGTTTCTTGTGATCTCCATTAGAAACAACCATGTTTCCTGACCAAAAATTGATGAATGCATCCACAGCTACTAACCAAGGTCATCCCAAAATCAGGCATCCCTGCTTAATATTTGGTTGCAAAACCATAAAGTCAATTGGGTATTCCCACGAATCAATAGAAAGGATTACATCTTCAATCATACCCTTTGGTTTGACCAAAGATTGGTCTTCCATTTGGAGAATTGTGGGAGTAGGCCTAAGTCCCTTTAGTGAAAATCTTTTCTTTGGTTCATTTGTCATAACATTAATTGCATCGCCCAAATCGATAAGGGTATTAGGAATGCTTACTTTACCAATAGATACCTTGATGACAAGACTCCCCAGATCTGAGTACTTAGGAATGGTTGTCCATAAGCATAAGGTTTTCCAAGTGTCCAATAAATTCGACAGTCTTCAGGTCTTGCTTCTTATTTTTCTTCCAAGTACATAGATCTCGAACTATTTTTATATAGACGGGAATGTCCTTGATAGCCTGCAACAATGGAATCTTGATGTTAACATTGCGTAACTCATTAACAAAATCAAATTCAGTTTGAGAGACTTCCCTTTGTATTAGTTCAGACCAAAATCAATTGGGAAAGGGATGTTCTTTAACTGGCTCTACTTTAGGTTCTTCATTTATCTCTGTGATGATGGGCCCCTAAAGAGCCTTTCCTGATCTTAATTGAACTCCATCTAATTCTATTGTATTTATAAGATAAGTGGAGTAACTTGTTGCCTCATTATTATACACAGGTTGTGTTGCCTTATTGTTGGGATTTGGGTTTGGTTGGGCTGGCATTGGTGTAGGATTCAGTGGCTATGTTGGATTGGCTGGCTGAGTAGATGATGATGGTATGGTTGGAAGAAATTTTTGTGATTGCTAGTATGGGTTGATCATGGGAGGAGGTGGAAATTGTGGTTGTGATGGGTATGTTTGTTGGTACATTGAAGGTTGTGGTGGTTGTGATCTCGATTCTTGTTGCCACGACTGAGAAGCATATTGATATTGTGGCATCCATTGAGGGTATGGTGATGGTTGTTTCGAACCCCTATACCATCCGAGTTGATTGGAAAAAGAATTGGGTTGGCTAGATTTTTGAGTAAGATAATCATTCATCATGCTAGGGTGCATTACTTGAGGTGGAAAAGGTTGCCTAGGAGCCATGTAGTAGACAGGTTCCTCAAAATATTCCATATCCAACACACCTACAGGAAGAGGCCTTAAGGTATAACTTCTACTGACTTTTTCTAAGGAAGAAATGTTTGTCCTATTGTAAGGGTAATCCTCACTACTATGTCTCTTATAACAAGTCAGGAAAAACACAACCAAGGCCTTTTCGACTTCCTCTTGCTTGCTACAGGTATATAGAGTGTCTATCTATTTACCCATATGATTTAATAAATTAGTTTTAAGATCCTCAAGTAAATTTCCTATTTCATGCTTTGTTATACCTGTTGCATTACCTGGAGCATAAATCTCACTTGGATAGTTCCTTCTCAAATTTTGAGACCTTAAATAATTCCTGCAAATGTCACAATATCATCAAATTTTATTTTAGAAATATTCCCTTTACCTATTAAATTTAATGCTTTCACAGTATCATCTCTTATGCCTCTAAGAAACAACATTTTAATAGCATCAGGAGTTAGCCCTTGTTGTTGTGAACATTGAAAACTGAACATGAAGCATTCAAGGTAATCTTCCATAGACTCGTCCTCTTTTTGTGTCATGCGGAAGATTTTGTCCCACACCTCTTTTGTTTTACAATACTCTTGGTACTTGGTCAAAAATAATTCCTTCATGACTTCCCATGTTCTAATATTCTTGAGGTTCATGAACCAACGTAGGGCTACATCCTTTAATGTGGCTAGAAACAATTTGAGCTTCTATGCACCACTCTAATAAGCATAGTTGTGGCACAACACATAAAACTCAAATAAAAACATGTCAGGATCCTCAATAGAAAGACCACGAAAAACTAGTAAAGTAGAGTGAGGAATATTTTTCATAGGAGCATCCTCTTCAAGGTGTGTAATGGGGAACTCAAAGGTGCTTGGGCTATTATGGGCTAATGCTCTCACATCATGGTTGTTGTTGTTGTTATTAGTTCTATTGTTGCTATTGTTGTTGTTGGGATCATCCATGACGTCTAGTGCCCAAGGGGTAAAGTAGGTTTTAAATGGCTCTTGGGTTTTGGAGAATGGACCAACTTTCAACCCGTAAGATTCCATAAAGAAATTTTCAACCTTTCTTCACAATACATCAAAAGACCTTGGATGAGTACCTACAGGTGTCTTAATAATAGTAGACTCTATAACACACTTCTCAATATTGGGTTCAGGTAACTCTAATGATTGCAATTTAGTTTTCATTTTTTCTCATGTTGAACTACTTCCTTCAACAGATGGCTTTGACCTATTTTGCAATTCTTTGGGTTGTGTTCCCCTAACAAATGTTTTTGATTTGTTTTTAACTTTCTCGGGTTGTGAATTAATTCCCTTTTATTTTCTAATAAATCTTCCTCTACTATCCCTACTATGATTCATGCACCTAGATGATTTATAGCAACATAAATCAGGAGTATTAACCTTAACAAGGTTGACAATTGTATAGGCTTTCCTCTTGACGTACTGGTCCTAACTCAACTTGCTACGATTTCAAGCCTTTAATATCTTTCCCAAAAAATGATGCTAAAATGATTGGATTAAACTGTGGTTGATATTCTGGGTAAAACTATCCTTGTAATTCTATCTTAAATTGATGAATGGATTGAGATCAATCTTCAGGAATTTCACAATTTCCTCAGTTTACTCCTCAATGTCAATCCAGAAGCATAGGATTGTGAAAGATATTGGGGCTATTTACTGAAGGGTTAAACCTAGGAAGCCAAGTGTGGATGGATGCAACTACACACAAATTGCATTTGTTCAAAATTCTGGTTTTCAGACTTCCTGTCACCTGTGTGATAAGAACTTGGC
Source organism: Sequoia sempervirens (assembly GCA_007258455.2). NCBI lineage: Eukaryota > Viridiplantae > Streptophyta > Pinopsida > Cupressales > Cupressaceae > Sequoia > Sequoia sempervirens. Next base: position 153,465,626 of record VDFB02373365.1, read on the forward strand.
CAAAGTTTGTAATAAAATCAGATTAAGAACTAAACAATAAAACAAAAGTAATGATTCTTCTTGAAACTAAAATCAATAGGAACAAATGAATACTGGAATGTAAATTGCTAAATAAAGTCTATACTTATTAATCGACACTCCCATTAACACTACTTGCTGAATCAAGTGCACATAGAACAACAAATACATAGATTAAGTCTGATTATCAAATAGTTTGCTAAATCAAATGTACTTGTAGCACAATATCAAAACAAACGTATCAATCACAAATACATCCAATCATCATTAACAACACATTGAATGATTTAACTTCAACAGTAATCAATCGATACTCTTGCATAAGAATAGAATCACCCTATTCCAAACTATTATAATTTCAATTGTAATTATAATTTCTAAATAGATTGAAAATATGTAAACACATACCACACTTTAATACATTTTCCAACATGCGAATTGAAACAAAATCAAATGTATTCCACACACTAACATAAGAAGTCACTGGATAACCGCAGAGTGGGCCCTACCTCCTTGGTTGCTAGATGACAAATTATAACCACAAACTATGCACTAATTATTCATTAACAAAGGCAACGAATTCACAAAGTTGAAATACTCTAGAAATATATTAAAAATCATCTTTGTTCTACATATATATATTGATTATCTAAACTAATAGTAAGTTCATAATAAGTTCAAGTTTGTTTGGCTCTCGACCACCTGTCTATGAAATTCGACTAAAGGCCATAGGCCGCTATAACAACAAAATAGTCTTAAATTGTTTTTATCAAAATGATCGGTTGCCCAACTAATTCTAAGAAATATTTCTCCACCGATCTTTCATGACTCCATCTCCTCAACGGTTATAGCTTTTGCTTCAATCAATTCCTATCATTAAACCGATTATCAACTTTATAGATTTTGACATCTTTAATAGTCTTAATTTCCTTTCACATTTTATCAAACACCTAAAGTTCTCAAGAAAAATGGTGACATGAAATCAAGGTGAAGGATAGTAAAAAGAGGAAAACAAATATTTAAATTAAAGTCTCTTTTAACCCTCATGAAGAGGTAAGGTGTACTTGGGTGATGATTCTCATTTAAATATTGTTGGTCATGGTAAAGTTAAAATTAAATTAGGTTTCCTAATGGTAGAATAAAAAAGATTAATGGTGTGTTATATGTCCCTGGATAAGCACATAATTTATTATCTATGAGCAAACTAATAGATGCGGGTGTGCAGGTAGTATTTTCTAATCCATGATGTAAGATGGTTAGAGGTGTTATGGTGATTGCTAGAGGTGTCAAATATGGCACATTGTATAAGTTTGATGCATGCACTATTGAGTGCAATAGTACTTATGTGGAAAATAATTTTTTTGGAAGAAATGAGAATTTCACCTTCAACATATGGTCATGGCTTTTGGGTCCCCAAGGGTGGTCTTTCTTTTGAATCAAAGTTACCTATAGAGAAAAATATGTTATGGCACTAGAGACTTGGCCACATTGGAGAAAAGGGTTTAAAAACCTTGAAAAATAAAAACCTCATTAAAGGTCTATCTAATTGTAATCTTGAATTTGATTTCTATGAGCATTGCATTTATGGAAAACAAAATCACGTTCAATTTTTCTTGAGTTCTCATAAATCTTGTGGTGTATTGGATCTTATTCATTTTGATGTGTTTAGTCCTATAGGTGTTCCTTCAATTGGTAATTCCACATATTATGTTTCATTTATTGATAATTATAGTACAAGGACATGGGTATACTTTCTTAAGAGTAAATATGAAGTTTTCAATTGATTTAAAGAATTTAAAATAATGGTTGAGTTGCAGGCTAGAAAGAAAATATTTTTTTTGAGGACTAATAATGGTTTTGAATTTTTCTCTAATGATTTTGATAGATTTTGTAAAGATTGTTGTATTCATAGAAAAAAGACAACTCTGTATTCTCCACAATAGAATGGAGTTTCAAAAAGAATGAACAGGACACTGATGGAGAAGGCTAAGAGAATGTTGAGTAGTGGTAGCCTAGAACAAAGGTTTTGGGTTGAAGTCATTGCCATTGCTTGTTACTTGATTAACAAGTCTCCTACATTAGCTCTTGTTGATAAGACACCTTTAGAGGCATAGAGGCATGGTCGGGTCACAAGCCTTCATTAAGAAATATTAGTTTTTGGTTGTGAGGCTTATGTACATGTGCCAAAGGAGAAGCAAACAAAGTTGGATAACAAGGTTGTGAAATGTATCTTCATCAGACATAGTTATGGTGTGAAAGGATACAAGCTTTGGGATCATGTTGCACAAAATCTAATATATAGTAGAAGTGTTATTTTAAGAGAAACTAAGACTTCTTCTGTTACATTACAATTAGAACAAGGTAAACATGAATATTTGATTCAATTTCCTTCTACACCTAGGAAAGTTGAATCTAGGCCCATGGGATAAACAAGAAGTTGAGGGGAGCTCATCTAGTTCTCAATCTTCAGAAGAGGAGGAAGAACCTCTAACTCAACTTGTTTGAAGGTCTACAAGGCATAGAAAACCACTTGAAAGGTATTCACTTGATGATTGGAGATGATTTTTTCTTTGAATACAAACATGGATAAACCCAGATTTATAGAAGAGGCATTAGGTATGAATGATGCTGAATCTTGGAAGATTTCTATCGATGAAGAAATGACATCTTTGAAAAAGAATGATACATGGGATCTTGTACCATTTCTTGAAGGATGAAAACCTATTGGTTGCAAATGGGTGTTCAAGAAAAAGATTGGTTCAAATGGAGGTATTGAGAAGTACAAAGCAAGGTTGGTTGTGATAGGTTACTTTCAAATTGAGGTTATTGATTATGGTGAGATATTTTCTCTTGTTGCAAAAATGACATCCATTAGATTTTTTCTTTCTATTTTTGTTTCTTATGATCTAGGGGTTGAGAAAATGGATGTGAAAACTACTTTCCTTCATGGTGACTTGGAGGAGGATATTTATATGACACAACTAGAGCACTACGTGGTGAAAGGTAGAAATAAGTTGGTTTGCAAGTTGAAAAATCTTTGTATGGCTTAAAACGGATTCTTAGGATGTGGTACTATAAATTTGATACATATGTGTTGAGTTTGGGATTTGGGTGTTCTAAATCAAATCATTATGTTTATTATAAAATTGATGGTGATAATTTCCTATTTATTGCATCATATATTGATGATATGTTATTTATTGGAAAAGGGAAAGGTATGATTTCATAACTAAAATCTCAACTTACTGCTAAATTTGAAATGAAAGACCTTGGTGCAACTAGACACATTCTTGGGATGGAAATTAAAAGATATAGAGTGAATAGAAAGCTATGGCTTGGCCAAAGTAATTATTTCAATTCAATTTTACAAATATTTAACATGTAGGATTATAGAACATTGTGTGTTCCCCTTTCTATTGGAACAAAGTTATATATTTCAGATTTTCCAACATCTCCATCAGAGATGGAAGACATGAGTAAAGTGTCTTACCAGAGTGCATTTGAAAGTTTGATGTATGCTATGGTTTGTACTAGACCAAGAATTGCCCAAGCAGTGGGAGTTCTTTCCAAATATATGTCTAATCATGGTAGAGTTCATTGGGATGCAGTTAAAAGATTCTTCATATATTTTACATGGTACCTTAGATTATTCCTTGTGTTATCATAGTAATATGACTGAAGGCAAGATTTCCCTTGATATTCATGGTCATGTGGATTCAAACTGGGTACGTGACATTGATAGCAGACGATCTGCGAGTGCTTATGTTTTTACTTTATTTGGTGGTGCAATTAGTTGGATGAGTAAGCAACAGGTTGTGGTTGCTTTGTCCACTACTGAAGAAGAGTATATGGCAGCTACTCATGCTTGTAAAGAATCCATTTGGCTTAAGAGATAGTGTTCAAAAATTGGAATAAAACAAGGTTCAATGACAATTTATTGTGATAGTCAAAGTGTGATATATCTAGCTAAGAACTCAACATTTCATGCCAGGACCAAGCACATTGATGTACAATATCATTTTGTTTGAGATATGGTCAAAGATGGCAGGGTGAAACTAGTTAAGGTAGAGACTTTGATGAAGTTTTTTTATTCTTTAACTAAGCATATGAGCACAAAGAAGTTCAAATGGTTTTCAGAGACTATGGGCCTTTCGGTCCCTAGCACTTAGGAGAAAATGTTTACTCCCTCCCATTGCTCTTGTAAGGTGTTTGACAAGTGGGAGATTTGTTGGAAAAATGTGTCTCAACCTTGCAATTATATTAAATTTATTGTTGATAGTATATATATATATATTTCCTAGTTACACCAATAGGTGTAATATACAATAGGAGCACGAGGTGGAGGGGAGGAGTGGGATACACGTAAAAAAAATTGATAACTTTTTTAGAAAACTCCTAAATGATTGACATACATTAAATAAATGATATATTGTACATCTGACCATTAATTATTAGGTTTTAGATCTAATGATGGATATTTTTTTGGTTTGTCTTTCCCTAGAAGGTAACCCTATTTTATGAGGGTGTTGTACTATGATTGTAGACGGTGACGTATTCTGAGAGTTTGATAGCGGTCCTGTTATCTTTGGATCTTTGGTGGTGATACTCTTGTGAGAAATTTTCTCTGCAGGTATATTGTAATATTTGTGATTTTTGAATAATATATTGGGCATTCCCCACGTAAATCACTATGTCGTGGTATACATGATATTTATGTTTTTTTTTTTAATTTGTAACTATTGAAGATCTATAAAGTTTTGTATTATTATCCTCTCAAGATTAGTGTAGGAAGTTTTTTTGCTACCTTAGCTTCCTTACATTGTGGAACCCTTTTCTCCTACTCCCATGCCTAGCATGGGAAGTGTGATGGTTGCCACATTGAGAAAAGAAAAGTGGCAAGTCTTTGAGCTTCTTGTTTTTCCCACAGTTCCTAGGCCTATTTGTTTATGGCAAGAGGAAATATCCTCATGGGGCTGCTCTTGTGTCTTGGCCTTTGTGGCCTCCTACTGCTTCTCTACCTTCCCCTAAGGTAGAGAATTGGAAGAGGCCCACCACTAAGGCATCGGTTTTTGTTTCTCTTCCCATAGTTGCTTCTACCCCTATGCTTCCTTCTTCTACTCCTACCAAGGGACCTACCCTTCCACCTACAACGGTTGCAAAGGATACTCCTGGGGTTGAGCAAAATCCTCTGGCCTCTTCTTAAGCCACATCTTTCAGTGCCTGTAGCCAATGTAACCAACTTGTATGTGAGCACAAGCATAGGAAAAAGGCTCTCATCATTGAACATGAAACCTCACAGAAGACAAAGGGGGAGCCAGTGGCCCCTATTTCTATATCTTCTTTTGTTGTTTTGTCTTATTATCTTGTGTTTGCTTCAATTCCAATCACCTCTATTATGCTATCGGCTCCTCCGACAGGGTCCAATGATCCTTACCCCAAAAGGGTGCAAGTTTTTATTTCTCCCTCTATGGAGCCCCCTCTTTTGATGTCCCTCCCGGACATCCCTCTATTTCTCAACCCATAGAAATGTTAAATACTACGAAGGTGTCTAATGCGACTCTATCTTCTTCATCCTCACCTTCCACTTCTTTTTTGGGGATTTTGCATCCTCTCCTGAAGTGCAAGTTGGAGGATGGCCTCCCTACAAGTGGAGGTTGGAAGAAGGGGTCACCTTCTTCGAAAGTAGGTTTTTCTTGGCTTGTGCCATCCTTGTGACGAAGGCGGCCCTTATGTCCCCTGAGTTTGTCACTGCCCCTCTCAAAAAGGTTGGTAGTGGATCTCGGGTGCCTCCTTCCACTCGATTGACACATGGTACTCCAGTCAAGTGCATGTTTAATTCAGTGGATGATATCATATCTTTGTCCTTAATCTTTGCAAGATCTATGACTTTTGGATCACATGAGCTTGGAAAAGAAGACCTTGAGGGGCCTTCTTCCTTGGCCCTTGTTGTAGGTGAGTAAAAGGTACTACCCTCCCTATCCCACCCTTGTAGGCCCAACCGCCCTCCCCATATAATGATCTAGATTGGGATTAGGATGACCTACTGGTCGATGAGGAGAAGGGTGGTAACTCTTCTTTATTTGTAGATTAGATTTTTTGTGTCTTTTTTGTTCCCCTATGCTTGTATTTATGTGTTTTTTATCCTCCCTAGAGGACCCTTTCTACCCTTGTAGGTGCTTTGATACAAGCCTATCATTTTTTTTGTGAAATTATTCTATATGTAATCATCATTCTTCTATGTGTTGTAAATTTTCTTTTCGACAATTGGGGACGATGCAAAGCATTGGGGGAATTTAGGCCCTTTTCCTTGTTGACCCAATTTTTATTTTTTATTTTGTCTTCATGTGATCTTCACAATTTGAGTACTTCATGGATTAATGACCATTGATCATAGAACGTATTATATCTATTTGTATTTATGAATAGCTCTAACCCTGAACTCTCAAATCCCCTTGTCTCTCTTGATTTCTTCATCTTTGTTTGCTTCTTGATGTTGTGGTTCTTATGTTGTCCTTTGTGTGAGTGTTCAACAATATACCAAAAAATACATCTCATCATGTGTTGAATTCCACAAAATCTCTGCCTCTCCTTTCTCTTCTTAGGATGTCATGTTCTCCTTTATGTAGCACACACCATCCTAAGGGGGTGCTACCATGATGTTCTAATTTTCAATTTGGTGAATTCTTTCAAAAGGATTCCTTGGTATCAAATTTTATTTACAATAAATTCCTTAACAAAAGAATCCCTTATTTAATTTCATCATTTTCCAAAACATTGTATTCTCTCAAGACTTCTGGATGAAATTTTCTTTTGAAAAGGACCTCATATGTGAAAGGATCTAAAAACTTTCCTTTGAAAAAGGAGTACTAAAATGAAGAAGTTTGAAAAATTTCCTTTGAGAAGGAGCATTATTTCCAATAGATTCCTTGATGAAAGAATTTTTCAAAAGGATTCCTTGATGATAGAATAACTTGTGTAAAATTGGGCATCTTCAATCGGAGCATTCCTTTGAATGGACCCCTTGGTGTCTTGAAGGGTTTCCTACTAAAGGAACCCCCTTTGAGAACTTCTCCTTCAATTTCATTCTCTAGTGTTTTGAAAAAATTGAGTGTCTTTTATCTGATATTTGATGTTGTTGTGTCTTGGTGTTAGACATCATATATCCTTGCGTCTGGCTTGGGGGAAACTCGACTAGACCTGTCTTTTCTATGACTATCCTGTAATTTAGAGTTTGCAACACTCACAAGCTTACCTGGTTGGTGTATCTGACTAAGTTGTGTCTTATCATGTCGGCTTGTGTGTCTTATGATTTTTTGCCTAACATGTTTGTAGCAAGATCATAGCTTTCTTTGTAGGATCGAGAACATGTGGATCCTTCTCTCTCTCTTCACATCCAAGTGCATTGGATGAAATATCTGCTTCCTTGATGGTATTGGTATATTCTCTTCAATCTCTTTCCACTTTAGCTTGCATTTTCACTGACACGTATGCTTGCTAATGTGAGGGAAAAATGTAATGGCGTGAATTTTTACCCTTCAAAAATTCCCCATTTATTTTACCTTTACTTTAGAAAATATAAGTTGGATGATGCAAACCCACTATTGTCAGCTTATTACTTCCACATGGCAATGTATTTTTGTGTTGGTTGAGGAATTTTTGTCAAGGACGTGCATGTGTCACATGGACATATGTGCATCATGCTAATGTCCTAAAAAGATTCCTACCCTGGAATTTGTAGAGACGTTACATTTCTAGTTGGTTACGAAACTAACATCTTTTTTCCTTCCTTGATCAACAAATACCGACCTCTTACCTCCATTTTCAAGCATTCAAACTCACATTCTCTCACTTCTTCACTCTTAGCTTGTAATTCTTTCACTCTCTCATTCATTCTTACAACTTCTTGCTCATTATCTCACTTTCTCAAGCTCATTCTTGCTCTCTACTTGGCTTCTACAACATTCTTGTTGCAACTCCACTTTTCTTGTAGGTTGACGAAGCTCTCTTCTCTTAGCATGGTCTCATCTTCTCCTCTCAACCTTGAGTACTAACAAGAAGAGGAGGTGATATTGCTCTTGTTATTTCATTTAGATCATTGTGTCTTATAGTGTAGCATTTTGTGTGTCTTTGCACTCTATTTGGTGTACTTTCTACTTCTATTCTTTATCATTTTTTCTATGTTGTTGCATATATCTAGTTGTTCATGGAAGTGGGAACACCAAAGTGAGGGTTTGACTAAGGCAGACCTCAAAACACAACCCTACATTTTTTTTGTTTTCGTGTGTGTAGGTGTTGGATCGTCCGTTTTGAGTTGAAATTGAAGAATCAAAGCATGGGTGGAGTGGTACCTTTTCCATACCTTTCTTTATCATTTTCATTAGAGTAGCTTCTGTATACACCTAAAAATGGTCTGGATAATCTAATTAATTAAATGACTTATTTGATTAATTTTACTTAATTCCTTTACTATTAAATAAATATAAATATTTATTTATATAGTTCACATTCCAATTCTTCTATTCTTCAATTTTAAAACAACTTCAATAGTTTGTGTTATTTAATCATCTAATCATGTTCTTAATTAAATAAACAAATTTAAATAATTTGCGGTTTAATTATCATATATCTTCTATATTTATTTAATAAACAAATTTCTATAGTTTGTTTTATTAAATTAATTATTCTCTTTTGCTAATTTGAATAAATCAAAATATTCAAATAAAGGAAATTTCCTCTATTCACTCACCAATAAAATTAGATATTTTATATCTAATTAATTCAACTGGCATTCACAGGAAAGCTGTGGAGACAAATTGGAGACAAATTGGAAATCAATTTGTCAATCTCCTTCCTTTGATTCTTCCTATCCTCTGGCAAGATGTTTTTGTGGGGAGGAACCATTCCCATATTCTTCTCAAGCTTCTTCATCCTTCACCATTGAATCCTCCATATCAAATCCAAGCCTTTGTTGTGCTGCCTCTTCACAAAATTGTTGTCATGAATCTATAAATACAATCTCATTCTACAGGAAAAAGGATATGAATCCCAACTTTGTGCAAACTTACTTTGTAGGAATAGCAATCAAGCATCTTAGCAATAACAATCATATCATTAGTAAAATCAATATCATGGTTGCATCATAGATTACTGTAGCTTCTTTCATCATAGTTTCATGTCAATTTAGATTACAATAGCTTCATTTTATTAGCTAGAAATCACCATATAGGATTACATCATTGCATTTAGCAGCATCTCATTCTCTAGATTGGCATTTTAATAGTCATAATGCTTACCAAATCTGAGAGTCCCGTGACTTGATAAATCTTTAGAGATAGGGAATAATATGATGCTTTTAGTATATTCTTGTTTTAAACTAGTTTAATTGTTGAATCTTCGATATAATGTCTTATTAAGAAGTGCTATTTTACTCATTAATTATTGCACACTTACATTTTGACACCCACCGTGGGGCCCTAACCCCATATTTTAACATTTTTTTTTGAAAAGTGTTCGTACAAGATTTTGGCCCTGTTCTTTTAGTGCGATCGAGGGATTTTGTAGTGCTTTTGCAGTCTGTTTTAGCGCTTCTGACTGTTTTAGTGCATACACCAAAAGTTTTAGTGCTTCTGATTGTTTTAGCGCATTTGACAAAAAAATTAGCGCTTTTGACTATTGTAGTACTTCTAATAAATTTTGTAGCGCTTCTGACCTCTATTTTAGCACTTCCGACTCTTTTACTGCTTCTGATAAATTCTGTAGTGCTTATGACCTCTATTTTAGCGCTTTGATAGTCAATCTTAAAATGGCCATATCTTGGTCATACAAAGGTCTTTTTCGAAACTATTTTTTTTGAAATGGGGTAGAATTTCATAAGATATGTAATGGTGTAGGTATTTATCACTTTTTGTAGAGTTAAAAGTTTAAATTTTAAATTTAAAGTCAAATCACATTGTAACTTGGTCTAAGTTTTAGGGTTTTTATGCTTAATCATTCATCTAACCCTTATATCTTCTTATTTCTTGATCTCATCTAACATTTTTGAGAATTTATTGTAGGTTTTAAGAAGAACATGAAGCACTGAAGTGAAAGAAAAAGCATTTGATATCCATTGTAATAGTGTTTTCAAACACTCATGGGAAAATAACCCATCATATGTTATTTTTCATTCATGCTTTAGGACCAACTAGCATTACTTTGGGCTTAAAATTAACCATCTACACAAGTTTTGTCAAAGTTGGTTAAAAAGAACTGTTATCACCTGAAGTTGCACCCTTGTTGAACTTGATGTTCAACTCCTTAGTGTAACATGGGAAGACCTCTAAAGATGTGGGTTTCTTATAAACAGAGGTCAACCTCCGGAGAAGGCCGACTTCCTTTGTGCTATCACCTAAAACTACTGATTTTGAAAGGAAAAGGGAGAAGGAGAATGTTGTAAAATTAAAACTAAACCCTATGGTGATGCACCTAAATGTTACTTGGATTTGAAACTAGACTTCATACAATTGCTTGCAATGACTGAAGATAAATTTGCACAACTCACTTCTGTATATATTTTTGCAAAAGTGTTTCACAAACAGGTCTTGGTGCTAAGATTCCTAGAAGGAAAATTAATTTCACATCTAAAATTCATTTTACATCTTTTGACACAATTTGTAGCCTACAAAAAACATACTTTTTGCATAAAGGTTCTAAAATTTGAGACAAAGCTCGAAGGAAATAAAAATTACCTCACTAGAAGCTTGATCAATCAGCTAATTGAACACAAAAATGCAAAGAGAAAGTAGGCAAGAGCTTCAAATCAATAATAATCAAGGTCTTTACTGAATTTCATCTCCAAAATTGAGTTACAAAAGTTTGCTAATCTGAGAGAGGACTACAAAAGTCACAAACTTTCGAAAAGCATAAGAAGAACTCCTTTACAAGAAGGAAAAAAATGCCATATATATAAAAGTGTGTCGGCCCCTAGGGATTACAAAAATATCACGTTCATAAAGATTTGCCCTTAGATCTTTAAATGAAATTAATTTTGCATCTGATTGCATCCTTGTGTCCATCTTGGTGATAGATCGCCCTCAGGGGAAGCCTAAAGATCTTTTGCAGCATTAACTTCTGGTCCTCGTGTCCCTCTTTGAATCTCCTTGTTGAGCTGCCTTGAATGCTCCTGAGCTCAGAGCAAATCCACATCGCTTTCTCTCTGTTGATCTTCCTCTCACCGATCAAACTACCACGACTCGCCTGTAGCTTCCTCCGATTGGTCGAACAGATGCTACATGGGATAGCTAGACGGTCAAAGGTCGTTCAGACTGAATCACATGTTGGTGAGACACTAACCACGTCTCCCCGATGTGATTATTCCCTTCAGCGGTATTCGGTAGACATACGACGGTCGACAAGACCTCATAGCTAGTGGCCAGAGTTATATCGATATCAAAAAAATGTTGCCCATACTATCGTTGTCGGCCAGAGGTCTCACTGAAGCTTATAAAATATCCATCGCTATCGGCAAGACACCACCAGGTCGGCGGGACTTCATAGCGAACTCCTCCACTTTCCCTGAGCTCACTTCTTTTTCCTGAGTTCATTCTATTTCGGCGAGACCCTCCTTTGTCGGTAAGACCTCTCGTAGAAGCCACCCTGCTTCGGCGAGAAATCTTATCGAGCCTTCCTCATTTTAGTCAGGGAGACTTTGCTTGGTCAGTGAGACATTGGCCGAACTCCTTTCCTTCGCCGACGCTGCTTTACTTTGGTGAGACCTCACGCCATCAGTGAGACATAATCCCGATGACAACTGCTTCACCGAGATGATCGCTATCGACAAAACATCATAGTGAACACAAACCACTTTCCCCGAGCTCGAATGTCCTTCCTTCGACAAGACACTGGCAAGTTGGGAAGACCTCCTACCGAAGGCAAAAAACTATATCGAGACCCTTCATTCTTCAATAGGACCTCATGCCTTCGCCGAGACATCATGGTGACTCTACTTTCCTTTGCGTCAAGCTCACATTCTTTCGGTGAGAGGTCTTTGGGTCAGTGAGACATCATGGCGAATTCATTCCGCTTCGGCGAGACCACCTTCGATTAGTGAGACATTACACCGACCGAACCTTCTGTCAGCAAGTGCAATCTCCTCGGCAAGACATCGCTTTGTCAGCCAGATGATATGCCGATGTTAAACTCTCTTGGTGAGCTTGATTTATCTTGGCAAGACCCTTTGCCGAACTTAAACTCTCTCGGCGAGCTTGCTTTATCTCGACAAGACCCTTTGCCGAACTTAAATCTTTCAGCGAGACTTCTATCTGGGACCACCACTCCATGTTGGCAAGACTTCAGCATGTCGGGGAGACTTCAAAAAACCCACGACAATTTAAAATGTTTGGCCAACCGAGACATTTCAAAAATGAAAGAACCCCTTCTAGTCGGTGAGACATCTGGAAGGTCTTGGCAACTCTCTCCTTAAAGGATTTTCATGCCGAACTTGACTGAGGTAGGCTTTCCAACTGAGTTCCTTATGACTTAGCATCAGATGTATGATTTAATCCTGCACAACAATGTCCCCATTTGGCCTTTATGAACACTTGAAACATAGATTGCCCAACTGATTTAGCCCGTAGGTAAAAAATTGGGCAACAAGAAGATTAGAAACTCACTGGCTTTTGGATTTGGATTAAAATGAACCAATCCTAGTGTAGCCATTTGGATTAAAATGAACCAATCCTAGGGTAGTCATTTGGTTTAAAATACACCAATCCTAGGGTAGTCATCATACATTGCTATCTTTGTTAAAATGAGCATCATGTCTTTTGTGAAGCAATATCTTCACGTAGAATAGAAAACTATCATTTGGGATTTAAAACTAAACATTGTTTACTGTGATTGTGAGGTGATAGGCCTATGCTCTCCTCTTAACTGGGTGATCAAAATGGTAGACTCATCCTTTAATTTCATGCAATTTACACTTTGTTAAATCCTTTAGAAGGCCTACTGTAGTGGGAAAAAGTACTCACCCTATAAGAATGACCTGAGTGGGAACAACCAAAGCTAGGTTTTCCAACCCACTATAAAATAAAAGTGAATCTGAGGAAACCCACATTTACCAAAAGTGTGCAAGATAACCATCCCCAAAATCTTTGTTTTGAAGATTGGGAGGTCTCTTGAGGGAGTTTATCATTTTCCACTTTGAATGAAAACCCTATCTATGAACCATAATGTAGAATCCAGTTAAGTCAGTAACCAGACATTATAATACTCGCAGTGCAAGGGGAGGGAAGAATCTGCCCCCAAGACACTCACCATATAATTTCTAAGGACCGTTTGCTCAAGGGACCAAGGAATCTAACTTTGAGTACATGCCTGGAAAAGACAAAAACATGGGCGCCCTCGAGGGGTGACATGGTTATGTGAGTCGACACAATTTTAAGATGTGGGTTGTTGAGTATAACAATGACCTTTTTGACCTTAAGAGTGAGTTTGCTTGAAGTATATTATTTTTTAAAAAACTGTGGAAATCAAGAAGGATCATGTTTGATTCTTGAACATACACTTATTGTTTAGATTCTAGGACTTAAAAACAACTACTTTACAATTACTTTATGTGTTTTCAAAACATTAATTCAGATAAGATCATCTTGAAAAACACAATGAAAACAAGAAAACAGAAAGCTATTGGAAACCCTTGTCAGATAGTTAACATCAAAATTTGGATTTTTATTAGAACATAAACTTTCCTAAATAAAAAAAGAGTCTTAAACCTGCATAAACTAGACTTTACAATTGAATTTGTTTTAATCAAACCAAGATCTACCATCCAAAAGTGTCTCAATCAAAGACATTTGATTAGTAAGTTAAGTTTCAGGATCAATCATCCTAAATCAAAGAAGTGAAACCGTATAATCAAACTTATCAACTTAGTCTAATCAATAGAATCTATCATTCTATTTGACTTGAGTTAATATCCTTGACACTATACCAAACTAAGATCAAAAGTTTATTGAAAACAATAATATTCATATGTCCATTTTAACAAGGTCACGAAGACTAAAAATCCAAAGAACAGGAAATTGAAACTCAAACCACCATGGTTGAAATAGATGAGGATCAATTGAATGCTTTAACTCAGCAAATGGAAAACCTTCAACAACAATTCCAAGACATACAAAGAGAAACCACAGAAAGATATCTGCTGCCAAAAATCTACCCATACCCTCTTGACCAAACAATGAACATGAGACCTTCTTCACCAACGACTACATCATCCAAGTTCAATGTCTTTGAATTTTTACAAAAGTTCAATAAGCCCAAATCTAAGTCCTCAAATGCAAATGATATTGAGCCATCCTATCATGTCATGCATTTATCTCCATCCAGCATAAACCAAAATAAACCTCAAGATTCTTTCACCCAAGTTAACAATTCCATCCAATCATCCTCTTCTATCATATCTTCAACATCCAATGATTCAAGTCAATCTCACAATCCAAAGCATTCTAGCATAGACTCCCCTACACATCAAGATCAAAATATTCTTTCCACTCCATCTAATGATATCAAAATTCCACAAATTCTACCTATCTTTGATCAAGATCCTATTTCTCAAGAATCTTATGGTGATCCCCTCCTTTCACTTTTCATCCAAAATAATTCCCTTCCATCTCAAGAGACAAGAATCCTTCCAATTTCTTCTTCCACATAATCTAATCAATCCATACCATCTCATGATTCTATTGCATCACAAGAGCATGATAGTTCTTCCATCCTATCTAATGATGTCTTACCAACTGATGATCAAGACATGCTTTCTTCAAAATCTCATTATTCCCTTCCTCATCAAGATCAAGATATGCCTTTCATACCACTTCATAATCCTCTTCCAATTCAAGATCAAAACACCCCATAATCCCCATGCGAAGAGCCTATCACAACTATTCAAGCTATCCATGAACCCCACACCTATAAATTGAGATCCTCCACCTTTATCCATTCCGGTTTACTTCCAACACCTATCCTCTCATCCATATCATATCCTCCCCAAAATGGACTCGCATTTTGTTTCACAAACAATGCATATCCCATTGGTAAACGAATGTGTCAAAGTACAAATTACAAAGGAAAATGATTAGGCTTTTATGAACAAGGTATCCTAGAACCCCTTTCTATTCAAAGAAGCCCATATCACCATGGCCTTGATTATATGCCTAAGTGTCCTAGTTCATCAAACCTCCCATCTATCCTAGGTCTTCATTCTAGTTCATTAAACATTCCATCTATCCTAGGTCCTCATCCTAGTACATCAAACCTTCCCTCTATCCTAGGTCCATAGCCTATTTCTCAAGAGAAACAAAGGCACACATCCTTGATGCCCTTTCAAAATTCTACCCACATTAACTCATCCATAATACCTCCATATCATTCATCTCAATCCACCCCTCCCATTGCTCTTGGAAGTAATTTGGGTTCCAAATATCAAAAGATTCTATATCAAAATCCACAAGTATCAAAGGATCAACATGTCTCCTCAAAGATACATGCAAAAATAAAATAAAATTTGGTCCAAAATCAAAAGAAAAATCTAAAAGGCCACAAAGTACCATCAAAGAAAAAATCTCAAAGACCGTAAAGGTCCATCAATCAAAAAATAAAAATGAAAAAGTCCAAAAAGGCCCACAAAGCAACAATCAAAGTCAAAATTCATGTGGATTCATTAAAATCTCATAGAAGCAATAAAATCTAAATTGGCATCCAAATTTGCTAATCCAAAAGCTTCCTCCAATTTTCCATATATTAACCTATCACCTTCCAAATCCATTTTTCCTCCATCACTCCACCACCCTTCAAGGTGTGTGCCAATGTTGATCTTGCCATCCTTTCCATCTATACATCAACATGCCTTCCAACCTCCTATCCATCCAACATTCATCCCCCATCATTCTCCTTTAATCCAAACCTTTGCATAAGTCCTTAGATTCTTCCATCATATCATTAATTTGCCAAAATTTAGGAGTCTAATTCCCATTGTCGTGGTTTATTAGAGGGATATTTGGTTCTGAAACTTGATGCTTAAGTCCTTCCTCCATTTCCCTATCATCCATATCCTATCTTCCATATTCCTCTTGCACTCTACACTTAGGGACAAGTTTCGTCCATCTTATCATTCATGGTCATTATCCTTTCTATGCTCATTCCTTACATTTCCACCTTTGATCTCGACAAGGTTAAGGATCTTCTTGAACATCATATATCTTATCCTATATGATTTATCCATATCTTCCATACCATATCTTTCATCTTATCCATATTCCATCATTTTCATCTTATCCATATTCCATCATTCTTACTAAATACATCCTTTCTTCCTTTCCTTGGTCTTAATGAGGAATAGGGGAAAAATACTTGGGCCTTGTGTCTGTATCTTATCTAGTTGATCTTGATCATCCCATTCATTATTTTTATCCTTGATTTATTCCATTCCATATCTCCTAGCTTATCAAAATCCATGTCACCATGTCCCTTTACAACCTTGAATCTTATTATGCACATCATATTTGAGCCTAGCTGTAAAACATTATCCAATCCTCATATCTTTTGTCAATCAATCATCAAAAATCACCAATCTTATTGTACTTAGAGGAAATTAGTGATCCTAAGTACTTATCATCATCATGCCTTATGGAATCAATCATTCTTGACATCTTAATCAATCAACCATTATCATCTTTCGACAAGAGATATGTTGCTTGTGTGACATGTTTTGCAGTGAATCTTTCATTTTGATCTATCATTTATCCATGGTTGCATTACCCCTATTGTGGGGCATCTTGTTCCTTCAATTAGTCATATCATCTCATTTCATCTTAAATATCCTGAAAAATCCAAAAAAAAAGCTACAAAATCCAAAAAATTATTAGAAAATAGAAAAATAATTTTTTAAAAAATCATCAAAAAGACTAAAAAAGTGCAAAAAAAAAATGTAGTGAAAACCTGGAAATAGGCGCTACTTGTGATTTTAAAGCCAACTTTTCCATCTATTAGATGCATGTCATGGTCATTTCTTTCACCATCATTTTACATCCATTATCATATCATTGCGAGTGGTCATGTCTCACCCTAGCTTGGGGGAAAAATCCTAACCTCACTAGGGGCAATAGATCTTGAGCTTAACCAAATGAACAAACAATAGGAAAACAAACACAACGAAAACAATGATTGAAACACAACCCAACATGAAACATCAATCACCATTGGAAACACATTGGACATCCATATCAAAATAGAAAATCCAAAAACAAGTCAAAAAGTCAATCTCAAAAAGTCAAAAATAAAGTTTGTGTCAGTCGAACTACATGGTCTCTACGTGTATAACATAGGCAAGGATAATCTTTGATCAACCCATAAGGCCCCTAGGATAGGTCTTTAGGTTAGGATTTTGGCCAAAAATATTGAAAATCATAAAAACATCATAAAATCAAAATGAATGATCTAATCTGAATAATGGTTGAAATACTTTAAACAAAGGTTGGATATGTTGTACTTTGATCTTTATTATCATTTCTTTGGAGCAACTCGATGATTTATTGAACTAGAGAAGCTAGGAAGGAGAATTATATTTTCTTTATCTGATGTTTGTGAATTAATCATAATTACTATGTGAATTGTCGTGGGAAGTGCTCAACAAAGTATCATGGATGACATTCCAATTCACATAGGAAAGTGACTGATTCTTGTCTGTTTATGCAAGAAATGCTTAGGTCATCTCGGTTTAATTATACTTAGATGCTTGTGTTAAATTGCAATATCAAAAATCATGAAAGAAGTATTCAAGTCATCGTTGGTCTAAATTATACCATTGATGCTTGTACTCACTTTCAACATTTTAAAAGCTCAATGATGATATAAAACACGATAAATGGACTATTAAGGTGCCAATGTTTGCATATAGATTTACATGGTAAAATTAGATTGCATTCATTTTTAGTCTTGCATCTGCAGAGTGTTTGTTACAAAAGTTGGTGAAGGATTCAAAAACGATGTTATCTTTTCTCATTAATGGATTGAGTATACTTGACATTAACAAAAACATCATCATTATCATGTAGTTGCATAATCATTTCCATTGCATACATTAGAAAGCATTTAACATTTCATTTCATCATTCATACATTCACCATATATTTTGCATCATATCATCACATCATCTAACTGCATAAGAAAAACTATGAAAAACAAATCTCTATGTATTGACATTTTTCATTCATCCATTCATCATTTCATGAATCATACATTCGAAGTACCATTATATCATCATTCATTCATCCATTTATTATATCATCTATATGCATTTAAAATACCCAAAAATAAAAGTGCATCATATCTCATTTACATCATTATTCATACAACATTGAAACAACACATCCAAAATCATGCATGTAGTTACATTACCATATCATTTACATATACTCATTATCATACAACTATTATTATACATCCATACATCATCATTATAAGCATTATCACGTAGAACATCATAAATCATAGCATATTATCATGATCATTAAATGCATCCATAACACCATCATATAGATCGTCACATGACATATAGAACAGGGAAACTAAATATATCCATCATAAACACATATCGACACCATATAGATCAATAGTCCACTGCATATCATATAAACCTTAAAATAATAATGTCAAGTGTACAATGATATCCAAACATGGAGGGATACACCAACAAAGTGGCAGAAATTACAAAATCTTTGACTA
This sequence comes from Sequoia sempervirens, assembly GCA_007258455.2. NCBI lineage: Eukaryota > Viridiplantae > Streptophyta > Pinopsida > Cupressales > Cupressaceae > Sequoia > Sequoia sempervirens. Next base: position 153,484,406 of record VDFB02373365.1, read on the forward strand.
AATAAGTGTATACATCAAGTATTAGTACATCTTCAAGTTTCAGTACATTAATCAATCCTATACTAGGGCATATCAATCAAAGCTGATAAACCACATCGATTGATGATATCTATATTGGCCTGCATAAGATTCAGAATCATGTCCCATGTCTTTGGGAAGAACTCTAAAATCATCCTATGATCATAACATATCACAAATCAACAACATATCAATCAATCGGCCTATTAATCTAATCAGCTCTGGTGAGAATTTGATCAAATCTCGTGAGCGACTATCATTGACCCTCACCTATCATGAGGTCAATTATCAATCTATCATTGATCCTCACCTATCATGAGGTCAATCATCAAGCTACCATTGATCCTCACCTATTATGAGGTCAATCATCAAGCTATCATTAATCCTTGCCTATCATGAGGTCAATCATCAAGCTATCAATGATCCTCGCCTATCATGAGGTCAATCATCAAGCTATCAATGATCCTCGCCTATCATGAGGTCAATAATCAAGCTATCATTGAACCTCACCTATCATGAGGCCAATCATCAATCTAACATTGATCCTAACCTATCATGAGGTCAATCAATCATCAAGCTATCATTGATCCATGCCTATCATGAGGTCAATTACACTTATAGTTTCTAGTATTCTTCTTGTTATACTTTTTATTTCTTGTATTTTCTCTATTAGAATATAAAACTATGGTAGTCGGGTCATTAGTAGGAACTTTGTGCTTTCTACCTATTTTCTAGACCTCTGTCTATAAAGGACGCTAGTGCATCCTTGAGATACCAAAACATCACGTTGGAGTCTGGTTCCCATGTTTTTTTTCCTCAAACAGTGAGTTGTTTGGTCAGTAGTTTGAAACCTTTGAGGCCAACTCACCTGATTTTGGAAAAACCTGTCAAACAACCTAAGGTAGTTTAGGAAAAGTTCCTTTCCTTGGGCTCTCCTATGACCTAGAGCCTTAGGGGTGACAAATCCCCCTTCTCTACATCTTTGGTGAATCTAACGTGAAAGTATTTTTTTCATTTCTTAGTGTTGGATATTTTTCTCTTGTACTCTGGGTGCATTGTGGGTTTGTGTGTTGTGAAGCTTTACAAGCTTTATGACTCAATTGACAACCCTCAAACACATTGTTAGAAGGATCGTATGACATATAAGGATGGATTCTAGGAAGGTCACTATCAGTCCTACCTTTGAAGAAATTTTGAGAATAAATACAAGCTTCTCTAGTTCTTTTGGGGAAGCTCCACGTATTCCTACACCTCCTACTTCTCCTTCCGCTTCATCTATCGAGGAAGAAAATGCTCTCGAGATTCCTGTAGAGTAACTTCTTTCCCTAGATAGAATCCCTTTGGATTTTGGGAAGTATCTATGAAAAGAAATAGTTACAGCTAAGGCTACTAAGGTTATTAAAAACTTAAGAACTATGTTGGACAAGGACTCGGTAGGTCTAGAGTTCCTTCATGGAATTGCAAACATAGTGGATACTCATGTCCTGTCATATAATCCTAGGTCTAGCATTGCTCAAGACCTTGGGTCCGAGACTACTAAAAGACAGATAGAAGTCTTGATGCCTAGGGTATCAGTATGTATGGCTGAGATTAGCCCTTTCATTAACTCTGCTTCTGGTCCTTAGCCACCCCCCATCATTAAAGTAAACAATCAAGGGATCACTACCATAGTAACTCTAGCCCCAATGTCCTACATTTGTATATATTTTGAAGAAATTTTAGTATAAGTAAATATTGTATATTTTAAGCTTCAACATAGATTACTTTCATTGATCACTATGTTGCAATGTCTCATAAATTGTATATTGAGAATGCGAGAGGTACATAGATTGAATAAACCTCAACATATAGCCTCTGATAGATGAGAATGAGGAGGAGGATTTGATTATGAAGTGTGATATAGATGACATGTATGTGATAGACATGTGGAGAGAGTGGTGGATTGAGGCATGACCATTTATCCATTTGGGATATATGATGTAGTATGGTATGAGAACATCAAAGGCTATATGAAGGGAAGGAAGAGGAGAGTATCTATTAGGGGAGAACAAATGAGATGAATTGGATGGTGAGATAAGAGGAAATCCCCTAAAAAATGAGGAGGGGGAAGATCTTATGAAAATATCAAGTCATAAGTGAATAAAGTATGGAGATTTAGAGGAAATTGATATAGGTATAATACTCATGCATGATTTTTATTTATTTATATGTGTATGCTAAGATTTAGAATAAAAATGAACTAAAGAGCCTAATTCCAAGCCTAGAACACCTCTAGTTGAGCTAAGGAATACATACAAATGGTTAAGGAAACACAATTCTTACCAACAAAACCTTGATTCCTTTTGGATATGCTTAAGATGGCTAATGTTATTGAGAGTTGATGTAGTTGTTCATTATAGTAGCACAACCTTGCTTTACATTCAATTCCAACTCTTAGAAATGGCTTGAGGAATGAGAGATTTATATATTTAGGACGACGATAATGGATGGATAGGATTTGATCTTGTGTAATGGAGGGAAGATTTTTATCCACTCACAAATGAGAACAAGAAGCCTACAAGTTGTATCTTGTAATTATTAAACATCAAATTTTAAAAAGATATGGAGGGACATATATTTTCTTATTTTTAATAAAGGGCGAGGATTGAAATAGGTACCTTTTGGAGCCTTTTGTAAGGTTGAATTTTTTTATTTTAAAAAGTGGTGGAGGTATCTTGTGATTGTTAAACATAAAAGTTTGAAAATATATGGAGGGTATATATTTTCTTATTTTTAATAAAGGGTGGGGATTGAAAAAGGTACCTTTTGGAGTCTTTTGTAAGGTTGACTGTGTTTATTTAAAAAAGTGGTGGAGGAATGTGCAAATGAATAGTTAGTTGATTAAACCTAATTTGTTTATTCAATTAACGATGAGGAAGATTTTGGTTGAATTAAATAAATAGTATATATTTATTTAATTTATTCAACTATAGGTAGAATTTTAGGAGGGTTGAATTAATCAATTAATAAGATAAATAAATATAGTAACTCTACACAACTTGCTACTGGAATTTAGGGTTTGTTTGGTGTTGGTGCTCCTTTTGTTGTTGATGGGGTTGTTGTTGGCGCACCACCTATTGTTCTTTCTATTGGTGTGTTACTTGTTGTTTCTATTGTTGGTGTTTCGTTTGAGGTTGTGTCATTTCCTGGGTTCTCCCCTACTGTTTGTGCATCATCTCTTCCGAGTTATGTTGTTTGTGATAGGAATATTGTTTTTGCTTCATCTATTGGTGCCTCCATTGCTATCACTTTTGTTGATGTTTGTGGTGGAGGATCTATTGTTGATTCCTCTCTACACATCCTTCTTTTTGGTGCTTCCCCTATCCTTTCTTTGGCTAGAAAGATTGTAATTTAATGTGCTCTGCCCCCCTTATGGTGATTTTGGGGGGGATTTTTTTAAAAAGTGAGTTGTGTTTATCTCATAAGGGTATGAATTACAAATTTGATTGATTATGGCCTCGACTTAGTGATCTCAATCACTAGATTTTTGAGCAATGACATTATATAATTGAAGGTAAAACTTAAATTTACCCTTGTTCCAAGGGATTCTTTGTTGTTTTTATTCTATTGTGGATTGGGATGTTGTTTTTGATGATCACTCTTGGTTTTGGGAGAAACATTCCCTTCTTCTAAAACCTTGAGATCCCTTCTTTAATCCCCTTTCCAAATTTTTTTAATGTGGTGTCCATTTGGGTTTGCCTCCCTAATCTTCCACTCTAATTTTGGTGTGATTCTAGCTTTGAGGCTATTGGAAATTTTGTGGGTTGATTCCTCAAGGTAGAAAATTCTACTACACACTTCACTCACACCACCTTCACCTTCTTATTGGTTGAATTGGATTTATCTAAACCTCTCTCGATAGAGGTTTTTTTGTAAGTGGTGGATTGTTCTTGGAGCCAATATTTGGATTATGAAGGCATTCCCTTTCATTGTAGGCATTGCTTTTCCACAAGGTATTTAGCTTCTTGTTGCCCTCACCTTAAGATCTCGAGACCTTCCTCTTGGTGGAAGGATTTTGTTTGTGATCATTTTATAGTTTATTTTTTAGTTTTTGATTTTGAGGTTCCCAAGTCTACTATTGTTGGTGGGTAGGTGACCTCTCCTCCACCTTTGGTGTCAACTACACCTGTTTTGATTTCTCCCCCTCTTTTGGCATGTGATTTTTTTCTCCCCCTCCATATGGTGTTATGATTTGCACTCAATTCTTGGGCTCCCTAGTTGGATGATCATCTCCTCACTCATTCCAAGGTTGTAAGTTAGAGAGGGTTTCCCCTCCTCCCTCTCTCAATTTTGTAGAAGTTGATGTTTTTTCTTGGATTGTAGTTGAAAGAAGAAAGAAAGGTCTTCCAAAACATGTGTCTCAAACCTAAGTTAAGGGTGTCCACCCTTCAAGATCTTGTATTGAGATACTATAGTTTTTTAGCAACCTTGTTGATGCTTTGTTGGTTGGTTTTGTTCACCATCTTTCTTGTAAAAGGGTTCATGCCCTTTCAAAAACCCCATTATCTAATAAAAATACTATATTATTATTAGTATTAAATTTTTTTGCTAGGTAAGCTATAACATAGTGCTACTTTATATTAATCAAAATTTAAAGATTGCATACGAATTTTGGTAGCAACCCTATACATGTCATAACCAGGTGATATACAAAATTTTGGTGACCATTTTCCTTTCTATTTTTAACTCCTATAGTTTCTCAAATTTGGCAGTGATTTTTTTGCCAGATTTGGTGTGTGACCATAAATGTATTTTGCTACAAACTTCCTCGGTTTTGAGGATTTTCTTTTTCTTTTTCTATACTATTTGCCACCCATTAGCCCCACTTTCCCCATTTTAAATTTATTGGGGACAATAAGGTTGAGAAATAGTTTGGGTTGATGTTCTCTCATCTCTTGAGGTGGGAGACCTCTTGTCAAACACTGATTTTTGAAAAGGGATTTAGCCCTTGGACTCACAATAGCTAACTATGAAATCTCTTGTGTAATGTCAACATCAATTTTTTATAAGCTACTTGAGGCTACTTGTTGGAATTATTTTTTATCCAAATTTTCCTCTAAAGAAATCTATTCATTCTACAAAACTTTCTCATTCCTTACTTCAAAATTTTTGGGGAATATTCATGCCTTTTGGAAGAAAATCCAACAATATAGTGTTTGGAAGAAGCTCCTTTCCACCATGAGGCTTATTTATTTTCTTGGGATTTAATGTTTGGATAATTTTTTGCTATGTACCCAGACTTGTAGCATCTTCTACATCTAAAAGATAAACCTTCATAATCTAGGGGTTGTTTCCATCCTTGCCCATTGACATTCAAAATTATTTATGTTGGTAGATCCTTGGAAGTGTCTAGTTCCACCAAGATCTGAGCAAAGGTTGTATGGATATAATATAATGAGTCTTGGTTTGTTGTAATGCAATTTCTAATGGAATTATCGATTGTTGCAAAGCAAGCTTCAAACCAATAGTTAAGTGGAAGATTTGGAAGTTGAACCCAAACCGGTATGATTGAAAAGGATTCAGTAGACGGATTAAAGTGTGGATGCCATAATTTTAACAATATAATTTTTCCCCATGTCCATACATAACTTAAAACTATATTTATTTCCTTCATGCTATAAAAAAACACAATGAAAAAACCTATAGCACATGGATAAATTTCTATTTTTCCCTCTATGAGGGGCATCCATGATTTAGCTATTCATTCGTGCAGATCAAGAAGGCTTGGCCAAAAATAGATAAACCTTCTGATCAACTCGATCTCTACAAAAAAAATACATTTTCCTTCAATTCTTTCATTAAATTTTCATCAAATTTTAATTTTAAGGGATTTTTGAAGCATTGAACAAACCTCCTACAATCCTTACTAATGTAATCCTTCATATTTTAGGCCTAACAAGCGAGGATTGGACTGCATCTTTTGCAACCGCCAAAAAGGATTCCCTAGCAACAAAACCCCTCCTAGAAATCTTTTCCTTGGTTGCCATGGTGAATTGAGGATTTTTTGTTGCTTGTAAATGAATGTTCTCCCTGGTCATGGCTCCAACAAGGATTTTTTCTTGAGCATACATGGTCACAATAATGGGATATGCCTATTGCATGAAACCTCAACCAATTTTTTTCCCATCCTAGACTTTAGGTGAGTCTCTAGTGGTAGTCTTTGATTCAACATCTCTATCAATGTTTTCACCCTTATTGGAGCCCATGGATCCTTTCCCTCTCACGGTAGGAATTCCAAAGTCTAAGCATTTGGACACTAGCTCACCTATGGATAGGAGAGAAGAGTGTACATTGAAATCAATTAAGGAACTAATTCATTCATTTGCCACCAAATCAAGCCCTCACATAGAGGAGCAACCATTTGTAAGAATCCATAGCCTATAGCCATGCCTTGTGGCTAAACAAGGTAGAGCCAAGGTTTCACAAGCACGGGAGGGGAGCGAGGGTGCCATTATGAATTGTATATACTTTTAATGATTATGGATCATTTAGTATTAATATTATATTATGATTATATTATTCTTATTATTCTTATTATTATTTTTAGATAAAAGGCTAGAGCCTATAGTTATATATTTTTTATTGAAGCTAAAGGATTACATATAGCCAGAATTATAGTACTAGCACTGGGATTTCATAAACATAAAGCCAAAAAATCCACCAATGGTATGTGACATTCACAAGATTGTATCAAAATAAGCCCCATTAATTGATATTCTTTGTAGTATTCGGGCTTGCACAAAGACATATAAACCAAAAAAACCCCAGGAACATGTAAACCCCAAAAAAACCAGGTAATACATCGCTTTATATATGATATAGAAGGAGAATTTGAACATCATTCCTCCATTGAACCTGTATTAGCTGAAGTATTCACCCTACCAATGTTAATATTGAGGCCATTTCCTCCTTTTCCTTCACCAACCTCCATTGGACTAGTGCTCATTGAAGCATCCTCCCTGCATATGTTGAGATCAAAAGCATTTTAACCATGTCCTTCACCCAATTTTTCACCAGTTGGAGAATCTGAAATTTCCCTAGCTAATGTCATTGCTTTAGGACCATGTTGAATGTGGTGAGAGAGGATAAAATAAACTACGAAGTATTTCTCCTTACATTTTTCCACCATCAGAGGACCGAGCTCTTGAGCATGGGTGTTGAGAACCCTATGCAGTGTCCAAGGGTCATCATTATGGAGACCTTTTTTAATGGATCCATACACCTCTCTATATGCTAATTTTTTCTTGATATAATACTTTGGAAAGAGACCTCGAATGTAAGCCTTTCCTTTCTCTAACTTATAAGCTTGAGTAGCCTGAAGGAGCTCATCGTCATTGTGGTAATTTGAAGAAACTAACTCTTGAACCACAATTGAAAGGAAATCAAAAGTTTGCACCAGGTCCATTACATTTGACAATAAGATGGAGAGAACTTGTGTGGGGAATAATAGCTAGGGGGAATCTGGGCACATAATTTATGTTGGAAACTTGCAGCCAATTAAAGGCAATTTCCACAAAACCCATAAAGAAATCTATCCATCTAAGTATTCAGAATCCACATGCAAGAGAATAGAAAACATACCCATGAATATATGACACAAGATATATCTTGGGAAAACCCTCAAGAGGGAAAAAAAAACAGCCTCCAAAAGCATCCATCTCTCATGTATTATTCAACAATAAATATTACAATACATATTTTGAGTCTCCATGAACACCATTGAAGCAACAAGCCCTCTCCAAGCAATCCATGTGAACAAGCATGCAACCACACATCATGTGCCATGCTTCAAACCCTCACAAATGCTAACCGGAACTATCATGCAAAATTGCATCTCACAATAACTACCTTTATGGTTGATTTTATAGAAGCAAGCTCCCAAAAAACCACTAAGTGGTATTACACAAAACCATGTGACTAAAACCATGAGATTACAAACCATGTCCCCTTATTTAATATTGGGTACTTTATTTATTTATTTTCCCCAATATTAAATAATTACATTTTTGCAACTTAACTTATGTCTCAATGTTACATGCAAAATTAAGTGGCCCCAAGAATAATTACATTAAATATATTATGCAAGGTTTACAACACAAATTTTTCCTAATATTCTCTCAATTGTTGTATACATTGCATAAGGGGAACAAGTAACCTAAAAATGTGAATCAAATGGACAATCCATATAGCCACATATACCATCATGGAATCAAAGTGCTCCATGTGCTCCGTCAAGATACCTGCAACAAGAATCAAAGTGACCACCATCCTAAGCATGAATGCTCTCATCCTCCATCATGCCAATGCACAAAGATAAGAAGCCATCCAATAGAGAATCCACACTATCTGTCACAATGAAGCATAAGTTATTCCTCAATTGATATCCCAAACACAAACACTCAATCCAAAAGTATCAATATGTACCAGTAGTTGTCAAGATACACAAACCTAAAGTTGAAATAACACCCACAATAAGTGCCAATACATCAAACTAACCATACCTCCAAGGTATACAAAACATAGTAAACTCATGCCATAAACATATACACCCATAAACTGCAATCATAAACTCCATGTGCAAAACCTGTCAAAGAATGACATACACATCTAAGAGCTCCCACTGCATGGGCAATGCAAATCTGAAAAAGATCAAGGCATACCAATTCTACCAATAGCATCATATAGAAAGTGTAAACTACATCATTTAGAACCAGGGAATCATCCACAATGATATGTAAACTTGTATATCAATAACCTATAAGAAAAATCTCCTACATACACCTCTAAATGCTAACTGTGTCAAGTATGATCTCCTCCACAACACCCTAAAAGAAAAGCCATAATAACACCCAACTATTCAATCACCAAGATCAAACATAACATATGTATCATGTAATCAACATGAATGTAAGCCTCTCATAACCAAAGAAGATTAAACTAAATCCATTCCCAATGAAGGAAATAAGCCCAATAAATCTCCTAAACTAAACATCAATGAGTGTAATCACAATGCATAAGGAGATAAACATGCCAACACTCCTCAAATGAACCGTCAAAAACCATATATCCATAGCTCAAGATCCAAATGCATGAGAAGATAAAGCATAAAACATAAAGCACCTAAAAGTAACAATGAGCAATACCTCTCAAGTGAAACTGTTGAGTAGACCAAGAGTGAGGAATGAGAATGCTCCTCTAAGACATCCAAGTCATCATGACTCATCCAAGAACACTCTCCTCATAGGTCCATGTTGAACTCCAATCCAACCAAGGTGTAGGCTTCTTAGACTACTTGCTAAAATCTCATCAAGAGTAACCATCTCAACACATGTCTCTAATCATAAGAGAACTCAAGCCTCACCTATGTCTCCAAGTATCCATGAGTACCTATAACCAACCAATCCATGCCAAACTCCAGATGCAATGTAGCACCATCATGAAGTAATCAAGCAAATGATCAATGTACCCAATACAAAGAGAACCTCACAAGATCAATGCCAAAACTCCAATCATGAATCAGGAACATAAACATGACAACATGATATAACCATTTGCTACAAGTCACAAAAACAACTGTCCAGGTACTATAAGAAACATCCATCCTCTCATCTCTAAGCACACATACCAGTATACAAATGACCCAAAAACAAGGCCAACTGTCAAAGTCTAAAACAATGAATCATACCTGGTGAATAAAGATAATCCATAACCAAGTCATCACACTGCAAGTAAACGGGTAGCTAATCCACAACCTGCATGACTTGTAGATCCAATCACTGAAACATGCAAACTCATCATCACATCAGTAAACTAGAAATTGAGATATCTAAGAGAATAACCATATAGACCAAATGACTCAAACACCAAATCAACCTCTGATATGATTTTCCAAACATGTCCATATTCAAGTACCATAGTTAAGGAACCAAAAACACCACCAAATGTACCAACAACTCAACCTAACTGTGTCCACATATCTGCATAATCATAGTCAACTACATAGATCTCATATCATGATTGTACCTAGTAATAACATCTCACCTTCTCAACATGAAAACAAAACCTGCAAACCAAGTGACTAAAACCAAGCCACCAAAATTGAACATGCATCAACACTGAAATATCAATGGGCAAAGACAACCCATGTCCAAGCCATAAATGCAACATGTAGTTATAGATCACCTAAAACATTGCACAACTTGTAGATACATCAATGAAGCATATAAATCCAGCCATATATTGATAACCATGTCAAATGAGATAATACTATGAGATGTACAACTGAGCATACAATGAATCCAACATCAAATCTCCAAGATCCAATCATCCATAAACTCATAATATCACCATAGTCAAAGAAACCCATAAATATATTAGATAAAGAAAACAACAAATAAACCATTCCAAAATAACTCCAAACCTGATCCACTATGTAGTGCTCTGAACAAGCTTTCCGTCAACTATTTGAAGTCCAAAATCTGACTCCGCATGCATTCGATATCACCTCTCAAAGCTCAAAACAAACATCTGAATTTGATCAAGAAAAACACTATAAAAAATGTAGAATTTATAAAAATCTCTATTACCATAGTGCAGAGCTTTGAGTTAGCTTTCCAATGAGTCCAAGAAGTCAAAAAACAGACAATCTGGACAAGAGTTATGCCCCTCCGAAGTAAAATAGTAGTTTACACCTAAGGCAAAAGAAAATTAGCCACCCCTAGTGGCTGGGTGGCGGCCCCACCTAGGCGGCGCTGCTCCTTGGGTGGTGGACCCGAAAGAAATTTCAAAATAATTAAATTTTCAAACTTTAGAAATTCATCAACCCCTTTTAAATTTTTTTATCGGTAGATATAAAGAAAAATGGTGAAATTTTTTTAAAAAGTTTTAATTTTTTTAAAAGTTTAAAAATAAACTTTTAATCCCCATTAAGGGGTCTGTGCAGGTTGTGGACTTTGGGTGCCACCGCTAGACCTACTGAATGGTACTGCACCGATAGGATCAGACAGTACCGGCTGACAGGGCTATCGACCCTGCCATTTAAAAACTTTTTCAGCTCCCAAGAAGTTTGATTTTTAACTCTCTTTTTTTTCATTTTACATGATGAAAATATAAATTTACGGAATTTTTTTTTGACGTTTGTACAAATAGGGGTATGGGAATTTTTTTTTGCAATTTTTCACAGTATCAGAAATAGGTCAAATTATATATCAATTTTTGTCTCTTGGCCAACCTGGATCCGACCGTGAGGTTTGTTTTGGGCTAGGAGATCATTTATAAATTTTCCCCCACAAAACCCCAACTTGAATGCAAAACCAAGAAACCCATTTCACCCAAAATTTCTCACACCCCAGATTCACAAAACAACCCATCAAAACAACAAACCCAAAACCATTAGATCTACAATAAACAACCTGCAAAGCCCTCATATCTTGCCATGTCTTTGATTCTCACATGCAATGCATGGATTCAAACTTAAACATGATTTTTCTCTACCAAGGGTTATACAACCACAACCAAAGCTCTGATACCACTTGATGGAAACTTGTAGCCAATTAACGACAATTTCCACATAACCCATAAAGAAATCTATGCATCTAAGTATTCATAATCCACATGCAAGAGAATATACAACATACCAATGAAAATATGACACAAGATATATCCTGGGAAAACCCTTAAGAGGGAAAAAAACCAGCCTCCAAAAGCATCCATCTCTCATGTATTATTCAACAATAAATATTACAATACATCTTCTGAGTCTCTGTGAACACCATTGAAGCAACAAGCCCTCTCCAAGCAATCCATGTGAACAAGCATGCAACCACACATCATGTGCCATGCTTCAAACCCTCACAAATGCTAACTAGAGCTAACATGCAAAATTGCATCTCACAATAACTACCTTTGTGGTTGCTTTTATAGAAGCAAGCCCCCACAAAACCACTAAGTGGTATTACACAAAACCATGTGACTAAAACCACGAGATTACAAACCATGTCCCCTTATTTAATATTGGGTAATTTATTTATTTATTTATTTTCCCCAATATTAAATAATTACATTTTAGTAACTTAACTTATGTCCCAATGTTACATGCAACATTAAGTGGCCCAAAGAATAATTACATTAAATATATTATGCAAGGTGTACAACACACCTTTTTCCTAACAATTTCATGGCCTAGAACAGTTTTAATACTATCCAAAAAACTTGGACATGACATTCTGAAAACTTTTGGCATTTGAAACTTCATTAACTCTTCTAAAAAAGGAAGTTCACCCTATCTAATTTGCACTTCAATCCTGAAGTTTTTATACAAATATTCCATCCTATATTGACACACAGTGCACCAAAGACCTTTGGAACTTAAACGTCTTTGACCTAGAACTAATAGAACCAAAACTAAATTACCAGAGTGAAAACCAAAAGCCCCCTCCAGAAATTTAATTCTAAAAACTAGACTTAAACAACAGACCAAGCAAAATGAGGATGCAAAAAACAATTCCCAAGGAACATGAGAAAAGGAAAAGTTACCCTTTATATAGAGCCCTTCAACAACTAGAAGCTTACGTCACCATTGACATAACCACAACAGACCATGAAGACCCACACCTTTGAAGAACCATAATACTTGCAATGGAGAGCACCACATCTTATAAATCGGGCAATTTGTATGATGGCAGCTGATGATCATCATGAAGATTACACAAAATGTAAGAAACCTGATTGTTCTAAACAAATTTCTCCCACAATTCACACATAAGAAATATTTTCTCTATTTTGAGAGATATTTGTAATTATTACAAGTAGTGTGGAGATAATAAGCTTGATTAACTGCGTATAACACTTGTAATAATTATACTTAGTAGACTTGAAAAAATTTGCCACTTGTTTGTTTATAAAGCGTGTGATTTGAGCATTTCCTTTAAAACAAGCACCATCTATTGAAATCCCAAACACAAGGAAATTTGAAAAGACTTGTCTTGTGCGAAGATTTAATGTATTTGAGAAACAGTCACCAAATTAAGTTATGAATATTGACGTTGCTGGGAAGTACCATGTGTGTTTACACCACACATATCACGTAGCAAAAATTGTCACTTGCTTGTACCATTAGATTGGTGGAATATCATTTGATGACGTAGCCAATGGATGTCACAACTTGATGACATAGCAACTGGATATCATTACACCAAGTGCCAGATCCCCTCATTATCTTTGAAATGGACAAGTACAAAGAAGTTTGTTAGATGAAAACAAAATTTGGAGTGTAACACCAAGTTTGCAATGATAATGATGGAAGCAGTCCTGCAGAAACAATAAACGTTAGAATTTTTAAAATTTTAACATTTTAATTTTTTTTAAGTTTCCATTTACCACAACCAAGAATGACAATAATTTTGCTTGGCCATTTGAGAAAACAATATTGACTTCGCTTTAATCATCTAACACATTGTACCGGCCCTTTCCTTTCAATGAAATTGACAGTTTACACCTTTGGTATATTCATTTCCTTGTTTATAATGAATTGCAGTTCTTGTGTGATGTTTTTTAAACCTTCCTCATAAGTTATCTCCTACTAATCTTACTCACACCCCAAATTTTCAAGTTGATATGCTAAATGGTTCCCTTCCCTGTAAGTATGTGTGATATGAAATTTTTCCAAGACATCAAGTAATCTACAAACCTGAACAAGAAAATAATTGATTTTCCAACTATAATGCTTTTTGTCTCTACAAGCATTGATGATTACTAGACAATCACCCTCAACATGAAGCTTTAAGCAATTCAAATTTATTTCCATTTGTAATCCTAACAAAAGGGATTGCACTTCTGCAATATTATTTGTTCCTAAGGGTAGCTTTATTGATTTTGCACTAATTAATAGACCTTTAGAATTTCTCAACACAACTCCTGCACCTAATTTCCCAAGGTTACCTTTAGAGGCCCCATAAAAATTTAACTTGACAAAACCAATTGAAGGTGGTTTCCATATTACCCTCTTTCTATCAACTTTATTGAAGACAGGAACTTGTAAATTGCCTCTAAAAGGAATGACCAAACTTTGCCAAATCTTTATTTGCTTTGAATCTCAATTTGTGAAAATTGAACCAACATGTTTAACATTATGTACAAAGGAGTTAGTTATTTCACATATTGAAATCTCCAATTTTTGAAGCACTTGGTCAATATTTGAAGTTTGCATGCAAAATATCCTTTTATTTCGCTCCCACCAAATACACCACAAGACTGCAAAAGGAATAATTCTCCAAAGACTTCCAAACAAAAATGACTGATACAGAAGAGGCCAACTTGATATGAGATCCCAAAGTGTAGTTGGAAGAGGAGCATACTAGCTTAGCTTTGCTTGAATGAAGTTCCAACAAGAATTTGAAAAAGAGCATTGTAGAAAAAGATGGTTAATATCTTTTAAAGTTGACCCACATAACACACAATTAAAAGGATTTGATATTCCTAAACTATGCAATCTTGAACTTGTTAAGATCTTGTTTGTTAAGGCCAACCAAGTGAAACATCCTACTTTTGGTAACATGCAGAATTCCAACAAAAAATCAAGGTTCTTTGTGCCATAGAATGAACCTCTCGATTCATTAATGCTTTGTAGCCCAAACTTACTATATAATGACCTGATTTAGAGGGAGCTTAGATAACCTTGTTAGTAGCATCGTGGAAAAAGACAACTCTACCAGCTAACAAGTTATTTTGACTTGTTTTTTAAACATCAGACAGTAAAGGAGTTGCATATCTTAAATTCCAAATCACTCTACCTGTGAGAATATATGTTTCTTGAAAGTAGTCACTTTTGAACCCAAAATTGGAGTTATATTTTGTTGTATTTGATGAAATTCCTACATTGTATTCAAAGGGGGATGACCTTGCCATGACTCCGACCAAAAATCTGCCTTCTTTCCATTATTAATCTCCTAGGTTATGTACGAAATTATAAGTTTTCTACAAGTTAACGAAAATTTCCATATAACAAAACCTTGTGGAGGATTAAGAATTGAAAATATACAATCATATGCACTAGAATCTAAATAGTTTTTCTGCATAATTTTACACCATTTGGTCTGAGGTTTGGAATACAAATGCCAAACTAGCTTAGCACCTAATGAAATATTTCTTGCAATTAAGTTGTGAATACCAACCTCTCCTTTCAATTTTTCTCTGCATAAGTTATCTAGTGAAACTAGAGGAATTTCCGTTTTTTCATCCATGTTACCTTTCCAGAGAAAATTTTAAATTTGCACAATAATAGTTCTAGGAGCTTTTAAAATTGCCATGTAATTTGTAATTGCAGAGATAACTAATTTAATCATTAAGATCCTTCCTAAAATTGATAACCATCTTCCTCTCCATCCTACAATTCTTTCTTGTAAGATTTTTATGACCTTGTCCCAATAGGAGACCCTATTTGCACCAACAAAAAAAGGAATTCCTAAGTACTTGGAAATTTTTCTTCTTGGAAACCCAAAATATTGACAATGCACTCCTTTAAAACTAATGAGGCATTAAAAACATATATCTTTGATTTGGCTGGATTGATCTTCTGACCAAAAGAAGAGGTATACTTATCAAAGAACAAACTTGATTTGTTTGGCTTCCAAAATTATTGCCCTACCAAATAATATGGTATCATCTGCAAACAAAGAATGTGTAGTCATGACATCTGTAGGAGGAATTAAGATTCCTTTCCAATTACCTTGACTATGAACCCCATGCACAAATACTTAAAGCCTTAGGAAAAATAATAAAAAGAAAAGGCGACAATGAATCTCCTTGTCTTACACCTTGCGTTGAACTAAAAAATCCCGACGGTGAGCCATTGACAAGAACTGAGAATTTTGCTCCCTTCAAACAAGACATTATCCACTTACACAATTTTGGATGAAATCCAAACTTAAATAAAACTTGCAAAAGGAAGGACCAATCCACCCTATCATACACCTTCATCATGTCCAATTTGATTATCAATTATGGTATGGAATTTGTTGTGATAGAATGTAAGACCACATGAGCTACTAAAGCTCCTTACACCATTTCCCTCCCAAAAACACAACCTCCTTGCTCGTCAGAAATTAAATTAGGAATAATAGGCACTAGACATAAATAAATTGCTTTTGTGAAAATTTTGAAAGTCACGTTACACAATGAAATTGGCCTAAATTCTGAAAAGGATTTCAAAGAGGATGCTTTAGGAATGAGAGCTATATGGGTAACATTAAACTACTTTAGCATCATACTTGAAGTCTGAGACTCTTCCAAATATTTAAGAAGACCATGACCAATGAAGTACCAACATTTTTGGAAGAAGCATGCTATAAATCCATCCAGACTTGGGGCTTTATCCAGAGGCATAGAGAACACAACAACCTTAAGTTCCTTAAGCGTGAAAGGCTTAAGTAACATATCATTATCAATTTGTGATACAATCATCGATATTGCTTCCAACAATTCCTCTCTCTCCCTACCTACCTGCAAAGGTTGATGAGTGGGTGCATAAAGCAGATTTGTGAAAAATTTGACACCTTCTGCTTGAATATTAGCCTCTTTCATTAAAACATTTCCTATGACACTATCTTGAATTGAAAAAATGGAACTTTTAGCCTTTTTTATTTGTGTTGACATGTGAAATAACTTAGTATTCTTATCTCCCTCTTTTAACCAAAGCTCCTGAGACTTCTGTCTCCAATAAATTTCCTCATGAGCAACCAATTCTTCCCATTCTGCTTGTAGTTGTGATTGTTGATCAAATGAAATCAGACTTAACCCATTAGCTATAACTTGTGCATTAACTTCCTCAAGCTTCTTGTAAACTTCAACTTTGGATTGAATTTTTTTTTTAAACAGAAGAGTTCCAATTCTTAATTATGTCTTTAAGGAACCTTAGTTTCATGCAAAATCTGTACATTAAAGTACCATCCACCATAGGGGACAACAACCACCAATCTTTTAGGAGGCTTAAAAATTGAGGATGATGAAACCACATCCTTTCAAATTTGAAAGAAGATTTACAAGAAGGTGCAACTTGCTTAGTTTGAATGTCCATAGAAATTGGAAAATGACCAGAACCAATCCATGGTAAAATTACAGACTGCAATCCATAATTCTCAGAAAACCAAGTAGGTGTGATGAGGAACCTATCAAGATGCTCATATATCTAACAAAATTTTTTCCTTTTATTTTTCCATGTAAATTTTCCATTTCCAAGAAGAATGTCGATAAGAGAATCATCTTGAACAAAAATACTAAAGTCCTCAATTGTTTTAGGTGGTGGAATGATACCTCCTTGCTTTTCATCCAAAAATAATAGAGCATTGAAATCACCAACCAGAATGACCTTGTTGTCATTAGATTTATCAAGTTCTTGTGACAATGCATCCCACACCAACTTCTTACCAAAAGTAGAGTTGGGGGCATAAACATTAAACAACAAGAACTACAAATTAAAATGTGTTACCTTTAGCAATTGCCAATTAGTTTCACTTGAAATGGGCTCTAGAATAACAGATTTTGAATTCCATAATGTTATTAACCCTCCAAAAGCTCTTTGTGCCTTTGATTGACAAGATTTCTACCTTGACCATTTAGTAATAATTGAGGTGAAGTTTTCATGAGAAAAATTAGTTTCTTGTAAAAGAACAATATCATCCCCACAAGAATCAATTTTTTGTTTGATCCAGGCTCTCTTGCTAGGAGCATTTAAGCCCCCTAAAATTCTAGGATAATATTTTCATGTTGTGGTCAGAGAGCAGTAGGCTCTCCTCAACCTTTTTTTAATATCACTATCCAAGGTGGATTGTTTACCCACTGCTATCTCCTCTTGAATCTTAACAACATTTGACTTACGACCTCTTTTACCAAGTGATTTTTGAGTCGAAGGAGACAGACAAGGTGACTGAGCAATGGATAAAGAAGTGGAAAAATCAAATTCCTCATAACCCTATTCCCCTTGCAAACTTGCATTGACAACATCAGAAAGTTGTGTAACTAATGTTTTGTCATCAACAAAAAAATCCTTTGGCTCGGAGTTTGAAGACAACGAATCTAAAATTTCAGTCCCCTCAAACTCCCTCTTGACTACCTTTGCAATTTCATCAATTAACTTTGACCCAACCATTGAAGTTATCTAATTTTTTATACATTCTAAATTTCCCTCTTCTAACATGGATTGAAAGCCCATGAAATCAACCCAATCAACTCTTTATTTTTCATCAAATGGAGTTGAGGAATTAATTGCTAACATAGAAGAACATTGATTTAGTTGATGGACAATATCAAACTTGAATTTAGGCACAAATAAGCTAAGAGTGTTTTGAAAGAAGAAACTTAGAGATACAAAATCTTTTCCCAACTTGGAGCCAATGAGATATTGAAAGGCTTGTAGTTTTGATGGATCAAGGAAATAACTAAAACCTTAGAATCCTTTGAAGAAGACATGATATGACCATGTGTGGTAGGAGTATCCTTTATGGCTAACAACCAATGCGAGTTGCTTTGTGCAAGAAAGTCAATCACAACTAACCAATTAACATAAATTAGAGCAATTGGAATCCTTGATTGAATACTGTTAGTCAAGGAGTTTTTAAACACAACCTTAGGACTCACCTCCCTAGCAATACCATCCCTCCCATCAATGATAACCATCTCGTTACCAAGTTTAGAATGAGCAACAATTTGATCAGAATCCTTAATAGGATCAGTGGAATGATAATAGGATTTGCATTTCGGAGAGGGAGGCTAAGATGAAGAATAATCTCCTTCATACATACCTACCGCACAAATAGAAGTACGATGAATAGGAAAGTGACATTTAAAACAAATTACAAGCATATTCTCAATGATAAGAGACTGTTTCCAAAGTCCATGCCTAGAATTGATATTCAAAACAGAGGGAAAAGGTTTAGAAACATCAAGAAAAATACAAACCCTAACTGGTAACAAGGGATTTGTAAAACACTGCAGCTCTTGATGAAGGAAGATACCTAATTGATTACTCAAAAAGTCAATAAGATGAGTTTCTCTATATTCAAGAGGAAATCCTTGAAGTTGAATCCAAAATGGTATAAACTTAATCATATTTTGTGAGGGATCAAAGTTCAAAGTCCATAGAGAAGTGAACAAACCATATCCCTCACACATCCACGATTTCTTCCTAAATACAACATTTCTATCATCTTTGGAAGCAAAAATGACAACAAAAAACCCTTCCCCTTTGTCAAGGTAAAAAACCTGGTTAGCTCCCGCCCAAGTTTGAAAAACCCAATTTTGCAAGAAATTAATATCAGGGGAGAATTTCCAGAACTTATAGACAAGAGCAAGCTTCTGAAGATCATGAACTCGAGACTGCAACAATTCATCATTGACGGTAATATGATGACCCCCATTAACTCTAGATGAACCTCTATGCATTTTGGGCACCCATACCATATCATGCTGAGCAGGAGCATTTAGATGCTCGAATAGAAGAGTATTCTAATCTTTAAACATGATTGAACCAAGGCTTGGAACCTTCTTATCTAAAAAAACCCTATTTTATTTCAAATGCTTAACCTGATGAGTATTTTGATTTTTGAACGGGGTTGATCAAAGCTCTGGGACCTTCTTATCTGAAAAAAACCTAAAATGAGAGGAGCATCTAGGATTCTTAATAGGGAGAGAATTCGAAAAGGACACCGAAACTGAAACTAGAGGCTTCATTTTGAAAGGTCACAGATGTGGTATAGGGGTAGAATTAGGAAAGGAAGCTAGATGTGAAGCAAAAAGGTTTGGATTGAAGGGAGTTCCAACATTAAGCGAAATGGAGTTAAGAAAGGTGGATAGGGAGCACAAACCAGAAACAACCTCAGACCACTGCCGATGATGAGAAGAATTTATAGACTTCCCCGAGGATGCCGAATCCAAGCCACAAATATAAAAAATTCTTTGTTTTCCCCCATAAAGTGATCTACAAGGAATGCTTGAAGCAGAAAACAGGCCAGAAAAAGCAAATGATTGAAAAAAATAATGCCTTTGCAGGGCATAGGTCCCATTGGAAGCCCTTGGATGCACAAAACGACCAATTTTTTTCAAAAAAGTCCCATTGGAGCCGAAGGGTGGGCCCTTGAAATGGTGGACCAATTTTTTTCTCCCCATCGTCCAACCTAATTAAAATAATCTAACCTTAAGGAGGTTAGGGGTAAAGCCCATTTTTATACCCCGAGTCAGCAGAGCAGGAACAAGTAGAATATTTTTGACCCTTGCCTTTCCCACTACAAAGTGAAGACAAACCTGTGACCTCAAGGGATGCAAACCCCAAGCCCCAGCCAACTCCGCTACAAGTGGTGGCTTTATTATTTTATTATTATTAATTTATTATTATTGTATTATTCTTATTATTATTGCAATACATATTAAATTTGGAAAAGGATTTACTAAGGGTTAAGATTAGGGTTATGATTAAATTTTGGTTTTGGATTATGGTTCAATTAGGGGTGCTATCTAGTAAGGTTTAATGTTCACTTATATTTAGGATTAGGGTTTAATTAGAGTAAGTATTCTATTATTATTTTTTATTTTTATATATTTATTTTTATTAATATATTATTGTTAATACTAAAAAAAATTAGGGCTAGCTTAAGGGTTAGTATTATATTATTATTAATATTAGTATTAAATTATTATATTATATTACTCTTATTATTATATTATTATTAATATTATTAATATATTAGTATTATTAAATTATGCTAATAATATTAAATTATTATATTATACTATTATTTTTAGTCAATAGGCTACATATAGTGTGAGATATGAGCTTGAAACAAGTCTCACACCTACAAACCATTGTCGAGTCAACAAAAAACAAGTTTTAACTATCGTTTAATGGTGAACTAGTTGGCATTTAATGGTAAAAGCCTCTAAAATATTATGTGAAAGCCTCCAAAATCTCACTTATCACGTAAAAGCTAGATAAATATCGATTTTCCAACTAGATGGGAATATTCTATTTCCATTTTCATTTTTTTTTGTCAATTTGATGACAACTTTTTTTTTTTCATTTGCATTGTTTTATGTTTTAAATTTGTATGCTTGATATTTTAAAATTAAATAATAATTAATTTATTTTATTTAAAAAGCAACCAACATTAGCAATATTTATTTATTTAAAAAAATCTACGCCCACATTCTTATTATATATTTTTTTCTCTCAAAATGAAATTACTTCTTCCAAAAATTTTAAAAATCAAATGCATTTATCATTATGATGAGTTTGCATGTGAAAAATGTCATGTTTTAACAACAAGTTTACATGTGGCAAGTTTCCATTTTTATTTGGGATGATTTTTCTTGAATATTGGTAGAGATCCAAAGTGCGTCCAAATTGTTCGTTAAACCCAGATAATTTATTTTATTTTCTTTTCAATTTTCTACCTTGCTATAGATCGACATCAAGGCTGGGAATGAGTAATGACAACATAGCAACATGTGAAGAGGTGATTCAAGCTAATCAGTTTGATAGGGCGTAGCCTTTGGTATTAAATGCCCATAATGTTTCTTTTTATTATTTATTTCATTTGAGCGACTTTTATCTAAGAAGGGGGAAACAAAAGTTATGCTCTGCCCGCTTCTATTGAAATAGATCTGAGACTCACTCGCTGCCACATGGAAAACTAACATCTCTGAGACTTGCTTATAGTTAACCACGTTTTAATCTAGAAGTTTTATTTAGATACTTTCCTGTATTGAACACATTGGTAGAATATGGCTTTGATCTAGAGGACTTTGTGATTTTGTCTTTCAACACTAAACTTTATAGTCTTTTAGAGTTTAAAAGCCCCCCTTTTTTTGTTTGAGATCTGCATGAGATCCTATTTAATAATTTTGAGTTTAAACCCTTTAGATTTAGGAGGAATCTCCAATTAAGGAAATACTCTGCTTATATTCAATGATGGTCAATTTAATAAGAACCAATTTTTATAAAATGGTTTCAAGAATCCAACTTGTTTAAAGAAAATTGTCTAACAAATCTACATCTTCTAAGAACATAACTACATCATTTTTTATTCCCATCTTAACATTGTCACATAAGGGATAAAAATAGCAATCATTAAATATCTTAAAAATAATTAACATGCCTTTGCAATCTAATACTTTTGACAATACCCTCATCCTTATGTCTACTAAAATTTTTGCAAGCTATTATTCACAGTCCTACCATACTCATTTCTAACCTAAAAAAAAAACTTATTACCTTTGAAAAATGGAGCACAAGTCTATAGATGCTATGTGTATTTTTCAAGTGAAATCACCAAATGACTACGTAATGCTTTTTTTCTCCTTTTAACCTTCCTAGTATAATTTGAGGCGGCTATGCTCAAGATAATAGTAGTCTTAAAATCAACATACAATCCCTTATGAAAGTAAAGTTAAAATTTAGGAAAGTGGTTATAGAAGTAGTCCTATAAGGCACAAGAAATTGAATCATTACATGTAACCCAACTTCATTTAGATGTTGATACCATAAGCCCCCATTGTTTATTATTGTAGAATTCACATAAAACCAATGATTTGTACATAAAATGAAATCCTCAAAGAAGAGGTGTGTGAAAGCTCCAACCTAGACCTATTCAAACATGGAAAAACAAACAAACATTAGTCCTCAAACAAGTGTAAACCAAACATTCCCCATGAAATTCATTCAAACACAAGAACCAAATAACAAGGTAAAATATCAAATAAAAGCTAATGAAATCTTATTCAAAATGCTTAAAACAACATCCCATGGGGGAATTGGTGCTTCTTTGATGTGGAAAGAAGCCCTTTCCCAATTCCTTAATAAGCTTGATGATGATTGTGTGCTCCTTGATGCAAAATGCCAATAACCTAGCTATGGATGATGAATTCTATGCTCACTTGCATAAAAATATGGATGATTGTAGATTCAAATGCCTATAATGTATTTGCATGAAGTTGTGTCCTTAAATCAATAGAGAAAGCCTATATTTATAATGAAGAAGAATTGAAGAGTGAAAAATAGGATGAATGTGGGATTAAAGAAGGGACCAATGGCATTGTGCCACTTGTCAACATGCTAATGAAGGGAGGTGGAGCACATTTTGAACAATGTGCATGTTAAATGCATGTAGGTGAAATTTGAATTTGAAGAGGTGACTTGTGTAAGAGGAGGCGTAAGAGGAACTAATGCCAAGTTGGCACAAGGAAAGGACATGTAAGAGCTTTTAATGCCAAGTTGGAGGACAAAAGTCCTTTGGGAGGGAGAATTCAAATAAGTTGAATATTCCAAGAATATGCCATATTTGAATGAAAATAGGGTAATTTAGTAAATCAAATAAATTGATTTACATGTGCAACTTGAAAAAGCTAGAGGAATGGAGGATTAGTGTTAGGAGTTAATTAATGATTAATTAACTTAGATGATGAAATTTGATTGTGACATTTAATTTAAATGCTTGAATTTATTTAAATCAAATGAGAGGATATTGGAAGATTAGTAATTTAATTAAATAAATTCGATTTATTCAGTTAAATGAAAAACATTAGGATTTTAATAAAATGAAATTGATTTATTTAATTAGAGGAAGAACATTAGGATTTAATTAAATAAAGTTGATTTATCTAATCAAAGAGGAATATTAGGATTTAATTAAATAAAGTTGATTTATTTAATCAAAGAGGAAACATTAGGATTTAATTAAATAAAGTTGATTTATTTAATCAAAGAGGAATTTTGATGACTTAATTAAATAAAGATTATTCAATTAATTGGTTAGTAAAGAAATTATTAAGGAAGACTTGAAGTTAGCTAATCATAATCAAATGCATTATGTTGATCAAGATATTTTGAGTGTCTACATTTTCCCCTCTTTGAAGCGGTGCACCAGTTGCGTTGGTTCAAAGAATAACCTTGTTGAGATCAAAGTTTGATTTTTATTTTATTTTTTCGGATGCCCCACGGTTGCCCCAATGGAAAGTATGCTAGTACATTTCCCCCTCAAGAGATCAGGCACAAATTTCAATTTGTAGGGTCGATCTCACGACAAAGAGGTTCAAGATGGATGTATGGATGGTTATGATGATGATACAAATGAGATGGTTGTATGGATGCAAATGTTTATGATATGCAACGATTTAAGATGCTTAGAATAACAAATCTTTATTATGCCCTAAATGATAATTCAAAATGGATGATGTCATATGCAGTGAGTATGCAGATGGATGCTTTATGCTATGAATATGAGATTTATGTATGCTAATGATTTGTGGATGCGGGATGGATGCATTGGTGATATTTTGGTCGACCGTCATGATACCATGTTAGCGCAAAGAGAAGAAAGAAGAAATGAGATGATGACAAAGAGGATCCAACAAGTCCATGATCTACCGAGACTTTATTAGATATGACAATGAATGATAATGATGTTTTGCTTATTAGAGATTTGGATTATAAAGAGCTTACTTACCTTATGTTTGATAAGACACAGGTACAATGCATCAAGGTATAAATAACCAGGAGGGCGTTGTACCTAGTGCGATGGACTTTGACTTGACAATCAAATAGGAGTATTCTTATTCACACCTAACATACGGAAACCTTACTAGGATATACTTTAGATATTTCAAACATCTCAGACCAAAAAACGGAAAGGAAAAACTTAACAATGTAATAGTCAACAAGCTGTCCAAAACACCTTCCATCCACACCTAATAAGCAAGTATTCACCAAGGTTATATTACAAGAATATCCAACAAGCATAACAGACAAAAGATAATGATCAATTCCCCATTCATTTCTCTCTAAATCATTTTTATTAGACATCATCGAGAGGTCATTGGAATGAACATAATAAAATAAATCAAAAGAAAAGATCAAGTAAACAAACAAGCTAATGTTCTTCATACCTCTAGCCAAGACTAAACTATGGTGATGCCTGATGTTGATATCCATTGTAGGAAGGATGCATCCTAGGACATGATGTTATTAGATGATTTTGGGATTTGACTGGATGACGGGCTATTGACATCAAGAGTTGACCAACTTGTGTACCTACTTACCTAGACTTGAGACTTTGATGATTGAGTTTTCACTTGTAACCTGCTAGACTTGTTTCTGATTGTTTTACTAGAGTTTGAAGATGATAATCATTTATTATGAGCGAATTTTTATTGCGGGTGAAAATGGGATGGATGGATTTTTTCAAATATTTAGATGTTTTTGAAGTTTTGAAATGTTTTGAGGCTTTTTTTGGTATTTTCAAGATGTTTTACAAATGTTTTGATTTTCAAATATTCCAATGTTTTTGGTGTTTTATGAGATTTTGACCAAGAGCCTAACCTAAATTCCTATCTTAGGGGCCTAAGGGTCTGATCAAATATTAGCCTTGCCTATGTTATACACGCAAGGACCACGTAGTTTGACTAACACATACTTGTTTATTGATGAGATATGAACAAATGGATTGCTAGTTTATTATGACAGACCCCTAAAGGATTGACTTAGGGTGTCTTGAGGGATGATCAAAGATCAACCTTTCCTACGTTAAGAGCTTAGAGACCAGTAGTTTGAAAAGATGACTCTTTTTTTCTACTTTTTTTGACTTTTGACCGATTTTTGGATTTTGATATGTTTTGAATGTTTTTGGATTTCTTGATTTTATGAAAGTTTTTGGATTTTCTGATTTTAAGGAAGATTTCAAGAATATACACGTATCTGATCCAATGTAGGTATAAGAATATGCCCCCAGCGTGGTGCGATAGACTACTCCGACATAGGTAGGAAAAAATGACCTTAGGAATGGGCTGAGTAGTACTAGGAGGGATTGTGATACAAACATAGGATCAAGCTATGATACAAATGTGGATGGGTGATGGATGGAGATATGGAAGTGTGATGGATGAATGATGTAGAATAAGCCAAAGAGATCATGGTGGATGGAAAGTGCTTATTTACACGAGGCACTTGTTTTCTAGGTTTTCACCAAGGTACTTCCCAAATTGCCACTGAAGTGGTTTTCACTAGAGGACAATTTTTTTCTTTACTGTTTTCAATCCTTTTTTTGATTTTTTTATATTTTTTATATTTTTTTTGGATTTTTGGATTTATACCTTGCAAGATTAGGCATGAAATTTTTTGAGGTGGGAGCTATTAATAGGCTCTTGTAGAGGTTCACCTTCGAGTGTTGATAGCTGATATGCTCCTGATTTGTAGCTTGTTGTGATGATGAAGGCTCCCAACCAATTGGGTTCAAAATTTCCCTTATTGTTTGGATTTGGTACATTCTTCTAATTCTCCTTCAATATGAGCTCTCTGACTTGAAAGGTCTAACTCCTGATCTTCTTGTTGTAGCTTTGCTTGAGGCAGTTCTAGTATGCTTGTAGGTGATTCAAGGAATCCATGTGTTGCTCATCCAATAGCTCTAGCTCGTTCAACCGTGATACCTGATATTCTTCATCAGTGATGAGATTCTGCAATGATATTCTTAAGGATTGGAGCTCGATCTCAATGGGAAGGATGGCTTTTTATCCGTGGACTAGGGAGAATGGGGTTGCACCTGTTGGTGTGCAAATACTTGTTCAGTAGGCCCATAAGGTGGGGTTCAACTGTAAGTGCTAGTCACGACCAACTTCATTGACTATTTTCTTTAGGATTTTCAAGATAGTTTTATTAGTAGCTTCAACTTGGATGTTTCCTTGGGGGTAGTATGGAGTAGAAAAGTGATGCTAGATTTTGAACTTTTGGCATAGGTCTCAAACATCCTGCTTTTTGAAAGACGTCCTATTATTTGAGATAATGGCTTGAGGGACACCGTAGCAAAAAATAAGGTAGTTTAAGATGAACTTAGATATCTGCTTTCCAATGATATAGGTCATTGGGATGGACTCTACCCACTTCGTGAAGTACTCTATGGCAATGATGATGAACTTATGTCTACTAGATGAGGTGGAGGTGATTTTACCAATGAGATCGAGCCCCCATTGTGAAAAGGGATAGGGTGTAATGATTGGGTGGAGCTCCTGAGTTGGTGCATGGATGAGATCCCCGTGTTGTTGACACTACACACATATTCACACATAGTTGTGAGCTTCCTTCTCCATTGTAGGCCAATGGTACCCAGTCCTCAGCAATTTCTTCGCCAAGGTCATACCACTCGAATGTGACCCACAAATGCCATTGTGTACCTCAGTTAAAGTAGTCAAGGCTTCCTCAGGATTAAAGCATTGTAACAAGGTTGTCTCAATACTCCTACGATATAGGGTGTCTCCTAAGATGACAAAGTGGGATGACTTCTTGAAAAACGTTCTTTTAAGGTTCAAGGTGATATCAGTGGGGAGGGCTCCTATTCTCAAGTAGGTGTAAATGTCATGATACCAAGGGTCATTGGGACCAATGATTTCACACACGAATTTAGACTCTAGTACCTCAAAAGTTGGTATGAGAAGTTGCTCTACAAGGAATTCTTGCTTAGGGACGTTGCGTGGGATATCTAGTAGTGATCCGATTGTTGCCATAGCATCTGCTCCTCTATTGTTTGCCCTGGGTATTTGCTCAAATGTGATATCAATGAAGAACTCTTTGAGACTTTCCACTAGTTTCTTGTATGCAATCAATTTATTGTCCTTCATTTGATATTCATCATTGACCTGGTTGATGATAAGCTATGAGTCCCCATAGACCTTGAGTGTCATGATCTGCCATTGTACTACAATTATAAGTCCTATAACAAGAGCCTCATATTCTGCAATATTATTTGTGCATAGAAAAGATAGTTTATATGATTTAGGTATGCAATCTCCTTGAGGTGTAATGAAGAAGACTCTAGCTCCTAACCCATGCTGTGTGTAGGATCCATAAAAATATACTTTCCAGTGATCTTTCATACTTATGTTAAAGATGGAATCATTAGGGAACTCTGATACAAGTGGGTTCTCTGAATACATTAGTGCTTCTACCAGCTGATCTACAATTACTTGTCCTTTAATGGCCTTCAGTTCTACATACTCAATGTTGTGTTCTGTCAGGATCATGACCCATTTAGTTATTCACCATGTGAGCATTACTTTAGAAAGTAGATACTTGAGAGGATCTATCTTGGAAATGAGTTTTATATGATGTGCTAGCATATAGTGTCTGAATTTTTGTGCGACAAACACGACTGCTAAGCAAGCCTTCTCAATGGATGTGTAATTGATCTCATGTCCTACCATGGTTCTATTGATGTAGTAAATAGCTCTCTCTTTCAAATTTTCATCATGTTGTGCTAAGAGAGTGCCAAGGGCTATTATTGTTGATGATATATATAAGATCAAGGGATTTCCTGGAATCAATTGGTGACATGAGAACCAGTGGTGTGAGCAAGTACTCCTTGATTTTATTAAACGCCTGATCACATTTTTTAACCCATTTGTATGCTACCCCCTTCTGGAGTAGATGAGAATATGGGATAGCCTTATCTGCTAATTGTGCTATAAACTAATGAATGGATTGGAGTCTTCCTTGCAAACCCCTTAATTGCTTTAATATTCTTGGTGCTTCCATTTTGAGAATTTCTTTAATTTTAGTGGGATCTACCTCAATTCCTCTCATAGACACTATATATCCCATAAGTTTTCTTGATTACACACCGAAGACACACTTCTTTGGGTTGAGTCTGACCTTGTATTCTTCTAGCCTATTAAAGATGGAGCTTAGAGCTGGTATGTGATCCCGACGCTTCTTTGATTTGGAAAATATGTCATCCACAATCTTCCACAGTTTTGTGAATCATGTCATGGAAGATCAACGTCATAGCTCTTTGATAGGAAGCTCCTACATTTTTCAACCCAAATGGCATCATGTTCCAATAGTATGTCCCCCATGGACAAGTGAAAGTTGTCTTGTGTTGGTCATCCTTAGCTATCATGATTTGATTGTACCCTAAGAATCCATCCATTAGTGATAACATTTCATGCCCTGCTATTTGATCCACAATCATGTCAATATTGGGAAGAGGGAAGTCGTCCTTAGGAAATGGTTTGTTTAGGTCTCTGAAGTCAGTGTAGATGTAGATGCCTCCAGTGGGTTTTGTGATTGGTACCAGGTTTGAAACCCATTTTGGATAATCAATTAGCTGTATGAATCCAACATCAAGGAACTTCTGTAATTCAAGTTTGATTAGTAATGCTATTTGTGGATGCATCTTTCTTAGTTTTTGTTTTACTGGTTTTGCTTCTAGATAAATGGCTAGATGGTGAACTACAACTTCTATATCAAGACTAGGCATGTCGGCATACGTCCATGCAAAGTTTACCTTTCTTTCCCTAAAAAATGTAGCTAAAAGTTCTTGTTCTTCTGTCAATAGTGATTCTGCATAGAATGTGATATGTGGTGTTTCCTTGATCCCTAGATTGACCAGATTGCACTTTTCTGCCAAGACTGATGACTTCTCTTGATGAATAACGCTAAGGGGAAGATTGAATCCCTCATCCTCTGGTGCCTCTGAGAGGTTTTCACCATTGGATACGTTCTTTTTTTTTTTACTATTTTCAAGTCAGAAAGTGCCACAGTGTGGTTTTCACTCAAAGACCTAAATATTATTCTTAAATTCACTTTTGTGACTGAGGGATTCAATCGTTTCCCCATAGTAGGCATGTGTGTCTAGCTCAATGTCAAAACTAGATTTGTGATCTCCATATGGTATCATATCCCTTAGTCCCATGAATTCTGAGAGAGCTTCATCATTTTTGAACGTGTCCAAAATTGGTGGTCCTGATTGGTCATAATCGATGAGTTGAGGGTAAACAAGTTTTAGCTCATTGGTCTGGTTACTTGGTTCAAAAGATAGGGTACAAATCATGAGAAGGGAGGAATCCTCAAATAGCATAGGTAGGTCAGTAAGGGGGTCCTCAAAAGGGTAAGTAATTAATATCGGAATCAAGGGGGAAGCTTTGACTATTTTAACTGGGGCACCTTTGCCAAGTATGGTTATTTTCAGAGGGGTACATCCAAGACCAATATTTTTTATATGCTTCTCAGGAATGATAGGTTCTAACATTCCATTCTCATTTTTCCCGAGTTTCTTGTTTTTGTTATAGAACATGTCAAGCATCATCTATAGCCCTTTGTTGTCACTATCCATGAGAAGATCAGGTATGGGCCTTTCATCTTGGTATAGAAAAATTGATAGGTCCTTTTCATCTACCACTTCTTAGCTTGAGTTGATGGGTCAATTGGTTGAGGTTGTCCATGAGATCTAGGAGATGAGGTAACTCTCCTATTACAAAAGCACTCTTTTTCATTTTGTAATCCCCACACCCATTGTCTTGGATAATGAATTTGATATCAGAGATGTCTAGACTGGCGGGTG
Source organism: Sequoia sempervirens (assembly GCA_007258455.2). Taxonomy (NCBI): domain Eukaryota; kingdom Viridiplantae; phylum Streptophyta; class Pinopsida; order Cupressales; family Cupressaceae; genus Sequoia; species Sequoia sempervirens. Next base: position 153,514,831 of record VDFB02373365.1, read on the forward strand.
TCTTTATCTCAGAAGTGGAGGTGAGGGTAGATAGGTCTATATATGGAGTCGTAAGGCCTTCATCATTCTTTAGGACTTGGGCAATTTTGTAATACTTGGCTTCTAGGTTCTTGCAATAATAAAATGGCTTGGGATCACCATGGATTGTGACCTCTTGATTTTGATAGGGAAACTTGACACATTGATGGAATGTGGATGTGACAGCTTGCATCCCATGGATCCATGTGTGCCCTAGGAGGATATTGCAAGGTAGTTCAAGATCAAGGACTTGGCATGTGGTTTCCATGATAGTTGGCCCTACTTGAATAGGGAGTTGAATGGTGCCTTGAGAAACCCATTCTTGATCATCATATGCCCTGATAGTAATACCCTTACCTTTTTCAATGACGTCTTCAGAGAACCCCATACTTTTTATTAGCTTGAGATTACAAATATTCAAGCCTACACCTCCATCCACAAAAAAATATTTTGACTTTATTCTTATGGACTAGGACTTCGAGATGGAGTGCGTGGTTAAATGAGATGGCTGAGTTGGGAAGTCCTGATAAAAAAATGTTAGGAGATGTGGAGTGGTGATATGTTCGACCATAGCTTGGAATTGGTCTATGTCAAGATCCATTGGGATGGAGGATGAAGCCAATGCTTCTTCTAGTATTTTCCTATGTGCAGGTGAGATTTTCAACAAATCCATGATGGAGATCTGGGTGGGGGTTCTTTTCAACCGATCCAAGACATTATAACCATCGAGAATTGACTTTGGATTGGTAGCAAATGCTTTGGGTGCTTGGGATGGTCCCAAAATGGTAAATTTTCCACTACATGTGGCGACTCCACAGTCAGCCTGGGATCCTTTGATGTTGACAATAGTAACCCATTCATCTAACGGTGTAGCAACATTTAAGGATGCAATCACATGGTCATAAACATGGTTCACATTATTATACTTTGTATTACCATTTTTGTTCCCATTTTTGTGATTTGGTATCAAATTCGTGTATATCTTTAGGTCTTGATTTCCTACAATTTGTTCAACATTTATGGTTCTATCATCGATGAGGTCCTGAATCAGATTCTCAAGTCGCATGCAACTGGCTGGTGTGTGTCCCTTTATCTTATGAAAATCACAGAGTTGTTTCTTGTCATACCACGGTGGTTTAACTTGAGGCTCTTGATAATTGTCATAAACAGAGATCTTGATGAGTTTTTCCTAGACTAGCCATTGCATGACAAACTCAATTGGTTCCCCAAGTGGCATGTATTTCTATTTAGGGGGATACCTCCTTGGGGGTAGTCCCCCTTGTTTGTTCTAGTTATTGAATGCTTGGTTGTTGGGTTGTTGTGACAATGTGTTGGCTTGTGTGTTGTTTTGGTTGTTGACTTGCAGTTGTTGATATGATGGTGTGTTTTGCCTCGGGGAATTGATAACAACTTTGGTATCAACCACACCATCGTTAGTAACATTTTTGTCCTTTTCCCATGTGCGAGGTTTTTCATTATAACTAGTTGATGGACGATTGTCTTGATAATTAGGTGTCCCCCTTGTGCGATAAGGGCTCTTTCGATGTTCAGCGCCTTGGGGATCAACTGGTCATATGTGGTGATGCATTACATTTTCAGTTGGAAGGACAAGGTTCCTTCAAGATTAGCGATGATAGTGCCGATTTTTTGTTCTTCTGGCATAGTCCACTTGCTCCTATTGGCCTTGGATTGCCATCGTTGTAAGAAGAATGTGAATGTTTCCCCCTTAGCTTGTTTGAGGGAAAATAGTTCTTCTAGACTCACGTCCATGCCTAAGTTGAATGCATAGTTCTATATGAATGTGTCCACAATTTCTTGGAACTTTTTGATTCTGGGAGGAAGGTGAGAGAACCATTCCATTGTTGGTCCAGCCAAACTTTGAGGGAATAGTTGCATTAGATAAGTTTCGTCATATGCAACTTCCATACAATGTACTTGGAATTCCCTTATGTGATCTTCAGGATTACCCATCCCACAATATTTGTCAAATTTAGGTATCTCGAACCCTTTTTGGAATGAAACCATTGCAATGCTTTTATAAAATGGATAAGGGCACAAATTTCTTTGGGTTTTTTTTGTTTTTTTGGATTGTAGGTCTAGTACTTGGTGTGAGAGAAATTTGATTTGTGTAGACACATTATTTTGCAGATCGAGTGGTGGGATGAATGTGTTTTGGGTGGTTTGATCATTTGAGTGATGGGTGGGGTATTTTACATGCTTATGGGAGGTGATTTCATGCTTTTTGGTGCAAAAAATGCTTGTTGGTATGCCTACAATTGTTGTTGTTCCAACAACGCTTGTTGGTATGCCTTAAATTGTTGTTGTGCCAACAATGCTTGTTGTTGGGCTACTTCTTGTTGCTCTTGGTATTGTTGCAAAGCTTCTTGATAGGATTGTTGTTGAACTGCTTGTTGTTATGCTTGGTATTATGCTTGTGCTTGAGCTTGCTGGGCTTGATACTGAGCTTGTGCCTGGGCTTGAGCTTGCTGGGCAACCTGGGTGGCTTGTGTTTCTTGCACAACTTGAGTGGCATGTTGTTGTTGCAATAAAGCTTGAGCTTGCACTTGTGTATCTTGTTTTGTGGCTTGTTGTTCCTATGCTTGTTGATCAAATTGCAATACAGCTTGCATGGCTTGTTGAGCTTAAAATTGTTGAAATAATTTTTGATAGGCTTGTTGAGCAACTTGTAGTGTGATGTTGTATTGATTTTCCATGTTTGGTTTTAGTGGTGGAGGTGGAGGGTTTGGAATGGTGTGAGATGTTGTGAGAGAGTTTTTTGAGGTGGTTGTTGAGGTGTCGTTGGATTGATGATATGGAGTTGTGTGGTGGATGGTGCGGTTGATATGATAGGTCCTTGGGAGAACACATTTATAGATGGTGCAATGATTGATAGTGTTGTTTGGATTAGTGCCACTTGGTGTTGCAATATCAGTGGCATGATCAAAGGATTTAGTATGTTTATTTGATTTATGACTGGAGGATTGCTTTGATTTGGTTGATTAAGGATTGGTAAAGGGGGTTTCCCTAAACTGAGGATTGGTGTGGATGTTAATGGTAGAGGGGGAAATGGTGGGAAGATGGGTGGTGTGTTTCCTTGAGAAAGTGATGATGAGGGATCAAATATTCCCCCTTATACAAATAGTCCCCCTTGTCCTTGTGAAGTCATGGGGAGAGACTTGTGTGTCCAAAGCGAATGTTGGTGATGCGGCGAAAGCGGATGGATTGTTGGTGTCATGAAAGACGAGTGGAACGTATGGATGTTTTGGGTTTTGAGGAACAATATTTGGTTGACCCATGATGGTGTTTGCATCCATGTCTTGGTTATTTACAAGGGGATGTGTTTGAAGAGCATGAATCAATGAACTCCCTTTGGTAACCATGGGTTGACTTGGAGCATGAGATAATGTTGGTTGTGGGATGAGTTGAATGATGTTTTGAAAAAGGTGGTGTGAATGGTATAAGTGGTATATTCTCAAGAGTTTTTTCCACAAGAGTGCTTACATCATAATCAAAAGGGAGTTTAGCCCCTTCCTTTGCTAATTCTAGCATGTATTGTGAAGGATTAAGTCTCATCATTGCATTAACAATTTTGTGATTTTTAGGATTTTGGACCATTTCTATGATTTCATCTTGAGTCATCCCTAGGACATTATTGGTGATATCCTCCACTTGAAAACCTCCTTGTTGAAGATCTTGTGGTAGTTGAGGAAGGTTGAGTGGGGGATTGCTAGATCCGATGGGGTTGATTTCAGGTGTAGTTTGACTTAAGTCACTTGAAGTGGATGTTTCTTTGTTTGTTTCCATGTTCTTCTTGTGTTGAGATCTAGTTTGGACCATAAAATAAGGATCAATTTTCAGGAATGTAGGAGGTGAACCTCCAACTCCTTAGATTGGTCTCAACTTTAGTTACAAACAAGAAAATCTAAGATGTTAAGGATCAAAGAATGGTGATGAGATAATGAAAGATGGGTGATTGTGAATGATTAAACTCTTAAGAACCTTGGAGGGATACTAGACTTTGGGAATTTTGGATTTTTTTTTAAATTTTGGATTTGATTTTAACTTGATTTGGATTTGATAATGAACTCATAAACTCCAAGAGGTTAGATGTTGTCTTGGAATAAAATTTTCCACAAGGTGATAATTTAACTAAGTGTATGAAGAAGGATTCATCTACACTTACTTAGTCAAACAAGATGATTTTGATTTGATTTAAAGGATTTTCCAAAAGTCTAGTATGAAGGATTTTTCCAAGATTCTAAGAGTTGTTTGTGAGATGGGTTTTGATTGATGTTTGAGGATGGATGAAAGTGTTGATTTTTATCCTAAGTGAACTTAGAGATACTTTTGTTTACAAGACCAAGGTATTGAAGAACATGCTATGCTTCCAAGAACTTGTCAAACCTACAAAGTGAGATACTCAAAACGTTGAAAGAGACTTGGATTTTGACAATAATAGAATGAATAGAAATTGGGATTTTCCTTTGATGCATGTTTGTAAAAGTTATAGAGCAACCTTTCTCTAACTGTGTAAAGCATAAAATAACATTTCTTGAGATTTATTGGACTATGACGCTTGTTACAATTGATGGAATTTGATTTTGGGACTTTGATCTTGTGGGAAATCATTTGCAAAAACACATGTGTGGGGTTCAATTTGTCTTTTATCTTTGGTTAATGGATTATTTTTACCACAAACACTTTCTTGTTTAACTTTTGAACTAAATGTCTATGTCTCAATTTATTTTTATCCCACAAAGTCATTATGTGGAAATCAAGAGAATCAAGGCAATAGTTCCATAATGTTGACTTTAGAGAGAGAAAATTGAGATGTAAATCCAAATACTTAGAAGTCTCTAAGGATGAAATCCCTAGGGAAAAGTAGTAGCACTTGGATTTTTCAAAGGTATTTGCTCCTTCTAAAGGTTTGAAATTTGATGTCCTTGTTGAATGTTTGTTTTCAAGATTTTGGATCCAAGAAATGTGTTTAATTGAATCAAAGATTGCACAACCCTAGGATAGAAGAGAAAATGTTTGTTGAGTTCCCACTTGGATAAATCCAGTTGTGCTTATTCAGAGCAGATGACTAGAAGCTTGACCACACTGGCTCCCCTCCACAACACTCACTTTTATGGGTCAGATAAGCTTCAATTCTAATGAATCTCTCATGATGAAATTTTCATCTCTACAAAGAACCGCAAACATGTGGGACGACTTTAGAGGTCCGACCTCCTGACACCAACAAATATTGGGATTTTGGATTCTAAACAAAGGTTTGTAGTAAGGGCATCCAGTTTAGGGGTGCAATGATAAAATCCTTGTGAGAGATCTCCCAACCCTTAGATCAAGGGCTTTACGCATCATAAAGACATTGGGGGAGAGTTATCATGCACCGCTTCCCATTGTTTACGAATTTCATCGCAACCACAAATTTATATAATGGTTTGGAAGAGCTTGGATTATGCTTGTTACCTCTTGGGTTGTTCCCTTAGGGTGAGTGCTTTTTCCCACCAAGGTAGACCCTCTAAAGGTAAACAAAAGCGAGTAGGTGCATCCGTAGTTTGATCAATCTTTGTTTGCGTGAACAAAGACAAAACATACACAATGTCCTTTCTCATACTAGCAAGCTTTGTTCAATTTTAAGAGCCCATATTTGAAATGTGGAGGGAATATTGTAGACAACCTAATATCACAAAAATGCTTTTGATTTTTAAGATCGTTGTGAATCGCGAGAGAAGTGCATACACATTTCAATGGTATTAGTTTTTAAAAAAGATTACAAAACAAGATAAGCACATGTTCATTTTAGACCTCAAAAACAATAAATGGGTTCTTTTTATAGCACCAAATTTGAGTGTTTGAAGTTGTTTGTTCAATTCTTAAGACCCAAAATCAAATCTACTGAGTTTATAATGTTCCTTTTAACCCTTTATGAAAAATAAAGCTTTTGTATGTTATTTTTAAAACCCAAACAAAATGTAGTTAAGTTCTAAAACTGAAGATAACAATATCCAAAGATGGGATTATAAATGCTCCCAAAGTGTTAAAGAACACTTTCTTACAATTATGAAAAAGAAAGTGCCATAGAAAGCTCTTCTTGTTTTCTTTTTTTCCTAGACAATGGATATCAAAGGTTTTTTCTTTCACTTCAATGCTCCATGCTCCTCTTAAAACCTGGAAGCCATACTCAAAATGTTGGATGAGATCAAGAAACAAGAAGATATGAGGGTTAGATGAATGATTAATCATAAAAACCCTCAAATTTAGACCACGTTAAAATGTGTTTTGACTTTACAAAAACTGAGAAACACTTACACCATTGCATAGCTTATGAAATTCTACCCCATTTAAAAAAAAACTTTGAAAAATACCTCTGTATGACCAAGATATGGTCATTTTAAGATTGACAATAAAAGTGCTAAAATAGAGAGTATATGCGCTAAAATAGAGAGCATATGCGCTAAAATAGAGAGTATATACACTAAAATATCCTATATATGCACTGAAACAGGAGGTAAATGCACTGGTCTAGGCTGTGGATGTGCTATAATAGAGCTTTGATGAGCCAAAAGTCACCACCAACATGCTAAAATGAATAGTGGATGAACTATATTGGAATTCACGAATGGAGCTGTTGATGAAACTTGTAAGAAAAATATTAAAAACAGGGCTACGACCCATGGTGGGCTCCAAAATGTGAATGCTCCAACCTAGACCAGCATCCCATGGGGGAATTGGTGCTTCTTTGATGTGGAAAGAAGCCCTTTCCCAATTCCTTAATAAGCTTGATGATGATTGTGTGCTCCTTGATGCAAAATGCCAATAACCTAGCTATGGATGATGAATTCTATGCTAACTTGCATAAAAATCTGGATGATTGTGGATTCAAATGCCTATAATGTATCTGCATGAAGTTGTGTCCTCAAATCAATAGAGAAGGCCTCTATTTATAATGAAGAAGAGTTGAAGAGTGAAGAATAGGATGAATGTGGGATTAAAGAAGGGACCAATGGCATTGTGCCACTTGTCAACATGCTGATGAAGGGAGGTGGAGCACATTTTGAACAATGTGCATGTTAAATGCATGTAGGTGAAATTTGAATTTGAAGAGGTGACTTGTGTAAGAGGAGGTGTAAGAGGAATTAATGCCAAATTGGCTCAAGGAAATGACATGCAAGAGCTTTTAATGCCAAGTTGGAAGACAAAAGTCCTTTGGGAGGGAGAATTCAAATAAGTGAAATATTCCAAGAATATGCCATATTTGAATGAAAATAGGGTAATTTAGTAAATCAAATAAATTGATTTACATGTGCAACTTGAAAAAGCTAGAGGAATGGAGGATTAGTGTTAGGAGTTAATTAATGATTAATTAACTTAGATGAAATTTGATTGTGACATTTAATTTAAATGCTTGAATTTATTTAAATCAAATGAGAGGATATTGGAAGATTAGTAATTTAATTAAATAAATTCGATTTATTCAATTAAATGAAGAACATTAGGATTTTAATTAAATAAATTTGATCTATTTAATTAAAGGAAGAACGTTAGGATTTAATTAAATAAAGTTGATTTATTTAATCAAAGAGGAATATTAGGATTTAATTAAATAAAGTTGATTTATTTAATCAAAGAGGAAACATTAGGATTTAATTAAATAAAGTTGATTTATTTAATCAAAGAGAAATTTTGATGACTTAATTAAATAAAGATTATTCAATTAATTGGTTAGTAAAGAAATGATTAAGGAAGAACCGAAGTTAGCTAATTAGAATCAAATGCATTATGTCAATCAAGCTATTTTGAGTGTCTACAAGGTGATTTCTCTAGAACTTGCAACAATTTAGACACCCCCCTTTTTTATAAGAAAAAGGTCAATCAACAAGGTTCTTTACAATTGATTCCAATAAGAAGTATGCCAATATTTACCACAAAATTTAAATTTTCCAATTTCTTAACATGATAAATCACAAATGGAAAGGTCTTATTCTTTTTCTTCCTTTTTCATGCTACATCAAAATACCAACTTTCCATAACACAAAAAAATTAAAGAAATATAATGAAGGACACGTAACTGATTAAGGCTTGCTCTCCACCCTACCGTAATGGAATCATGGAGCCTTGTGGGCTCTATCCATACCCTCAAGCAAGGAATTATTTTAGCTCCACAATGGTACATGGATTCTTTTCTCATTTTTACAAAGGGATAAAACTACATCGCACAAATTTCATGCATCTAGGTTCTATACTTTCTAACTTCAACCATGATCCATACACTATCACCTTCTTACAACCAATAAACAAGGGTAAATGGAAATAGGAAGAAATTATCTCTTTCTTTTAGGTGAAGGTATTGAACTCTTTAATCCATCTTTCATCTCCAAGCCAAGCCATCTTGATCACTACCTTCCCAAAGAGGTGGACTCCTCTCCTCTTCTCATTCTTTCTACCATCACTACTAAAGTTCTCCAAGAGAAGTGGGTAACACCTCACTCTTTGTCCTCTCCATGATATATAGGAATTTCAACTTGTAACATTTGAATGGGGAGGTGTGAAGTGTACCTCCCTCCATCCATGAGGGCCTTTCCTCATTAAAGAGGGGGACATGCACTTGGACTACCCCTCAATCTTTTCACCCCAATCCTTTCCTCAAAATTCGTCACTCCTCATTATGAGAACTTTTCAAGAGTCAAATCATGTCCTTGGGGCCTTATTGCATGACCATTTGACCCCTACCACTATAGTATAGACCCTAGGGGGTTTATTTTTGCATCCCAACCAAGGAAATTGACCAACAACCCTCTTTTAAGACCCATTTAAGGACCTATCCGAATTTCAACTTGGGTAAGGGGTTCCCAAGACCTAATCCCCCACTTACACCTCAAATGAATCACAATTAAAGGCCCTCAAATGCCTTAAATAAATTATCCATTTAAAAAAAACTCTCACAATCTCAGTATTTCAGTACATTAAATCCACTTGTGTCTAGGCCCCAAATGGGGTCAAATTTATATCCTCAAAAATAAGTCTTTTGATTTGCTCTCGATGGTTCTCCCTTATCATGCTAACACCATTGCCTTCCCACACATTACCAACATGATTGTAAGTATCAATTGTGTATCACATTAATTTGTTAGTTGAATATTCTAAGCTTTACTATATAATAATCCATTTAGAATTTCAATTTGTATTTCATAGCATACAAGTACATTCTACCTTCATGATAGTGACAATAAAACATGATGTCAAAATGATATGCAAGAATATTGCCAAAAGATCACCTTATTTATTATCCCTAATATATTTAATCATCAATTAAATAAAAACATATAACAAATTATGGTTGTATTTTAAGTACATATGAGGCAGGGTCTTACATCCCCCTCCCCTTAACTTAGAATTCCTCCTGGAAGTCATTAAGGTCTGGAAATATAATATCAATATAGCAATGCACATAAATTTATTGACATATTAATTAATTTTCTCTCTTGATGAAACAATTAAAACATTCCACTATAAGCACACATTAAAGACATCTCTTGCATGAATCAACATCTAAATACTCAAAACAAAATTTCTCATCATAAAATATTTATGTGATATAATCACAATATGACAAATGCTAGTAGCCTTCCCTAGGGTCAACATTCTTGAATAAAAATTATACCAACTTATATCCAAACAAATTAACATCCTTGGATACCCTTGAAGGTTCCTTTTTGCATCATAAACATCACTCATGATGTTAGAAAGTATTTTCATTCCAATATCAATCCATTTCTCAAGAATAGTAGTCCCAATTTATTTGTCACTTTCTTTCACACATAGCAATCAAGTATTTTCACATGTCATTCATTTACATATTTACCCATACATCACAAAAATTACACATAATTCACATCACAAGGCTCACACAATAGGGTTTACAAGGATGTAGATTCTTGGTTACCATATCCATTAGGAAAGATGGTCTCTGTTGAAAATGGAGGTAATTATGTAGCTTAATACTTTGTAAAACTATGAGATTGTAGATCTAATTAAGTGTTCTTTGTTACAATTTCTTTGTATATGATTATCTGTTTAGATTCATTTTACCAATTGTAGAAGTAGATAGAAAATTGTAGAAGAATAAGACCAAAAGATAAAAGTGACACAACATATACTGTGGAGAAACCCTTTTGGAAAAAAAATCCACCACCAGAATCAATAGTGCTTGTATTATTTAACTTTAGAACAAGATTACAATAATTCTTTATCAATCCTTGCTTGAGATGCTTCTTTTTCCTTGAACAATTCTTCTTCACAACCTGAAATAAACTCTCATGTGTCCAAGCATGAATCCACACATCCTATGCCATGCTTCACAAAAGTACTATCTTCTTAGAACTCTCTTCAACTTGTTGTAATAAATAGAAAATTATGAATATTGTAAACTCCAAAGAGTTGAAAATTACACGAGGATAAAGCTCCTCACAAATATCTATGCTAGCTTTGAGGAGAAGCTTACAAGATATCTTCAAAACCATCAATTAGTTAAGACTTCAGTTTGAGATGCCCCAATTGATGAAGGGCTTGGTTTGACATTGTTTTTCACAAAAGAACTCTACTTGTACAAGAATAGCATAGATATTGTTGTGGAGCTTTATCCTCTTGTAATTTTCAACACTTTGGAGTTTACAATGTTCAAAATTGTCTATTTATTGTAGCAAGTGGACAAGTTCAATATTTCAAGGAGGACAATGAAAATACATAAAATCATGCATCTACTTCTCAAGACTAATGCATGAGAGAATACACGATACATATTAATAATGCATCTAATAATCAGGAAAGCAACACCTCTTAGATCATTTTACCTACCAAGTAGACCAAGAGTGGGATACAAGATTGTCTTGTGCATACAATAGACAACCTTCTCATTAGGTCTATGATGGACTGATAGGGTAGGGTTGGATGAGACACTCACTGTCCCATGCTCTGGGTCTCACCTTGGAAAACCCTTTGGTGTCACTCTCCACCTTCTCAACCTATAGGCCCTAATGCTTGTTAGGCACCCCTGGTTCTCTTGGCCAACCCTACTATCATCTTCATTTCCCTAACCAACCCAATCTTGGTGCTCTCTCTGCCAATCTCTCCTTAGCCCTTAATCTTCCTAAGGACTAGCTAAGCCTCCAACCTTCACTAATTTTATGCAGGGGTGTGGAGGTGTTTTAAAACATTGTAATCATTCAACTTTTGGTTCTGGTTTAACCTTCTTGCTCCAATTCCTAGTCGCTTTCATCAAAACCCTCTTTTGGGGTTAAAAGGGCTACTAGCCAAGAGCCCCTTTTAGGCCTCCAACTCTGAGTAATCTAGTCTTTGTTCTAAAATCTTACAAGAACACCCCATTCTTTCTCTAAGATCCCTAGTTCATTTTCCTAACTCTCTAAGACTTTTGGGGCTTTTGGCCTTTACCAGTCATACAAAGCCAATTATTGAAAATGGCCTAAAACTAGGGTTTACAAGCCTTTCACTGGCTGCTTCCAGACTGTCAAAGTTTTCTCACACCTAACAGGTTGGTGGAGCCTCCTCCTGACCACTAGACCTTGCCAAGACCCTCAACTAAATTCTCAAAAAGGAAAATTTTCAAAACCTTAACACCCCTGCAATTTAGGTGCCTTGCACTCCTTGTCTTCCCTAGCTGGACTCTGCCTGGCTCGCCTAGGGCAAGACATTGCTAGCCGCTCCTGCACACACACAAGCCCTAGAATCTACCATATGTACAAGCATGGTGTCTAGGAACTGTTCCCAAAGGTCTGTATAGTTTGTACGATGGGAAAGTGCTCTAATACCACATTTCCTAAAACCTGTCTGGTTCAGACCAGCAACAGGGTAAAATGAAACTATTTACAAAAAGTGCTTACAAATTGAACAAAGAATCTATTTAATGTTATACAATGCTTGTAAACTACCAACACTACATTCCACAACCAAAACAGTAGCAGGTTTAATCCATTAAAGCACTATTTAGTTGTAAAAATCAGAAATTGCCTCACAAAACGCTGTTTCTTTCAATGTCACAAAAAGTCACTACAATATCAATGCCTCCAACCCTACTCCATGGTTGAAGCATATCATAAAATAGGCTCTAAAAATAGTTAATATCTTTTTGTCAAACCTATAGATGACCTAATGATGAAAATTATAAAATCCACTGTGTTTTTCAACCTTTTGCAACTTTTGACAACTCAACAAGATGAGCTTCTAAACTTATTTATCCTTGAAAACTTTCCTAAAGATCAAAAACACCTCTAAGCTCACCACACAATGGTCAACATGACCATTAGGAAAAAAAAAATTGTCCTTCTAGATTTCTTATTCACCTAATGAACTGCCTATTGTTCCTTGTTGTTCCTTAGGTGCTCCTGCACCATGGACTCATATCCATTTCCAAGTGTAGGCTGCTCAGTCTTTATTGTTGAAAAATATTTTCTTACAAGTAACCATTCCAACATACATCTCTTAACATAAGAAATATCCAGCCTAACCCAAGTCTCTCTACTATCCATGAGCACCCACCAATCAATCCATGGCAACTTCAAATATAACCTACATAATCATGAAGCTCCAAGCAAATGATTAATAATCAAAACCAAAAAAGAACTACATCCTCTCTAAAGGAAGAACAATAACACCTTTACCAAAGACTCTAAGGGTCCTCCATGAAACAAGATGTTAAAACCTCTTCAAATCACATGAAGATAATCATATCCTACCAAAGCTCCCACTGAACTGTGATATCGAGCTATACATGGCAACAAGATAAACATCAAACCATCACTGTCAAAATCTCCCACTGAAACATGTAACCAAGCTATCCATGACATCGTGATAACCATCTCCTAAATGAAGATCATCCATACATGCAAAACCATGGGCTCAAAACCATGAGCTCCAAAACCATGGACCAACTCAACTTGCACAAAACCATGTGTTAAAGACCACTAAAGGTTAATCCAATAACTCTAACCCAAGAAATAGTTTAACCCAACTTCCCTTCCCATACCACCTGGGAGAACTCCTCTCTTACTAGGCCTTTCCTTTTAGGGATTGAGAAAGCCATACCAGGTCTTACAACCATCAGCCCAAATACATTGTAACATACTTATTTTACAAATTTGCAATAACACAATAGTAAAATCTCCCACTACAACCAAAAAAATTCAAACTTTTAAGAGAAAGTTGCCCCAAACTCTACCCAACCGTTAGCTCTGATACCAAATGTTGAAAATGGAGGTAATTATGTAGCTTAAGACTTTGTAAAACTATGAGATTGTAGATCTAATTAAGTGTTTTTTGTTACAATTTCTTTGTATATGATTATTTTTTTAGATTCATTTTACCAATTGTAGAAGTAGACAAAAGATTGCAGAAGAATAAAACTAGAAGATAGAAGTGACACAACATATACCATGGAGAAACCCTTTCGAGAAAAAACTCCACCACCAGAATCAATAGTGCTTGTATTATTTAACCTTAGAAAAAGATTACAATAATTCTTTATCAATCCTTGCTTGAGATGTTTATTTTTCCTTGAACAATTCTTCTTCACAACTTGCAATAAACTCTCATGTGCAGCGCACAAGCATGAATCCACATATCCTATGCAATGCTTCACAAAAGTTCTCTCTTCTTAGAACTCTCTTCAACTTGCTGTAATAAATAGACAATTTTGAACATTGTAAACTCCAAAGAGTTCACAATTACAAGATGATAAATCTCCTCACAAATATCTACACCATTCTTGTGCAAGTAGAGTTCTTTCATGAAAAATAATGTCAAACCAAGTCCTTCATCAATTTGGGTGTCCCAAACTGAAGTCTTAACTCAATGTTGATTACGAAGATATCTTCCAAGCTTCTCCTCAAAGTAATTGATCCTTGTAAATATATTCTCATGCAAAGGTGTTAACTCCAAGATCTCAACTTGTGCGCCCAAGATGAGTTCAATTCAATCTTTGTTAACTGAAACATATCTCTCCATCAATCCATGCAAATAATATGCATGATTGATCATCCCCACTTAATTCAATGTAGCCACCAGTTATCTATCATGCAACTCAAGTAATTAGTCATGCATTCCAAGTCAACTGAAGTCAACTAGCATTCAACTGAAACTAACTATATGCAATTGAAGATAACTGAACCATAACTGAACTGAACTGAACTAAACTAAACTAAACTGAACTAAATTGAACTGAATTGAACTGAACTCCACTCATGTAAATATCAATCCCTAACTTATAGGATCTAAACATGAATTATTAAAGTGTTATCAATCCTCCAAACAGTTAACTGAAGCAAGGTGGGGTCCACCTTCCATGTGGGCATCCCATGTGCTCCTATCTTGTAGGAGCTCTTCTTGGATGTCCCACATGTTCCTATCATTTAGGAATAATTAAAAATGTCAATTTATATGTTCATTTCATTCAAATTTAATCTCTTTCTAATCCTAGTGTTGGGGATCACTTTCCAAGGACTTAGGAGATACATGAAATATGTTTAGGATTACAATTAAAAGGCATCCTATTCCCAATAGTCTCAAGGCCCTTCTCTAAGGAACCTACCATACATATCCTAGGTACCTTACCTTATTTGTGTAAGGGGGTTAGCCTCCAAGAGGAAGGTATAAAAATAATAATCATAGAACTAGGGGAAGAATGGATTAATGATTGTCCCATACCGGTCCCATTTACAACCCCTTTCAAATAACTCATAATTCCCTAGCACATCTAATCCCCTATACAACCTGCTAGGGAACCCCCCTGGGATATGGAAATTTTACAGATGTCACATTAATCCACACTTTCTAGTAGTTAGCAAACAATAAGAAGCCTCAACCGAGAAACATAAAATCATAATCCAACATTTTAATAAACATAAAATTATAAATTCGAGAGGAAAACCAAATAAAGATCAGTTGTAGTTGCATTTAAACATTCCAATCTTAATTCAAAAATAGAAATTAAATAATTCCTTGAGGCAATGGACTATGACAACCTTCAAATGGATAGATAGCCCCAATAAAAGAATTGTAAAATTTAACACTACTGACATATAATAAAAAAAACAACAATTAAGAAATTATTAATAATTCTTATCTCAACAATAAAAAATTCACATTACAAGCTCTTCTTAATCTTCTCAACCTAGTTTCCAGATCTAAAATGTTGAATTCTGCTCTATAGATGTCCTTCAATGATCTTGAAGATGATGTGACAAATTTGACAACCTTGAACACTTGACAAATTCTTTCCAATCTTTCTCCTTAGAGGGTCTTCAACCTAGATCTAGAAATCACACACTAAAGAGAGGGAAAAATGTTGTTTTGTTAGTAGAAAGGGGTTTTCCTCAGTTAAACCCCATTTTGGTAATCAAACCTTGTAATGAAATCAAATGAGAAAAAGGAATGATGAATTAACAAAATGTAATGTTGCAACTCACCAAACCCTAGAAATAAAGGTTGCAAAAATGTATGAAATGACTCCAATAGATGTAGATCTTGAATCTTTCTTGAATTTGATAGATCTTGAATTGAATACTTGCTTGAATCATAAAATCCTACATCACAATTGCTAGCTCAAAAATAAACATGATGCATGATGAATTTGACATGATTCTTGATACTTGAATAATGCTCTAAAACACTTAATAATCAGCTCTTAAAGGCTCTTGAATGCTCTTGTAAACTTCAATTTTCTATAAGGATGCTTATTCAACTTGCTAGGTGAAAAATGAGTGAAATAACCTTGTATTTATACTTGTTTATGCCAAATTTCCTAAAATTACAACACTACAAGCTGACATAAGATCTAGGAGGATCAAATATTGGCAAGAATTTAAATTAATTTAATTTTAAGCCACACGGGACTCATATGCCAGTTGTGGTGTATGAGTCCCATTAGGCTAGGCTATGGGACACATTTTTCAAGAAATGCTTAGC
This sequence comes from Sequoia sempervirens, assembly GCA_007258455.2. Taxonomy (NCBI): domain Eukaryota; kingdom Viridiplantae; phylum Streptophyta; class Pinopsida; order Cupressales; family Cupressaceae; genus Sequoia; species Sequoia sempervirens. The sequence continues at coordinate 153,530,830 of VDFB02373365.1, forward strand.
TTCATGTGAAATCCAGATTAGGGCCCTAAAACTTAGGTTGGACCCATATGCCCAAGGTGGCGTATGAGTCCTAGATCATTAAATCTAGGCCATGCAATCCAAAAATACATGAATTATGATTTGATGTTGGTTCATGTCGGGATTATCCTTGGAAAGATGCATTAAATAAGGCTTGTGGATGTAAAATAAGACCAAATAAGGCATAAAGAAGCCCAATTAATTAATGAAAACCCTAGATTAATGTGAAAGTGTGGTACAACACTTTACAACATCCTAAATAAGGCACAAATAAGGTGCATTTAGTTTACAAGGGCCCAAAAAAGTGTGAAAATGTAACAAACAACATTTTTTGACACAACAATTTATTTTTTTGTTTTAAATCCCCAACCATTTAATTTACCTAAAATCACACATGGTTCATTACAAAATTTAAAATAAAAAAAAATGATTAATCATCCTAATCATTTAAGGACAAGAACCACTTGTATAGGTTATTAATTTCAAGATGATATATAACATTTCTTATTCAGCTCTAACAAGTTCTTTTATTTTTAGTTGTATAGAGGAAGATTATCGGTAACATTCTCCAGATAATATTTCAACTCTTAATTCACATTTTGGCGATGTCCTTTTTACAAGATCTTAAGTTTAATTACCAACATGGAAATTATTTAATCATTACATTGATTGATTCCCAACAATCATATTTTAGTTGTTTCTTTGCAATATTTTTACTTTTGATTTGATTATCAAAACTCTTGTATTCTTACATACCTTAATTCATTCTCAACACTTACATTCCACAACTTTATTATTTAACTCAAGGATTTCTGATGAAAAGGGTAGTTAATCATAGTGGAGTTTCAATCTCTACATGGATAGGAACCTTATGATTTACAAAGGGGATTCAAATGATTATATTTGCTTTATTCATTGCTACCCATTATCTTTAACTTAAGCCCCAACATCTTGGATTTATAACCTATTGTCTAGTATGAAACAACAAAATTTGAGACTAGATGTTTGTTACCATAGTCATCAAATTCTCTAATTACTTGGTTAACTATACAATTTTTTTTAGTAACCCTTTAGTTTCCTCATTGAATCAAAATGGATCTAAGGTTGTCTACATAACTATGTTGGATAAATTATTCTCAAAAAGGTCTTAGGACTCAATAGAATTCATTATAGAACAATTTACCTACCAACCCCATGGTGATTCATTTGTTGCTTCATGAAAAAATGAAATTAATTCTTAATATGCACTATGTATAAATCATGATTTTGAGTAATAGAGGAAGGCCTAAGAAAACTAGGGTTGAAGGTGTACACAGTATTAGTCCATGACTATCTCTAACCAACAACGACTTGGGAGTAAGTCCTTATAATTAATTTTAATAACCTATCCTTTAAAAGGTTTGATTCTAATCTTTGTTATGGAATTCATCTTGAACTATATGAGGTGCTCAAATAACACTAATTATAATTATTGAGAATTTTCAAATGTTTCACTTATGATGCCATTTTTTATTTGGTCAATTCAAGTGTCTAGTAGCATACTCTAAATCAATTACAACCTTCATCATACTAATCCTTCTTCGAGGTTCCTCTAATTTTTCTTTATTTGGTATATATATATATATATTTAGAATTATGACCTTAAGGGATGAAAGGATTGGGTTCCCTTACTAATAAAAATCGTGATGACCTATCTCTTTATATTACCCATTCACGTCCTTAATAAAATGATCACACTTACAAACTCAAATATATATTTCCTAAGGTTTAAGGGAATACAATATAAGGTGACAAGGTTAGCATCATAACCCATGTTAACTAGACTAGTATCTCACTCTAGTTAGCCATCATATTTAACTAAATTTAAGGGACCATAATTAGCTAGAACATTTTTTTTTAAGTCAAATGTCTTCAATTAAATATTTATTTGACCCATCTACAAAGGTCAATTCTTGAACATTGTGTACATTGCAACCCTATTTTCAATTAGATGATTAAAACAAGATTTTCATTTTCTAGACAAGGTAAGTCTATTAAAATCCTTTTCCCTCCCATATTTTATATTAACTACCACAATGTGGTTTGAATGTATCACACACACAACACTCAATGCCCAATTTATTCCTAGAGTCTCTAGAGTAGCAACTGTTGGTGATTTTTTATGAACCAAACTTGATCTCATCCCTTACCTATGAATCTACCATAATTCAATTATTAGCAAGGGTAAGGATTGGAAAACACACAAGTAAGGATTCTAAGGCCCTTACTTCTACTCTTCAGGCTCTGTGAAACCTAGGAGGGTAATCCCATTTATGCTCATAAGATACTCATTTAGTCAAAAGCATTTCTACACACAGATGAATTCCTCCAAAGTGCAAATAAGCAACATTCATCAAAGGTTTGGCAGGACTTTTAATAAAATATTATCCATTGCAAGGAATAAAGTGATACTTAAAATTAGGATCTTATAATTGAAAGTGTTTATGATTTCATTCTCTTTCCAAGCCTCTAGTTAGGTGCATTACTAACTCAATTAAACCTAAGATAAGCTAATGAAGAGACCAGTGCCTCATCCTTGGGGATAATTGAGTCACCTTTGTAATTAATTAGTAATACCCTAACAATTCAACTCAGTAATTAGTGGACTATTGATATACTACTTTGTAGCATTCAACTCACTATGTTTAAAACATAACTTCTTACCAAATCCTATATCCTTCGCTCACAAACCCATGACCTTATTTTAGCATTAAATCAACCCCTTGAATTGAAGCATAAATAAAATCATTCATTTAGTTTTAAAAACGAAAGAAAAATGAAACTATTATTAATAATTTCATTCATAATCTGTAAGGATATTACACAAGAGAGCATATATTTTAGAACTAATACTTTCTTCTTATTATTGATGTTACTGTAAAACATTTTAAGATCATTACATTATAACTCATACCCTAAACTTGTTCCTGGTGTATTCATCAGTCTATCTATTTACATTTTTCTCCTTTATGAGCTTAGCTTATCACCTAGGCCCTTATGAGACTCAAAACTTGAACCCTCGTAATCAGCCTTGAAATCCCTTTTATAGAACAAGGGAGGATCAAGCATTCGACTGAATTATGATTAAATTTCATAGTTTATTTCAAAACCAATTTCACCCAAATTCGAGAAATTCTCTAGACAGTTATATGTAATCATTTGCATAACAGGGGAAAGAAAAAGACAAAATTCTTCATGAGTTGTCGATAGAAAGTAACCAAATCACCACAGGGTACTATTAGTCATTGTTGCAATGTCCATGTCAACCAAAAAGATTCTTCATTATACCAACTAAAATACTTCCACATAAGCACAAGGGACAAAACCACACAAAAGATGAGAAGGATGATCTTGATGCAATGAAAATGGTGTTATCAAAAACAAAAATGAGGAGGAGATGGTACTTTGAGTTTTCAACATCAAAGTATGCTCGTCCCCACCTTGTTCAGGATGCAACAGGAGGAACCATCACTCCTTCCTCATTAGATTCTTCATACGACACTAGAGAGAGAAGGTACCGATTATATCCCGAGTCAGTGTCACCTCCACCATTAGGAGGGCTATCAAAAAGCATAATGAGAGAATTGTGTTTCCCCAGGTAGGCCTTGTGCTTCTTGTTTCTTTTCTTAGCCTTCCTCTCAAGATCGTCTGGTTTCTTCTTTACCAATTCTTCTGAAACAGTCATGTTTTTAAAATTATACATGATTTTAACAACCTTCTTCTTCTTTTGACCATGGGTGTTCTTTCTACCCTTCAGAGCCACAGAAGTCCTAGGGACTTCTGACTCAACCACAAACATTTCTTCTTGACACTCAAACACACTGAGTCATCTAGACCTCCTAGTTGGTTGAATTGACACACCTGACTTACCCATTTTTGTAGAGCCAAGAGTAAGAGCTAGCAAATATAAATTGAGGGGAAACTAACCAAATTTGATCTCCTAAATTAAATTTGTAGGAAAGCACACCCATAAACCCAGACAACTTCAACTAATCCTAGAAATATGAAACTCCTAGACAAACTAAAGCACGAATTAAACATAGCTCATATGAAAAAAAAAATCACCCAGGATGAAAACATCAACACCTCTACAATTGAAATCTCAACACTCGAACACTTTTTCTATGACCCACACTTCACATTTTCTAAAGACGAAAAATGGTGAGATCAAACGGCAGGAAATCTGCATTAAATAGACAATTTGGAGTGTGTAGCAATTAATGGTTGAAGAGATCATCGTGGGAGAAAGTTGATAACTTAGTAGCTTAGCTTTGAATATGGACCATTGATCTTTGAGGATTTAAAACTCCATCAATGGAAACCTTGAGCATCATTTATGGCTTTTACAACTTGTTCCTAAAAAATGGCGATACCACCTCAGAAAGCTACCACATCTACCCTTAATCTTCATTAGTCACCTATGATATGACAATCAACATGCATTTCCAACTTGATCTATGCCCTTTCATTTATATCGGCGAAGTACACAGAGCCAAAATTTGAAGAGAATATTCCCTTAAACATTTTGTCACTCATCACTAATTTTCCCCACCTTTCTAGAGTTCAATCAGTGACATGAGCACAGATGCGATGAGATCTCGATCGTTGGATCACTATCCCCCTTTTCAACAATCTCCTCCTCAAATCACGTGTCGTTGATTCATGTTTGAAATTCAAGACCATATCAGGGATAGATTGAAGCTAGCGATGAAACCATATTAGGCCACGTACACCTATGTGAAAATCTACGAAACCAAATACATTGCTCACAAGAACAATTCAGATAATGAAAGAAAAACCTTGAACAAAAAACTCCATTGCTCATCACCAATTTGAACAAAACAATTACACAACCATCTGTGATGAGCGATGGAAAGAAAATTAGAGAGCCCTGAGGTTATCGATCATCGCCCATTTGAAACTAAAAACTTGGAATGAAACCACGTTGAGTGATAGGAGAAGATACAAAGAGCACCAAGGGCCATTGTGCATCACTAATTCTCATCATGAAATTCATAGGCAATTAGCAATGAGAGAGATCCTAGCGATAACTAAAGCAACACACATATCGTACATTGCTAATGTAAAACTCAAAACCCACAACCTATCCATGATACACTAAACAAAATAAATGTTTCTCATTGCTAATCATTGATGCAAGTTTGTTTTCAAAAGGCCATCCACAATGAGTGATGGGAGAAAATGGTGAGTGGGATTTAAGTGAAGTAATTTGGCATGTGCTCACAAGTTGCTCTAAGAAAGGGGACCATCTAGGATGATGTACAAAAGGCCTCCAAGGACATAGAACATATTATTTGAAAGGATGTAAAGGAAAAATAAAGTCAATTGCTCAACCTTATAAAATATAAGAACATTGGACCTAGGCATAAGGGTTGGTTACTTCTCTAGCTCCATTGACACAAGATGTTATAAAATGGCCATAAATGGGTAGTAGAAGGTCAATGATGAATTAGAGCTTTAACAAGGACTTTGCATTAAGGGTTTCCAAGGAAATATTGTGACAACAAAAAAACAATATTGCAAAACCCAAAGTCTAGAGATTTGAAACTTAATGAAAATTGTAGAATTTAGGAATGGAACCAAAAATTTTAAGGGTTCCATCAACAACCTAATGCTCTGAGACCAAGTGTCATGCCCATAATTTCTTTGCTAGAAAACCCAACAATTTTTTTTAAATACCACCCTCATTAAATGCCCAATTTAATATTAATATCACTCTTAATATTTATATTTAATATTAATTTTACTTAAGTAACACTAAAGATAGTATTACGAATTTTACTCTCCATATTAACATTAATTGCAAAATTGCTAATATTACCAATTCTATATTTACTTCAAGGTCATTATTCATGGGGTAATATAAATTTACTATTATTAATAATAGTTTTACAAACTATTTTTTTGCAAATAATATATCTCAACATTCTTGTCGCCCTAAAAAATGGTGAAAAATGGGCTCGAGACAGTGGAACAGTAACAATTATTTTGTAGAAAATACCAGATCTCAACATTCTTGTCACCCTTGTGGTAATGGAGATCAATCTTTGAGAACTAGTGGACCTACTAAGAGTTAGTCCCGACCATTTGTGGATCGTAGGTCCTCACATGTAGATTGTAGACCTTCAGGACTGAGGCATAGGTTTAAAAGACCAAGTTGGATTCCCTTTCATCCCATTCGCCGACAAGATCACACTAGACAATCAATTCTAGACATTTGTAAAAATGACATAGATTCAAACGAAAATAGGTGCAATGGATCTTTTTTTAAGGAAATATGAAAAAGATTTGAAAATTTTTAATCACCTATATGAAGCCTTAGAAATTGACTTGGAATCTATTAGGTCTTCAAAGCAACAGGATCCTAAGTCTACCATGGGACAACAAAAGGTTGCAAGCCATGGTGGGGCTCTTGTCAATCCAAGATTATCAGCTCTTCAGCAAATTAGGTTTTCAAGGATTAGGAGGTGCATTCTAGGAAAAAGGACAAATGAGACCTCTATGCTAAGTCGCCTCTGCCTAAGCCACAAAATTTTGTACCAAATGATCACAAGGATGAAGTTCAGAGTGTGCGACATCAAAGGATTCAAAAGGATTTTCAAGATAAAGGAAAGGAGGGAAACCAATCTAAGAAGGAAAAGCTTCGACTGACCAAAATGCTCAGAAGGATTGCATGCCGACTCTTGCTCTTGAAGTTCTCCAGAACAACAACCAGAAAAAAGGCTCTAAGAGAAGAAGAAATAAGAAGCCGACAAGAAAAATAGTGCATAAGAAGGTTTGGAGGCTCAAATAAAACCCTCAAGATCATGCCAAGCTACATGCAAATGGAGGAGATAATCAAAATGATCAATAGAAGTTGCCAACAAATCAAAAGGGTTTTGTGCAAATCACATTTTCTGAAGATTTGTTGTACCCTCAAATCATCGATCTTAGAGGGAAGGCTTTAATTTGTAAGTTTTTAAACTTAGCACCTCCTTTAGGAAAGTTAAGGGATTTGTTTTTTGTAGAATGGGAGGGGGTTGTTAAAGTTTTTTTATCTAGACCAATCAAAGGGAATCTTTCTGGTGTTATTTCACAGTAATGAGCAGAGGGATGTGGTGTATAAAGTAAAATCATGGAATTTTGAAGGTTTAGGATTGTGTATGTAGCCATGGATCCCTACTTTTAAGGCTGTAGATTTTGTGCCTAGATTTGCTCCTTTTTGGGTCTAGTTGCATGGTTTACCATTAGAATATAGGGAGTTGAATTTATTAGAAATAATAGCAAACCATATTGGGATATTCTTAAGGCATGATCATTCTTTCTTTAGGAATTCTTCAAACCCAGTCAAAATGTGTATTGTTTGACATATCAAAAGATCTGCCAACCCAGATTCACTTGATCTCTAAATTTAGTAAATAGTATCAGAATATTCTAGTGGAAACCCTAGAAAATGTTTGTGTAAACTACCACATGTTAGGGCATAAGGCAACAAGCTTCCAAGCAGGGGAGGGTTATGAAAACAGGGAGGATGGGCATAGTAATAAGGAGCTATCTTTTACAAACCCTACAAAATTTCATGTCGAGCAATCACTTCCAGAGACGAAAGAGAAAAATTCTAAGCTCTGTGATGACGAGTTAGCTACAAACCCTACAAATTTTCATGGTGATCAGTCACTGTCAGAGTTGGAAGAGCATATTTCCAAGGAAGATAAAAGGGAGCCAAGAGAAAAGACTAAAATGGAGATCGTAGTGCTTAGTAAGCCTAAGAGGAATATCTCACTCTCTTTTCAAATTGGGAACAAGAAAGATTTTTTGATGCAGTTGTATAAGGGGTACTCCCTCCATTTATATTCACCTAAATTACCTCAAGTTTTGGAGCAACATATGGATTATATAGTTTTCAAGTTAATGCTTGAAGGTTGCTCACTTTCTCGTGGAGCTCTTGCAAATGGGTGTAGGAGATATAGGGGTTGTACTCGCCCTCTTTTGCTTGATACACTTGCTTCTCAAGTAGGTACGACTAACCTAGAAATGCAAAGTGTCAATCAGCCAAGAGGCAAAGATGAGTTGGAAGTAGTAGATGATCAATTTCTAGTATCAGTAGGTTCAATTTTTTTGATGAGATAGCAGATGAGATTGTAGTAGAGGATGGTTGGGGGGAACCAATAATGGGTACAAAAAGTAAGGAAATAGTGGAAAGAATACATGAGGAAAATTGGGATTAAGAAGTATTCTTGGAAGGGAGTAGAAGGTCAGATCAGGGTTCTCCTAAAAAAACAAAGCAACATTCTTGTATAGGGGATAAAGGGGCTCAAATGTTGGATTGGAAAGATTTAGAAGAGATCGAATAGGATCTTCATATAATGTCAGAGTAGCAACAAGCTGAAACTCATTTAATGGAATAGGAAAAGGTAGATTTTGATTTCTCAACTCCCCTATCCATATATCAGATGCCATCTCAATCAGTTGTGAAGAAATCACTAGGTAAAATAGGGAGGAAGTCAAATTTGACTAAACTTAAGGAGGAAATAGAAGCAGGAGTTCACAAAACTATATTTGATTTTATCCCCAATTCTGCAAATAAACGTCCAAGGAGCTCGTACATGCTGATCTCCTTGAGTGAAATGAAGGTTTTATCATGGAATGTTAGGGGAATTAATGCTCCTAACAAGTGGGCTTGTATCAAGCATAAAATAGATGCTAGTGGAGTTATATTGTTTTATTGCAAGAAACAAAGTTATCTAGGGAATCATGTTAAGCTACTATACAAAAATGGGTAAAGTAGACCTCCTCTCATTCTTTGGAACAAGGAGTTTCTAGGGGACTTGTAACACTATGGAACCCCAAATTAGTCTAGGTTAGGCAACAAGAAATGAGACTAACTGGCAATAATTGGAGGTATCCAAATATAATCTGAAGATTTGCATTTTTAATATTTATGGGCCTACAACTACTGCTGATAAAAGTATCTCTAGGAAGAGCTAACACAAATCTTAGTTGGTTTGGGGGATGTAAAGATTGTTTTGGGTGGGGATTTTAATGCAATAGCTAAGCTTCAAGAAAAATCTAGGGGGATATGTCCACCCCTCAAAGTCGTCGAGGATTTTTCATCCTTCATCCTCTTTAATGCCTTAAGAGATATTGTGCCACTTAAAGGGAAATATACCTGGACTAATTAGAGAAAAGGTTTTTTGTAGATTGCAGAAAGGTTAGTCAGATTCTTAATGTCCCCAAATTGGTTGTTGGGACAACATGGTTTGGAATTACAAATTTTGCCTATGGTGGGTTTTGATCACTATGCCATTTCATTATCTATTTCAAATGCTTCCATACCTAAAGGGAAGTCATCTTTCAAGTTTGAAAGCATGTAGCTTAGACATCCACAATTCATGGATTTAGTGAAAGAATGGTGGAAAAATGCACCTTTTGAACAAGGCTCAAAGATGTATCAACTTTATTATAAATTTAAGCATGTGAAACAACAAGTAAAGGTGTGGAATGTGCAGATATTTAAAAATATCTTCCAACAAAAAGAGTTAGTTTTCAAGGAATTGACGATAATCCACGAACATATCATTCAAAATGGGCTAGATGAAAATTTGTATGCAAGGAAGAAATGTTTGCAAGGAGAATGTGAAGAGTTATGTGTTAGTGAGGAAACATATTGGAGACAAAAAATGTGGGAGTTATGGCTCAAAGAGGGAGATAGAAACATAGTTTTTCCATGCATCTTCACAAGTAAAAAGAGCTGCAACAACAATATTCTCGATTCAAGTGACAACTATAGGAAACTAGTTAACATTAGAAGATGACATCAATAATGAAGCTGTTAAATTCTGGTTGTAAGCCATTTCTACATTGTATCTTTGTAGGAAGTGAGCTTCCCATTTTGGACAATGAGTCCTAGTAGTGAGCCACCCTTTGTAGTATCTTATAATTGGTTATATTATGTTGTGAGCTAATCCTCACCGTGGTTTTTCCCATTTTGGGTTTTTGATGTAAAAATCCTGGTGTTCATGTGTTGTGTGCTTTTATGTTATGCTAATGCTCTCTCTCATTCTTATTTTTATATGCATTTGAGTGTTTGGATGGTGCATGTTCAATAAGTTTAAGAAGATACTGACTCACCCCCCTCTCAGTATCTTGGGTGTTCAACAATTGGTTCCTCTGAAGAAGCCTAACAACTTGAGGAAGATCTTGAAGATAGGACGAATGGATGATAAAGAAGGAAGGGAACATTCCCTCTGATGAAGGTGCTTTACAGGAAGAAAGTGTTGGCACTAAGAGATATCTATATGTGTCATCCTCTGAAGAGGAAGTAAAATAGGCTTTTGATGTTCATGTGCACACCAAACCGGACTTGAAGAAGGAAAAGATGTCAGAAGAGGCATCTCCAGATCAGGAAGAACAAAAAGCCTCACTGGTAAGACCTGGTTCCCCTATCAGATTAGAGTCATTAGTTAATAGCTTAGTACATTTTGAAGATATGTTGCAGCCTACAACAAAAATTTATACTCAAGTAGGTAGAGAGGATAGGAAAAAAATGATTTTAGCTATTATTCAATATGTTATTACTTTGGAAGTTAGTTGGGACTATGTTAAGTCTAATGTACCTGAGAAATTGTGGGATTCCTTGATGAAAAGAAGATCAGAGGCTGTTGAGTTGGAAGAAAAGATAAGAAATGAGGCATTTGAGAAAATTGGATCTTCTTTGACCATAAATGATATGGAAACCTTGAAGAAGGTATGCTCAAAGATGTTTTAGATGAAGAAAAGGGTAAATACTCTGATGAAAAAAGATAAAAGGAAAATAAAGAAAATAAAGAAAAAAACTGCAAAAGCCATCAAGGGTATGGTTGAGAAATATAGTATGTTTGGTGCACCCCCATTTGGTTCTACACCAAAATTAGGAGAAGAGGATTCTGTAGAGGTAAATGAAGTCATTTCTCTAAAAACAAGTGTTACAAATGATCCTCCTGAGACAAAGAAACAGAATGAGGAAGAAGCTGAAGCAGAGAAGCTTGATGTTGTCCCTCCGGGACAAGCTGAAGGTGAAAGGAATGAAGAAGAAAGAGACAAAGATGAAAATAAGAAGAAGAAAGAGTGGAGGAAGAAGAAAGAGATGGGAACTTGCTAGCAAGAATGAAGAAGATCAAAGGCAGGTTGTGGAATCACAAAGGTCCTTTGGAGAATCCTCCTTTGGAAATGATGTATTAAAAGGCTTGTTATCCAAGCAAATAAGGTTCTAGCCGGTAATTCCTCTGGAAATTCAAATCCCCATGGTTCAAGGTAGTGTGAATTTGGACAAGATATCTCCCATTCACAAATTGGTGTTACGGGATGCATTGCATGCATCTAGAAGAAAATAAATTTTTGAAACACACCAAAAAGGGACATAATTCATTGATGATACCCTCAAAGCTTTGCAAGAGGCAACCCTCGGTACATCAATAGATACATCTCACTTTGGTAGAAAACTTGAAACTTCTATTGGACTCCTTTAAGGAATATGCCTCCGGACTTGGTGAGAAGACCAAGCAAGAAATTGAGGAGAAAATGGCAAAGAAAAGGCTTTCAGAACTTCATGATAAGTGTGCTCTGGCACACACCAATGTGGAAAAGAGCCTATAAGTTGTGCAAGATTGTGAGTTCAAAGCAAATATTGTATTTTCTTACTGTATAAGGTGGTCAGATGCCACACAAAGTATCAAAGATCTCATGGACTCCATTGAGTCCCACTTTATAGCTGTTTCCAGTACATACAGTGCATCTAAAGATAGTGACAGGTCAACTTGGAATGCTATCACTACTCATAGAGATAAATTATTTATTCTATAGAAGCAGAAGGAAGAAATCATCAGAAGATTCAGTCAGCTAGGTGACCTTGTGAGAATAGAATACACTTCAGTGGCCAATGCTTTGGAAAATGTAGAAAAACTAGAAAAGATCAATATAACTCCATGCACTTCAGATGATGTAGAAGAAAGCCTGATGGAATTACAATCTCTAAATAGAATGTTGGTATCTACTAAGAAGAGTTGGGATAATGGCAAGTCAACATGGCAAGGTATTGTCAAGGATCTTCAAGGCTCACCTTCCTCTGAGTAATACTTTTTCAAGTTTATACATTGTTGAGACAGACTCCTAAGGGGGATTTAGGATTTTTTTTTAACATACACTGTTCTGGACCACCCTTGTATATATATATTCATATTTCTGGACCACCCTTTTTCCAAGTGATGTGAAAGGGGGAGAGAGTGTCATGCAAAGAAAAGGGGAGAGCATGTTGCACATAGGAGGTTTGTGCATTCTTTTGGCACATGTTACCATCAATGACAAAGGGGGAGATTGTTGGAAGAATGAAGAACATCTCATTATACAAATTTTGTGTCGTCATTGAATTCACCATGTTATATGAGTTATAATTGCATCACCATAAGTTCAAGCTTGATTTGGTATTTTTAATCGGTATGCAAAAATAGTCATTATCCCCTGGTATTTTGGTTTGCATATATAGTACATATAATATTTATCCCTGTGGTTCATATATGATGTACATTGCATATATCTACATCTATGTTCCTAATTGTAGATGGTTCTAATCTTTATATTAGAAGTTATGAATGACAAAAGGTTGACAGGAAAGGTGTTGATAGGTTGTAGCACAAACTAGCATAGGCATTTTGGTTCGCAATCCTTTGCTAATGAATATCATTCATTACAATTTTGGGGATGGTTCTTTGTTGCTAGAAGCTTTTAAATTCTGAATTTCATGTGTACATGTGCTCATATGGTGAGTTGGCATCACTCAGTTGTTGTATTTTGTTATTAGGTCTATCCTTGGCTGACCTAATCAATAGTTGATGTTATAATGAATTAATTTTGTGTTGTGGATGTATATGTGACCTATCTTAGGTCCATGCCAACATGTTGTAGCATACTACATGCTTGAATTATTCTTGGAAAAGTTTTTTACAAGATTGAAGCCAACAATTAATATTTTTGGTGAATAAGGGTTGCATCTAATTAGGTCGACCTGATGCCTAATTGATATATGTATATATATATATATACATATGTATATATATATATATACATATATATATATATATATATATCTTATATACATATATGTATATATATATATATACATATATATATGTATGCATGCATATATATATATGTATGTATATATATATATATATACATATATATATATACATATATATATATATATATATATATATATATATATATATATATATATATATATATATATATATATATATATATATATATATATGTTAAGGAAGTTTTTGAGATTGAAAGAGATAGATAAGTATGCGAAGATGAATCAAGGTGAATACATATTTGTTGGTATACGAGTTTATCAGAAGAAGTGTGTAAAGTCAATTTACTGAGCATCAAAGGAACTGAATCAACACTTGTTGGGTGTAACTTTATCAGTTCATATTCTAGCTATAAGCCATTTCTACATTGTATCTTTGTAGGTAGTGAGCCTCCCATTTTGGACAGTGAGTCTTGGTAGTGATCTACCCTTTGTAATATCTTATAACCAGTTATATTATATTGTGAGTTAATCCTCACCGTGGTTTTTCCCATTTTGGGTTTTCCACGTAAAAATCCTGGTGTTCATGTGTTGTGTGCTTTTATGTTCTGCTAATGCTCTTGCACATTCTTATTGTTATATGCATTGGAGTGTTTGGATGGTGCATGTTCAATGAGTTTAAGAAGATATTGATTCACCCCCCCTCTCTGTATCTTGGGTGTTCAACATTATTATGGGCACTAAAGGAGTCAAGGTGTATGGGTTCAATGCTTAATCAATTCAATGTTACCAATATAGCGATAATTCCAAAAATAAAGAATCTAGTATCTTTTTCTGACTTCAGACATATATCGTTGTGTAACATGGTTTATAAATTTTTTACTAAGGCCATTTATCTTAGATTGCAACCAATTATACCAAGAATTATATCTGTTGAGCAGGGTGGTTTTGTCCCAGGTCGAGAAACCTGTGAAGGTGCTTTGATAGTGCATGAAACTCTTCATTTTATTGCTTCAGAGTGTTTGCCTTCGTTCATCATCAAATTAGACATGATGAAGGCTTATGATCATGTAGATTGGGAGTTTCTTAACAAAGTGCTTAGAAAAATTGGATTTAAAGGCAAATAGCGTAGATGGATTTGTTCTTGTTTATTTGGTACAAAGTTTTCTATGATTCTTAATGGTTCTCTTACAAGTTTCTTTCCTGCATCATAGGGAGTGAGGCAAGGGGCCCCCCTCTCTCCTTTTCTATTCATTATTATGGTTGAGGCACTTAGTATGTTTATCACTCACAAACAAAATATAGTACTTTGGAGGGGCATCCACATTTCAAATACATCCATCTCAGTCACTCACTCTCTTTTTGTAGATAATACTATCTATTTTGGGAATTCAACTGTGGAGGAAGCCTTGCATATTAAACAAGTTTTGTAGAAGTATTGTTTAGCTTTAGGTCAAAAGGTTAATGCTTCAAAGTCCAAATTATATGTTTTTAACACAAATGAGGAAGTAAAAGAAAAAATATTTCAAGTATTGGGTTATCAACAAGCATAGCTACCATGTGCATATATCTAGGCATTCCTTTCTTCAAGGGACCAAACAAAGCTACCTATCGGGTTAAGGTGATTGAAAGACTAAAGGAAAGGATTCTAATATGGAAGGAATGGTGGTTATCCATTTCAGGTAGAATTTTGTTGATAAAATTGGTATTATCTACAATCCCAAACTATTTTTTGGCAATAAAGGCTCCGAAGTCAGTCATCTTAGAAATTGAGAAAATTATTCAAAATTTCCTTAAATGGAAGGGCAATATAAATGAAAAAAAAAGGGTGTCTTTAATATCAATGGAGAATATGGCTCTAGATAAAACTCAAGGAGGAGTAGGAATACACAATCTTGTAGTTAGGAACAAAGCATTTGGGGCAAAATTAGTATGGAAAATGTATACAAATTGGGAAGCAAAGTGGACTAAATTGATGTAGGCTAAATATCTGGATGAAATCAATCCCTCGAGAATGCTCACTGTCTAACCCTCTAAAAGGTTCATTTATGTGGAATTTCTTGGTATCATGTAGATCAGTCATCACTACATATATTACTCAGGAAGTCCACTACTAGACAAAGTGTGAAGTTTTGGAAAGACTCATGGAATAACAAACCTCCTTTGCAAAACAATTTGGATTTACAACTAGTAAAATATATCTTGTCTCTTGAATGGGGTGAATATTTTTTGGATTATGTACAAGCAACAAAAGGGCTAATAGGGAAAGTAATTTGGAAACAGTATTCAGGGGCATCACTTTTTGCACAAGTGGCATCTTTTCAACAATATTAGATAGCAATAGTGTTTCTTTCGGGGAAGCAGGATAGGATGTTGTGGGCTCTCTCAAAAATGGGGTGTTACTCAGTAAAGGAAGGTTATAAAGCATTAAGTCAGCAAAGTAATCAGCTGGTAGCTCAAAGGGCTTACTCTTTTTGTTGGAGTAAGAAAATATTTCCAAAAGTTGGGGGTTTTGCATAATTGGAATTGAGAAATCGGATCTTAACAAGTGATCGTTTAGCAAAATTGAAGATAGTTGACCCCTGTAAATGTCCACTTTGTGATGAATGGGAGAATGTGGATCATCTTTTAATACAATGCACCTTTGCACACGAATGTTGGATATTCATAAAGGGAAAATTAAATCTATATATTCCTTTGCCAAACACAATTTGGGACATGTTTCAAAGTTGGCCACTTTTGTTTAAATCTTCTTTTTTTGCATCAATTTGGCAAGTTATCCCATCTCTTGTAGTTTGGAATATATGGTGGGAATAAAATTTGCATATCTTTAGGAAAATTTCTTCAGTAGAGGTTGTTAAAGGTAAAATTGAAAGGGTAATCTTAGAGGTAGTTAACGTATATGTTATGAAATTCAAGAACACTTCTTCTATCTGTACAAGTTGGGATGATTTTGTTTTGAAGAGTTGGGGAAACATTGCATTTCCTTTTGCAGGGATTTTGCATCAAATAAGCAAGAGTAAGGTGACGAAGGAAGAAGTAACATGGAAAACTCCATCCTTTGAAATTTTAAAGCTTAACTTTGACGGTGCCTCTAGAGGCAATCTAGAAGTTTTAGGAGCTTGCATTTGTATTTGAAACTTAGTGGGGAAAGTAATTGTACCAAGATCATACCAACTTCCAATAGAAACAAATAATGTAGCTGAAGCTAAGGCAATTTTTCTAGGTCTAGAAGTTGCTTTGAAACTAAGAATTTTGAAATTACACATTGAAGGTGACTCATTAATAATTGCGAATTCTTTTAAGGAAAATAAAGTTCAATGTTGGCGTTTGAAATATATCTTGTAGAGATTTTGTGCATTGTTGGATAATTTTCAATCTTTTATCATAACACACACTTATCGGCAGGGGAATAGGATGGTAGATAAATTGGAAAGTATGGGCTATCAGGGTAATGAAGTTGAGAATTTGGATGAAATTCAAATGCAAGCATATTGGAAAATTTTAGAATTAGCAAGGCTTGATGCAGAACTTTAGATTTTTGGATAAAGTAAAGATTTAAAGGGATTGTGTTAGGGAAAGTTAGACCAAGGCACTACGGGGTAGCGAGCTGCATTGATCAACACTATCAGCCCTTCGAGGAGATAAGATTTAGAGTCCCGTCGAAGTCACAAGGTCACACTAATGAAGATACATACAATCGGATTATCGAGGAGACTTCACTCCAAGTCCCACTGATTACTACTTGTCTCCCCGATGAGGCTTTAATTGGCTTGTCATAGAGACTACACATTTAGTCTCGACAATGACTACCACTCCCATTGACAAGAGTCCCCATCCTTCCATCGACATGTCGAAGAGACATGAATCAAAGTCTCGGTGATATCACAAAGTCACCTCGATACACTTACATCAATGTATCAAAGAAAAAACAAAGAAGATTCCCGTTGAAGTGACCAACTCTCGCTGACAATGAAACTCAGAAAAGTCTATTGGGGCATTGGGGAGACTCTATGAAGGTTCTAAAAATGCTCGACTCTTCTTTCTTGGCCTGTCGATGGTTCTCAAAACTTCACAACCTCCAACTAGAGGTTCTTAAGTTTAGATTTATGGCAACTCTATGAAGGTTCTAAAAATTCCCAACTCTTCTTTACAAGTTCAAAGGTTCCAAAAATGCCTGACTCTTCTTTGTCGGCCTGTTGGTGCTTCTCAAAACTTCCCAACCTTTGACTAGAGGTTCTTAAGTTCAAATTTCTAACGAATTCGTGACACAGAAGCTCTTCCCAATGTGGATTGGCTGATACAGGATACACACATAGAAGAAGTCATGCCAACTATCTCCCCCTTTGTCATTGACGAAAAAACCAAATGCTCAATATGTTATAGACAATCTATCAGGGCATCAGGGAGACTCTATGATGACTCCCTTTGACACCACCCTGTCACACCGATGAAGGGTCTAGACTCTGTATCAAGCTGTCGAAGAGACAACTATGAGACTCATTCTGAAGTTACCATCTCCCACTGATAGAAGACTTAACACCCATCCATAAAGAAATATTGGTCCATCAAGGGGATAGTGAATAAGGTCTCGCCGATAATGAATAGTCAGGCCAATCCTCACATTGTTACAATTATAGGTCTCGCCAATATTGTTGCAGTTATACATGGAATTGGTGGTACAAAGCCATACAGGCTACACACTCAAGCATCTAGGGGTGGCGTCAACAAAGGGAAGATTTTATGCTAACGATGTGTTTTGTGTTTTGTAGGTTCGGTATCATGATTTCAAAATGGTAGTTTAGATAGATTTTGAAGGGACAAACAGTTATATATCCAATGTTTTTTTTCTTTGATATTCAAATGGTGGGTGCATTTTGATTAAGTGACATATCTGTTGATTTTGAAAATTTTTATTAGTTGAATAGGATGGATCTGGGATATGCTAAAAAGGGTCTGAATTTTGTTGTTTGGGAAAATATACTCAATGGAAACTTGGCTATGAAGAGCCTGCCAAATTGATATGTACAAATTATTTTATATATATTATAAATATATATGAACAATATGCTCTTTGACTTAGAATTTTTTTTTTTTACAAACTATAACTTTTACTTTTGATTTTACCATTTATTAATATTTTTTCATTTACTATTACTATTAATTTTACCAACGAATAATTAAGTAATAGTTAAACCTTTAAACATAACTCATTTTACCCATAGATAGCATTATTAATTTATTGCCATTATCATTTTACCTTTTATTAATATTAACATTAATGTTTAATACTTAATATAATATTAATAACAATGTTATTATTTTTACTTATTTTAATAAGAATATTATTTTTCCAAAACGATATTAAACTATTTATCAACTTCAAACTGATACTAATATTAAAATTGACAACCCAATTTAAATCCTACACTCATATTCACATTTATACTCACCCAAAAGTAAATTCCATTTCCCTCTACAAGCTTGTTTTAGAATTTTAGTGGTGCAACAATTTCGTACAAAAAATATTTTTTATCCTTTCTTTATTATTTCGCACTAACAACATTGTTGTTGATCTCAATGAATATTCCTTGAACGAGGAAAGTTCAATAGAGCACAAAGAACAACAAAAATGGGAATGGTGGAACCAGTTGAATAAAATAAATATAAGAATTTCTATAATACCATTATTTTAAAAGAATTGAGATGATATGCATATTGCTACAACATTTGGGGCAGATGCAACTCTCAACTCACTTTAACAAATTTAGTATTTTCAAAAAAGCTAAAATTGAGTGTTAAAAATTTGAAACTTAAAGAAAACAACATGCTTTGTCATATTAATTGACAGGGAAGCTCCAGTCTTCACTTTACACTATGAATTCAAATTCATGAGCCACTTGAATAGTTGGATATATCGATGCTTCAAAATTTGACTTGGCTGCTGCAAATAACTCCTCCTGAGACAATAGTAACTTGACTTTCAGGTTTAACAAGAAACAGTTCCCGGTGATATTGAAAGATGAATTCACTAATGGTGGTGTATAATATTCTTCCAAAGGGGCATATAGCGCCATCAATAGGGAAGAGAATTAAATTTCACAATTTTGATAAGGGGCATCAAGAACACTATGTGGATGTTCACAATTATAGTTTAATGTAGTCTTAATTGCCTGTATGCATTTTGGACAAGGAAAACACACAAAATCTTCATAGCAGAAGAAATGGTTCCCCCTAAGAATGGATCGTCATTACGTACTAAATAATGAAGACATGATGATAAGCTTCACAAGGCATTGACTCTACCATGGCTCCCAAAAGAGAACTCACCATTGATTAAAAAAGTATTGACAACTAAAGATAAGCACCTGAACGCTAGCATGCATTTATGGTGCAGCTCACACTCGCTATCACTACATTAAATGCTAATGGGAGGACGAGTACTTAGGGTGATTGGACAACAATGGTGAGAAGTGATGTGAGGATTCGCAAAATCTCGATGAGGTTCTTGAGATATTTTAAAAGCGGGTGACATAGGGGAGAGGGTCCAATAGTCGTGCAGGGTCTAATAGTCGTGCAATCAATTGTGACTATAATACCCAATAGTTGTTTATATAATGTTCAATAGTTGTTATTTGACTACCCATAATTAAACAAAATGTATGCTTTTGATCTAAAAAGCAACCAATCATGTGATACCACATCAGCGCTCAACTACCCATGATGTAACACACGAGTATTGGTCTCACTATTTTTCGGGGCCTTTTTGGACACCTTGACAAAAAACATGCTGATGTGGCCCTGAAACCTTAGTTATAAGCAGAGAACTTGTCAAGTAAGCTGCTGTAAAAAATTGGGAGTGATTTGAAATTTCGACGTAGGATAATTAGAAGCATGAAGTTAGGGTGCATGACTACTGGGCCCTCTCCCCTAATACTGGAACGATCTCAAAAACTCCAAAACTTTACAGATCTACTCAAATCCACCTCTGGATCCAAAAAAATTTAACCAATCCATTGTTTATTGGTTGTCATTAAGACTGCACAGAAGTTACATTCACCAACATTTCTTTCACCATTATTTCTGACAGTCAACAAAACTCTACGACAGGTTGCAGCTCTCCAACAAAAAAATAATTAAGCATGGGATGAGTGACCCCTACATCCCATCGACTATAATAAATATATTGTAGAGGAAGGTGTCCAAAAACTCACAAAATTTATTTCCATTTAGAAACTACCTGAGGATCACACTTACCACGCAAGAATTAATTTATTTTTTTAGACAACAAAGATGACTTCAATTGACGGGCTATAGATTTTAGGAAAAATTCACACTTATACTTCCAACACTCTACAAATCAGTCGTTAGAATCTTAGGAAACATGCATGCTTGACAGGTGCATCCAAACTATTGGTTAAATCCAGATTTTTTTTTAATTTTCAATTTTCTAGCTTGCTACAGATCTACGTCAAGGCTGGGTAGGAGTAACAACAACAGAGCAACAGGTGAAGAGGTGATTTAGGCTAATTAGTTTGACAGGGCGTAGCCTTTGGTATTAAATGCCCAGAATGTTTCTTTTTATTATTTATTTTATTTGAGCAGCTTTTATCTAAAGAAGGGGGAAACAAAAGTTATGCCCTGCCCGCTTCTATTGAAACAGAACTGAGACTCACTCACTGCCATGGAAAACTAGTTACATCTCTGAGACTTACTTATAGTCAACCATGTTTTAATCTAGAAGTTTTATTTAGATACTTTCATGCATTGAACACATAATCTAGGACTCTGTGATTTTGTCTTTCAACACTAAACTTTATATTCATTCAGAGTTTAAAATCCCCAATTTTTTCTAAGATCTACGTGAGATCCTATTTAAGGATTTTGAGTTTAAACCCGTTAGTTTTAGGAGGAATCTCCAATTAAGGAAATACAATGCTTATATTCAATGATGGTCAATTTAATAAGAATCAATGTTTCTAAAATGGTTTCAAGAAGCCAACTTGTTTAAAGAAAATATTCTAACAAATCTACATCTTCTAAGAACATAACTGCACCATTTTTTATTCCTGTCTTAACATTACATCACATTAGGGATAAAAATAGCAATCATTGTATCTCTTAAAAATAATTAACATACCTTTGCAGTCTAATAATTTTGAGAGCACCCTCATCCTTATGTCTACTAAAATTTTGCAAGCTATTATTCACAGTCCTACCGTACTCATTTCTAATCTCAAACAAAATACTTATTACCTTTGAAAAATGGAGCACATGTTTATAGATGCTTTGTGTTTGTTTCAAGTGAAATCATTGAATGACTATGCAATGTTTTTTTTCTCCTTTTAACCTTCCTAGTATAATCTGAGGACGCTATGCTCAAGATAATAGTAGTCTTAAAATCAACATATAATCCCTTAAGATAATAGTAGTCTTAAAATCAACATATAATCCCTTATGAAAGTAAAGTAAAATTTTAGGAAAGTGGTTATAGGAGCAGTCCCGCAAGGCACATGAAACTGAATCATTGCATGTAACCCAACTTCATTTAAATGTTGAGCCCATAAGCCCCCATTGTTTACTATCGCAAAATTCACATAAAAACCAATGATTTGTACATAAAATGAAATCCTCAAAGAAGAGACGATTTCTCCAAAAACTTGCAATAGTTTAGACACCCCCCCTTTTTTTTATAATAAAAAGGTCAATCAACAAGGTTCTTTACAATTGATTCCAATAGGAAGTATGTCAATATTTACCACAAAATTTAAATTTGTCATGGTAAGGTCTTATTCTTTTTCTTCCTTTTTCATGCTACATCAAAATACCAACTTTCCATATCACAAAAAATTTAAAGAAATATAATGAAGGACACACAACTGATTAAGGCTTGCTCTCCACCCTACCGTAATGGCATCATGGATCCTCGTGGGCTCTCTAAGCCATACCCCTTAGCAAGGAATTATTTGAGCTCCACGATGATACATGGAGTCTTTTCTTATTTTTACAAAGGGATAAAACTACATAGCACAAATTTCCTGCATCTAGGTTCTCTACTTTCTAACTTCAACCATGATCCATACACTATGTCACCTTCTTACAGCCAATAAGCAAGGGTAAATGGAAATAGGAAGAACTTATCTCTTTTCTTTTAGGTGAATGAATTGAATTCTTTTATCCATATTTCCTCTCCAAGCCAAGCCATCTTGATCACTACCTTCCCAAAGAGGTGGAATACTCTCCTCTTCTCATTCTTTCTACCATCTCTACTAAATTTCTCCAAGAGGAGAAGTGGGTAACACCCCACTTTTTGTCCTCTCCATGATATACAGGAATTTCAACTTGTAACATTTGAATGGGGAGGCATGAAGTGTACCTCCCTCCATCAATGAGGGCATTTTCTCATTAAAGAGGGGGACATGCACTTGGACTACCCCTCAATATTTTCACTCCCATCCTTTCTTCAAAATTCGTCACTCCTCATTATGAGAACTTTTCAAGAGTCAAATCATGTCCTTGGGGCCCTATTGCATGACCATTTGACCCCTACCACTATAGTATAGACCCTAGGGGGTTTATTTTTGCATCCCAACCAAGGAAATTGACCAAAAACCCTCTTTTAAGACCCATTTAAGGACCTATCCGAATTTTAACTTGGGTAAGGGGTTCCCAAGACCTAATCTCCCACTTAAACCTCACATGAATCACAATTAAAGGCCCTCACATGCCTTAAATAGATTATCCATTTTAAAACAACCCTCACAACCTTAGTCTTTCAGTACATTAAATCCACTTGTTTCTAGGCCCCAAATGGGGCCAAATTTATATCCTCAAAAAGAAGTCTTTTGATTTGCTCTCGATGGTTCTCCCTTCTCATGCTAACACCATTTCCTTCTTGCACATTACCAACATGATCGTAAATATCAACTGTGTATCACATTAATCTGTTAGCTGAATATTCTAAGCTTTACTATATAATAATCCATTGAGAATTTCAATTTGTATTCCACAGTAACGAGTGCATTCCACCTTCATGATAGTGACAATAAAATATAATGTCAAAATTATGTGCAAGAATATTACCAAAAGATCATCTTATTTATTATCCACAATATATTTAGTAATCAATTCAAAAAAAATATATAATCAATTATGGTTGTATTAAGTACATACGAGGCAGGGCCTTAAAGATAATTCCACCGCCCCCAAATTAACCATCTTCAAAATCTCCTTCTCTCCTCAACTAAGTCTCCTAATATCACCCCAAATTTAGAGTGATTATTTCACCATGTTTTAGACATAAGCATTGACATCTAATCTCAAAGCTATGCACTATGATTCAATTATTGCAAGAGGAATCAAAGAGAAATCATTGATTATATTCAATTACAAGGTAGTTATTTAGACTGGAAGGAATGAGAAATGAAAAAAAATCATTTAAAAAACATATTAGTTTACATCAAACTATCCAGAATCAAATGTAAGTGTGTAGGCACATTAAATAATTTCTTGAATAAGGGTTTCCTTTTTAAGGCATATGACCAATAGTTTTACATGTGTCTACATTGTAATTCAACCATAGTTTAAAAGTTTCAACCTTAGAAATTATTAATTTTGAAAAGTATAAAAATAAAATTATAATTAAATAAAAAAATAGTTCTTTTTATTCATATTTTAATATTATAATTTTAAAGGATTTTCTAAATATTTTATGTTAAAAAGTATAACAACTTAAAAATATGTAAAAATACTATCTTAAATTTATTACTACAAATAAAAGTCATTTCTAATTTGATATACTTAAGATTAAAAAATATGTAATATTTTAAAAAAAAGATATCTTTGACATTTTTCTTATAGATTTTTTTAAATAATATTTCTAATAAAATCAATAACTA
Organism: Sequoia sempervirens; assembly: GCA_007258455.2. Classification (NCBI taxonomy): domain Eukaryota; kingdom Viridiplantae; phylum Streptophyta; class Pinopsida; order Cupressales; family Cupressaceae; genus Sequoia; species Sequoia sempervirens. The sequence goes on from VDFB02373365.1 coordinate 153,554,857, forward strand.
TTTATAAAAATAAGATATATAAAATAAATATGTTAGATTACTACACATAAAAATAAGTTTTTAAAATTGAGATAATTAAGTATAAAAGGGTTATCCTAAATTTATAACTATATTAAATTTACTATTATTACGTTGATATACGTAACTCTAGAATGTCAGTACCACATATAGGTGGTCACCAAATCTGTGAAAGAAAAAAGAATTTTTTTTCTATTTTTGTTTTTCTTTCACAGATTTGTTGACCACCTATATGTTCTGCTGCCATGAGACTTGGAATTTGATGGTCTATTTGACCGTTTTTTCAATTTTAGACCGTATATTCTAAAATTTATTAGGCCGTATAGTTTGACTTACTATATTTTTATTAAACGGTAAAAAGTTATTATAAGTAAAAATATAATATAGTATTTTACTTTATAATATATATTATTTTATAATTTTTATTTAAAAAAGATGAATTAATTTAGAATAGAATATAACTTTTTTAATATTTTCTAATATGAATGTAGAAACTTTTGACACTTTTATAATAGTTTTAATTATAACATAGAATTTTATATTTATTACTAATAATTATGATTGTTTTCTAATCTTTCAAGATATTGTATTTATAAAAGATTTTATATAAAAAATTCATAAATTAAATAATTTTTTTGACAGGCATTTAAATGACCAAACCATCATAAAATTCTCATATGATAGGTAGGGGTGATCGTCAAATTCCATGCCTGGCTCTCATTGTAGAGTTATTTCAAATCTATATAAAATATGTCGAAAAATATCAAGTTGTTTATAAAGAAAAAAACAATTAGAAAATAAATGACTTGATGTCTTTCGACATATTTTATATAGATTTGAAATAGAATATTGTATGACTTATTAGATGGAAAAAACAAAAAATATTGTAATTAAACAATGAAATAGAATTTTGTAATAAAACATCATTGCACATGAAAATAGAAAATAGATTTTTGTTTTTCTTTCACAGATTTGTTGACCACCTATAAGTTAAACTGCCATTGTAGATACGTCGATATGGAAAAGACCAGGTGTTGATTGGAAGGAAAAATAGAAAGTTGAAGTAGAGAAATAAGACAAGTTTTAAATAAAAATAATAAATAAAATTTATTAATTTTCACTCTCATAATTTGAAAAGATTTATATTTCTTTAATTAAATTTGGCATCATAAATTTCATTTAGTTTTCAAAATATCTATTTGATTCTCCAAATAATTTAATATTAATATTATTATATTGTATATATTATGTTAGTATTATCAATAATATTATTTTATTGGTTAAGGTTAGGGTTATGATTATGGTTTATGGTTTAAGGATAGGTTAACAATTATAGTTAGTGTTTCAATTATGGTTAGGGTTAGGAATAGGCTTATGGTTTATGGATTACAAATAGGTTTTATTTTATGGTTGGGGTTACATTTATGTTTATGTTTAGGGTTGTGGTTTACTATTAGTGTTATAATTAGGGTTAGGGTTATCATATTTTGTGTGTTTTAAATATATTAATTTAGAAACATATTTTAATGTGTTACAAAATAATACATTTTCACAAATATTGTAGAGTTAAAAGAAAATGTGTTCATATACATATTTTCCTTTTTTAGAGGTAGTGGATTAATGGATAAAGTACTACTAGACTATTAGACGCTACTCATCCATGATCTATGAGGTGAAGATCTCTTTAAACAAAAAAAATAGAATAGTATAGTATGCCACTACTAAAAATTCAATTGTTCAAATGCTTAAATACTTGATTACATGATTACGACTGTACTTTAAGATGTAATATTTTTATCACAAGTGAGAACATTTGTGATAGAAAGCCATTTATGAGGAATTGGAAAAAATGTTGAAATATTTGTAAACATTAAAAATTAAAAATAGAGAATGAATAAATAGTTTTTTGTAACTTTGTCAATGAAACAACACAATGCATAAAAAAATAAAAAATTTGAAGTCAAAGTTGTTAGGTTGCAAAAAAATGAATGCATAAGTTGTGCATGCAAAATCAAAATTGGAGACTTTAATTACCTTATCAAATGCATAGATTTCAAATTCTTCATACTGGTCATAGAAAAATTCTTCTTGTTGATAGCACAGATTATTTTTGTGAGATGTGAAAAAAGGGTGAGAGTTTAATATATATAGTTTGCATTCTTCTAAAGTAAAATGCATAATTTTTAATTTTTCAAATTTTCAAAATTATTTTTCTTGAATATCGTTGGTTAAAAATTTTTAGGTGATGATTATGGATTATGCGAAAATGAGCATAACTTTTTTGTTTTGTAATTTTATTGGTATTTTTTCAAGAAATTTTTTGCCACTTCTCATTAATGTTTGCATATCCGGAGGGAATGATTATGAGGAAGTTAAAGTAAGAAATTGTTAGAAAAACAATTTTGAAAGAGTTCAAAATAGTATACAAGTAAAAGTTAAAACATATAAAAATATAATAAAAAATATTATAATTTAATATAACTAAATTTATATGCTCCACAACAATTTATTTACTATTAACAATAAATACTATTCTTTAAACTTGGAGATAAAAAAAATTGGTGCAAATGAATAGAGTTTTAAAAGTTGGTAATAATAAATATTATTTTATATATTATGTTATATTATAATTTATCATTTAATATACTATAATGTATTATCTAGTGTATTATGTAATAAACTAAAATATAATGATATTATATTTTAATTCTTAATCATTTAATATATTATATTTTTTAATAATTAAATATAATTATTAATATTAGAATATAGGTTTTACTTTTTATTTTACTTAGTATTCCTATTTGTTAAGTATTATATATATTATGCATTTTATTTTTAAATTGAAAATTTTATCGTTGGCGGTTGGGTGGGGTCTTCTCCACAAACATAGTTGTGGAGAGGCTACATTGTCATGGCAATTGATTGACACTTGGCTCTCAGTTGATGGTCGTTAGGATACAATGGTTGAGCTGGACATATGGTTTGATGGCCCTAATTTCACATGAAGTGTCGACTTTCATTCACTCATATATGGTTTTATGTGTGCTTGATAAGCAGTCTTATCAATCAGATAGATCGTGTGCTCGAAGCCTGGTGGCATAATAAGGATTCAGTCATGATTTATGAGGCATTAACTGCTTTGATGTATAAATCTCCATTCTATATGATTACTGCAATATGTAAGTTGTCTCTTTGACGATGCTTTGGGGCTCTCATCGTCCATTTGAGGATTAAATACAGTAACTCCAACCAATTTTAGTATGGCAATTATATTCATTATCCGTGTCTCAACGAAGGAATTGGAATCTTGTGGCATGGACACTCCACTTCAATTGCTCAGTAGTAAGTGTCAGATGGCATTTTTGGGTCCTATGACTTCATTAAGGTTGTGGCACATCATTTTCCACCTTGATTATGTCACCTTTGCAGCAATAAAATACATTACAAGAAGGGATTTTATGGAGGGGGTCGAAGGATATAGACTCAACACAAACATTTCTTCCAGGGTTTTGGCGGGTATGTTGGATGTGAATGTTCCTAAGGAAGAGGCTAAAGTGTTGATGCAGAAGCTCTTGAACAAGAAGGATTTACTAATTGTAATTGGGTTGGGGGAAACTTTGGCGGTAACCACTCTGGAGGTTGGTATCCCACACCCACGCGACTTGGATCTTCTCTAGGTTTTGGGAGAAACTGTCAAGTATTATCCATTTCTCCTTCATTTGCAAGGATTTGAGTTGATTGAGCATTGAAAGCTGGCCATTGTGGGGATGGAGTTTCTCAAGAAAAAGTATCATCTTACTATGGTTCAGAGTGCCACTTGGAAATATGAATTCAGGGTCTTCGCCCAAAACAATGTCTAGTAAATAAAGTGTTGGTTGGTTTGTTTGGTGATTGGTGTTGCTGGTTATAGGTTTTGATAAGTATTTATATAAGTATAGTTAGGGTATTTGATCAACAAGATGTTTGGTAAATATGTAATGTCTGATGTGGATATCGTTTGGTGTTCTAAGGTCCAGTTTTTTTAGTCCTTTGCATAGGTATAACTGCATATGACCCTGTGTGGTCAATTTTGGGGGCTCTATGGATCTTGGGTCTAGGTAGTCTTGGGTGAATGGTAGTTGTAGTCATCTTTTGCCTTAATGTCCATGGGCATGCAATGTAAATTTTTGTTATATCAATAGAAATACTTTCTTACCTATCAAAAAAAATTTGAAACTTTTATTAAATCATATAAAAATATTTAAATATTTCAATTTATCAATTAAACTCTCTTTTTCCAAATGCTCATATAAATCAAATGGTTGATGAACTCTTCTAATAAAATGAATGATTTTTTTACTAAAACTCTTAAGGTTAACAATTAATATTTATAAAATTTCATCAATAAAAGACTTCTAATATTTTTTTCTATCCATTTCTCATTCCATCTAAATATTCCACTTTAAAACAAAAAAATAGATTACATAAAATAAACTAAATTTAAAATAAACTCCAAATTCACCACTTATCCTAATTTCTCAAATTAAATTGACTAAATTCTAAACATGAATAAATACAAAAATAAACATTACAATAATTCACAAAATTTCACTACTAAAAAATAAAATTATGCAAACACAAAAAGACACATATAAAGAAATGGGGTATGTGCAGGATCATGATGGGCCAAATAGGCCCTTAAGTGGCAATGAAAATTCAAAAAAATCAGAGTTAGGCAACTTGATGTAAAAATTTGAATAAGTTATTTATATTATTTCAAAAAAATGTAAGAACAAAATTTGTGGGAAATTGAATATAGTTTCTAAACTACTAGGTTTATTTTTTAAAAAACATAATCTATTTGGTGAAAATTTGAAATTTCAATGCAGTATTACTTAAATTTCAGGAAAAAAATAAGAAGTAGGTGTCTATCTGACCACCATAACCATAATAAAATGATAATATTTTTTTATGAGATTTTAGATATAAGTAGAGGACTCAT
>VDFB02373365.1:153559958-153688511 GCA_007258455.2 Sequoia sempervirens
TTAATACAAACACATAGCATACACTAATTGATGGGTTTTGGAATCCTCAACATATTAGGCACAAACATATTATCAATCCTAATTTATTTGGGAGCTTGGTTTTGGAACTTAAATGATTTATCTCTAGGTTTTGTCAACCTAAGAAGCCTACTAACTTTGACTAATTTGTGCACTCAAGTTTGAACTTACTAACAACTAGCTTCTAATTCTCATCTATTTATGAACACATATATGTGAAGATTCACTCTAGAACATCAGTGGATATAGATTTAGTTAGGGCACCAATAGTTGTAAAATCCACTAATACTTTCCACAAATGTGGGAACTTCAAATTTTCTAGCATGCATAGGCTCTTAGTTCCAAAAATATCAAGAAATCATAAACAATAACATAACATGAAAACAAGAACCTTGAAAATTTTAAGTTATTAAAGCACTCAATTTCAATCTTGACATGTGATTATATTTAAAATTTCCTACACATATTCATGTATTTATAAATTTGATTTTACTCAAGGTATCATGTTTGGATTTGAAACTTCTTTATTGCTATAACTCCTAGTGGATGTGAGGCTTCTTGTAATTTTAATTTAACATAATTTAATTTCTTATTTTTTCTAGGGCAACATTTAGATTCTCATTTAAAGGATATATGCATCACTACATGATTAACTTTGGTCAATCAGTGTCTTGATTTCACTTGATAGATTAATGAATAGGGTTTTTTCTTGAATTAGGACTCTTGCCAAGGTTTATTTCCTCTTGGGGACATATGTCCATTATGGATCTATTCTAAGACATCAATAGGAAAGAATTCTCTTGAGGAATTAATGGTTAGGATTCATTACAAAAATATGTTTCAATATTAAAAGGGAAGTTAGTCTCAAAGGATAGTCTTCATAGAGAAATTATCATGAAGGGAATCTAGGACTTATTGTAATTAATTCAAGCAACAACCTCCTGTACTTAAATTATTTAGAGTTTAGATCATTGGATCTTTCAAAGAGCCATAAGATAGTTTTTTCAGTCTAGGCTATTAGAATTTACCTCAAAGAGTTTTGTTAATACTTCCTTTGATCAATTCTAGTTTTTATAGGGGCAACATTCAAACTTCTATTTAGATGATATGCATCACCGCATGATTAACTTTGGTCTATCAATGACTTAGTTTTCACTTGATAGAGTAATGATATTGGATTTTCTTGACTTAGGACTCTTTCCAAGGCTTCTTTCCTCTTGGGGACATGTTTCAATTAGAATTTACTCTAAGATATCCATGTTCAAGAATTTTCTTGGGGAATCGATGGTTAGGAGTTATTAAGAATTGGAAACAAAAATAGGCTTCAATATTGCAAAGGAAGCTAGTCTGAAAGGATAGTCTTGATAGATAAATTCTCTTGATGGGACTCTAAGATTTATTATAATTAATTTAAGCAACAACCTCCCATACTTAAATTATTTAGAATTTAGATCATTGAATTTTTGAAAAGAGACATGGAATGGTGGTTTCAATCTAGTCTATTAGAATTTACTTCATAGTGTTTTGTTAATACTTCTTTTGATTATTTATATATGGGATTTACCTAGTTAGCTCCTAATACATTTTGGCCTATACTTTATTGGTACCTTAGGAGTGGCCTTGAAGACCCATCAAGAAGGTTTTTGAATAGGGAATACATCTAATATATAATCTTGTACTTGATAATATGTTAAGGCACATTTTATATATATATTTTTGCATGTTTTCCTTACAAGGTCTTATTCATAAAACCATCTATTTCTATCAGTCACTTTCTAGTTCATGATTCAGAACAGAGTTCTTGATCCTAGCATATTTTTAAGTGTTGGAAGTAATTTTGGTAAATTCATCAGAGTTCTTGTTCTTGATATGGACCCTCTAGCTATTGCTTTCCTTATGAAATTTGGTGAAATAATCATTTGATTATATTCATTTTTGAAGCTCATCATATGCTACTTAAAATGCACATCTACACCTACTTGGAATATAACGCACATCCTAATAATAAATGATTATGTTATTACTTTTCCTTACTAATAGCCTACAAAGCTATCTAAATACCTAAATACCTTAAATTATCATATCCACAAGTACATAACAATCTGATGCATTGTAAGTGCCTTAATTTATCTCCTAAAGATCCATATTTTCTTCCACAAATGACCCAATATTAATGAAAATGGTGTGAAATAGTTTATAAAATATAAAATATTTATTAGAAACAAACTATGTCAACATAAAATGTTATAAAACAAAAACATAATTTTTTTTTTGTATAAGTCACACAACCAAAAACATTTTATTTAAAAACATGAAAAATCATCCAACTACATATGTACATTAAAACATGTCAAGAGATGAGGGTGGCAGGGTGGGCCCCCACCCACTCCTCATCTAGTTCCCTATCATACTCATCCGTGAGATCGATGGAAATAAGGTAAATTATGCTAACAAAGAGGGAGGAAATGAGATGTTGGATGGGGTGCAAAAGGTGGCAGCACAGTGGCAAGGCCACATCACTTCAACCCCTCTCCAAAATGATAGAGGGATGAGGAAGGCAAGTAACCAAAGTTTAGTAGTCCACCAAATTAGGGGAGACCTCGGTGACGTTAGGAGAAGCTAATGACACAAGAATCCAAGAATAATTAGCTCGACACGTAGGGTACAACCATCATGAAAGCTTAAGCAAATGGGCCAAGTGGCAGAAGTTGCTCCTCACGAGGAGCTAGTTGAATTAAGGCTGAAAGTCGTAGGACATTTTTTATTGCAAGGACGGAGTGCCTTGCTTCACCATTATTTCAGACTCGTGCATGGAGGCTCGGCCTTGCAGCATACGGGCCTTTTAAAAGTGAATGGATGACGACATTCTCACAGTATGTTTTTCAAAATTTGGTTTGTTTGTTGTCTTTATGTAGGGAATTGTCAACCAAAGGGCTACAAATGGCGAGGATGAGCAGACTGAAATTCATTATCTCCATATCAGTGGAGGGGTTGGAAAGTTTCAGTGTTGATACTCCAGTCTCCTTGGTGGCAACCGAGAGACAAATAGCATTTCGGGAGATTACTGATCAAAGGTTGAAGAGAATCCTACTTGAGGACGATCCCTTGACAATGTTAGTAGTCAAAATGATATTAGGTAAGCGCCACCTGGATAGAAGGGAATTTGCAAGAGACAATGCACACATCTCTTCTCGGTTCTTAGCTGTAATTCTGGACCTAGAAGTCCCGAAGGTGGAGGCAAAGGAAATGTTGGAGCGTCTTTTCTGAGGTGACCTGCTAGGGGGGTTAGAGAAGACACTCAAAGTGGCTTTCAAGGGCAAAGGAATCTCGCGCCCCTCAGACCTGGACCTTCTTTGGGAGACGGACGAGGCAGTTAAAGTCTATCCCTTCATTTTAGACCTCAAGGGGCCAGAACTTATGAGGCACAGAATGATATCCGCCATGGCGGTCGAATTCCTGAAAAGAAAGTTGGGGCTGGTGATGGAGGGGATGGAATGGGTGGAAGACTTCACCCTATTTGTAGAAGTAAATGGTTTTCTATGAGGCACGGCCTCCGTGTTTTAAAATTTTGTGTTTAAAATCATAATATTATATGGTTTATTGAAGCTACGCAGTGGAACTACAAATTTGGAACCAGTCGTGGGAGGCTCGACCTCTGGGTTTTAATTTTCTGTGTTTAAAATCATAATCTAGTAGATTGTTTTTTGAAGCCATGCAATGGGATTGCAATTTTGGAACCGGTCGTAGCTTGCTCCTGGGATGGAAGGTTTAGCTGCTAGGCTTAGATTTCATCGAAGACTGGTTTTTCCTGCTATGCAGACGAATGTAAATTTTATAATAATTAATACAAATCCCTACCTTGCGTATCAAAAAAAAAAACATGTCAAGAGATGGTGAGAAAATTGTTTATAATTTCATTCAAAACTTTACGAGGAAAGGTTGGAAAGGAAAAAAATGAAAATCTTCACCAACCCTACATATTATCAAAGTAATGCTCAAATGCACATATCAACTTAATATCTCCACCCCGTCCATAATATCAATCACATAATATATCTTTTAGAAAGAAAAACAACCCATAAAATTCATCATACATCATAGCCAAGTTATCCAACACATCATGAAAGGCTTACAACTAGTTCACATCTAATAAATTTGTGGAAACAACCACTCTTTTACCCTCTAAAGTAGTTCATGACAACACCAAGGAAACTTCGTTAAAACCTTGTGGATTTTTGTTGTTGCATTTATAATGGGACCAATATTCATAGTAAGTACAATAAAGTTGAAGCCTCTTACACTCCCATTTGATCCCTTGCTTGAGATTTCAACAAACACAACAAGACATGTGGTGTAAGGTATAACATTAGAATAAAAAAGTTAAATTAAGTTTGTTCTAAGTAAAAATAAAAATGAATACATAAATTTAAAACATATAAATATGATTAATCATATAAGGATAAACAAAAGTATTATACAACATAACAACTATATATATAATTATCTTGACTAGTTTCCAAGACCATTATTTAAGTACACAATTATACTTAAAGATCCATACCTTGTTCTATCCCAAGATACATACAAAATAGTAAAATTCTTATCCTCACTTTATTCTCTAGAGATTTTTGAATATCATATAAAATAGGATTAAATAAAAAAGCTAACCAATAAGGACCCATTTTCCATATTACATTCTCTCTTAAAAAATCCTTTATCACACAGGTTCCATAAAAAGATAAATTTATGAAACTATATATTCAAGATTCATATTTCAAATAGCATGTATTATCATTTAATGGCTCTAATATATTTGTTCTTGAAATTATTTATCACCTAAACAACCATAAAAAAAGACTATTGTAACTTCTTTTATTGCCAACTATTTTTATGCCTTTCATGATATAGTTTGATAATGATAATCTTAAATTTAACAAGTTATCCATGTTTTTACAATGATCTACATAGTAATTTACAAAGAATATTTATAATAAATATTTACCTTTTAATGGTGACTTTTGTAATATCCTCCGACTACTTAAACTACACCATAAGATAATTGTTAGTTATTTTAAACTAATTTTAATACATGCATGTCTATATTTCTTAGTGGGTGTTGATAGCTTGTGATTTAATACATATGTTATTCTTAACTCAATTTTCAACACCCTTCATTAATTATAAATATATCCTAATAATATTACATTATCTAATATTTATATATTGTCTAATACTTGTTCTAAATGTCTATTATAAGATCTTTGACTATAAAAGTTATGTATTATATAGTCTTCCATACTATAGATAACCTTCTTATTAAATACTAAATCATACTAGTCATGGATTCACAAAAGAGCCTCACAATTATTAAGCTACTATATAGTTTATATATTTTAGATATTTTTTATTCACTTGCATCTCAATATAAACTTTAACAAAATAACTATTCATAAAAATATCGCATATCTTACACACCAATCAATCAGGACTACTTGTCATACAAACATATTTACAAACTTAAATTAATGTCCAATAAATTTAAGATTACACTCGCATAAGTCAAAATTTCCCTAACAAAATTGCACATTCAATCATGTATTTTTTCTTGATAGAATCTAAGAGAACAAAACCTAACCTATCATCTAGTTGAGAAACTATGCCAATGTAAGTTAAGGAAACATTTTGATCCTACACTATTATGTTCTTTTAGTTGACAAAAAATAGAGTATATTAATATTAAAGAAAAAATATGTTGAACACAAAAATACAAATATTTTGATTGTTAGAACTAAGATATAGTGGAGGAAATTTGGACCATGATTTAAAATGGTCAACAATTCATTGATACATCCATAACCTGCATTACTTGTTAAAAATATATTCTCTATAAATACACTACCCATCCAAAACTATTACGTCATATAAACGATAGACCTTTAATAAAAAGCTAAAAAATAATAATTGAAATTGCATGTCAAAGACATTCTTCGTTAGGGGTATTTCAAAGCTAGAGAAGATCCGTTGTGCATGTAATTGCAACCTAGTTCTCCCCAGGAAGAACAAGGTTCTGAAGCCTTTTCATCATACCCATTTTGTTGATATCCTGCAATCAGGATGTTCCATTAGAAAACTGTGTTTTGAGGCATTCTGTCAAACAGTGCAGGTGCCTTGTCTAAGCTTCCATATTTTTCATATCCTACAATCAGGACATTCCATAAGAGCAATTTTTTTTGGGATAGGCTGGGAGGATGTTGGCAATGATTGTAGAATCTGGATGTACACCTGTCAATTGCATTTGGTTAGAAATTTCTAAAGCCTTTTTAACAAACCCATTATGTCGATATCCTACAATCAGGTGTTCCATTAGAAAAATGTGCTTTGAAGCATTCTGTCAAATAGTTCAGGTGTCGTGTCTATGCTTCCACATTTTGGATATCCGACAATCAGGTCATTCCACGAGAAGAAATTTCTTGCAGGCGTTTTGTCAAACAGTTCACGTGCGTTGTCTATGCTTACACATTTTGCCTACATGTCTGCTGGGGTAGTTGCCGCTACAACATCTGCAAAGTTCCTCTATCATTCATCGTTTGATGAATGCGCATACCTGTTCCAAAGCTCCTATTTTTGCACAGGCTGTGAGGACGCTGGCAGAGGCTGCGAACTCTGGCTTTACACCTGCCAATCGCATTTTGTTGAAAGTTTTTAAATCCTTTTCAACAAAGACATTTTGTGCATATCCTGCAATCATAACATTCAATGAGACTACATTTCTTTGAGGAATCTGATCAAACAGTTCGCATTCCTTCTCTATGCTTCCACGTCTTTGCATACATGTCTACTAGAGCATTTGCAATTGTGATATGCAAAAATAATCGCCATTCCATTACGTTTCGATCGATGTCCATACCCTGTTCCAAAGCTCCCATTTTGGCACAAGCCTGGACTAGGCGCGCAAATGGAAATTGTTTGGGTCAAAAACCTGCATACGGAGATCTTACAGGCGGGAGAAACAAATTTAAAAAATTATACTTTGTGCGCGAGTAACGGAGGACGAGAGTTAACGGCGATGGAGAACGGCGAACGGGACGGGTTTAGTGGGCCCCACACCAACTACCTAAGCGGTCAACGCTTAGAGTGTGCTGGTTAAGCCACGCCGTCTTGGCACCTTTGGAAAGCAATTTGAAAGGGGTGGATTCTTGGTTGGGCGTTGATTTCCAAAGAGGGCTCGATTTTCTATTCATTGAAGCCATTATTTTCAGTTTACTAGGAGACAGCGTTTGAATTTCGTGGTTTTGAATCTCTTGTTGTTGGTGCAAATTTTTGTTGTTGTGAGGTATTTTTTCTCTGGTTGAAGAGCCTGTGATTCTCCCTTATTCCCAGCGAAATCTCTTGGCGAGTGAACCCCAGGCGACGCTTCTCTCCTTCTCTCCTTTGTTTTGGTGTGATTTCTCTGATTGGAGGCATTTTTTGACCACTGGAGGCATTTTGTTTGAAGACCCTACGATTCAATTTGGAGGCTATAGCGATTTTCCAGAGGCTCGAATTTGAGCAGTGAAGGCGTTGTTTTGTGGAGATGTGATCTGCAGACCCGATTTCAGTTTAGCACCACTATTGGAGGTGTAATTGGAGTGGGGTCCTTTTTTTGTCTCATCTTTACCAAGCTGCAAATCATGTCTTTGTGGCTGCGAATCATCAATAGGCTGCATTCTTTTTTGTGGCTGCACAAGGCTCGATCCTCTATGTTGAGAGTCGTTACTTTTCTTTGGAGGCATTCATCGAAGGCATGCTTTGGCATCTAAAAATGCTACAGGCTGTGTTTTGAGGTCGCTATGTGCAGAGTGTTGTAGAGGCCTCGATTTCCCTGAGAAGAGGCTCGATCATTCCTTGGGAGTAGCAGTTTTGTTGAGAGAGGGAACCATTTCCCTTCCCTTGGCACGATTTGTTTATGCCGTTTGCAGCGCTTTTTTTGAGCGGAGGCTTCTAGTTTGGTTGCTATACATTTTAGTCAAACTTTATTTATTTAGGGTTTTTGCAGCCGAAGTGGAGGTGGGTCCCCATATCTTGGATTTGTATTATTTTGGGATCTCTAGTCCCACATTTGGAGTGTAGTTTGTTTTTTCAGTCTTCATATACCTCGGTGCAAATAACCATAGTGTGAGCAAAGGCTCATATGACTAGTGGAAGGTCCTTTCCTGCACATGCATGATTTGTGAGTGGTGGCCTGACATGATATGCATGATTTGCCTTGAAGTGTGATTTGTGAGTATATCATGATTTGCCTTGAAGTGTGATTTGTGAGTGGTGCCCTGTATATTGCTTGGTGATTGGCCACTTGGTGGCATGACATGATTTGCTTGGTGATTGGCCACTTGGTGGCATGACATGATTCGCCTTGAAGTGTGATTTGTGATTGGCCACTTGGTGGCATGACATGATTCGCCTTGAAGTGTGATTTGTGAGTTGTGATTTGTGAGTGGTGCCTTGTATATTGATTGGTGATTGGCCACTTGATGGCGTGACTTGGTTCCTTGTGCTTGAACTTAGCGATTTGGAGTTCACTTGGCCTGAGAGGCGCACTTGTATATTGCTTGGTGATTGGCCACTTGGTGGTGTGAATTGGTTCCTTGTTTGGCCACTTGGTGGCGTGACTTGGTTCCTTGTGTTTGGTGATTAGTCGTTTGGTGGTATGGGTGGTGACCTGTATATTGCTTGGTGATTGACCACTTGGTGGCGTGACTTGGTTCCTTGCGCTTGTGCTTGAACTTAGCGATTTGGAGTATATTGCTTGGTGATTGGCCACTTGGTGGCGTGACTTCGTTCCTTGTGCTTGGTGATTGGTCATTTAGTGGTATGAGTGGTGACCTGTATATTGCTTGGTGATTGGCCACTTGGTGGCATGACATGATATGCATGATTTGCCTTGAAGTGTGATTTGTGAGTGGTGCCCTGTATATTGCTTGGTGATTGGCCACTTGGTGGCATGACATGATTTTCCTTGAAGTGTGATTTGTGAGTGGTGCCCTGTATATTGCTTGGTGATTGGCCACTTGGTGGCATGGCATGATTTGCCTTGAAGTGTGATTTGTGAGTGGTGCCCTGTATATTGCTTGGTGATTGGCCACTTGGTGGCATGGCATGATTTGCCTTGAAGTGTGATTTGTGAGTGGTGCCCTGTATATTGCTTGGTGATTGGCCACTTGGTGGCATGACATGATTCGCCTTGAAGTGTGATTTGTGAGTTGTGATTTGTGAGTGGTGCCCTGTATATTGATTGGTGATTGGCCACTTGATGGCGTGACTTGGTTCCTTGTGCTTGAACTTAGCGATTTGGAGTTCACTTGGCCTGAGAGGCGCACTTGTATATTGCTTGGTGATTGGCCACTTGGTGGTGTGAATTGGTTCCTTGTTTGGCCACTTGGTGGCGTGACTTGGTTCCTTGTGTTTGGTGATTGGTCGTTTGGTGGTATGGGTGGTGACCTGTATATTGCTTGGTGATTGGCCACTTGGTGGCGTGACTTGGTTCCTTGCGCTTGTGCTTGAACTTAGCGATTTGGAGTATATTGCTTGGTGATTGGCCACTTGGTGGCGTGACTTCGTTCCTTGTGCTTGGTGATTGGTCATTTGGTGGTATGAGTGGTGACCTGTATATTGCTTGGTGATTGGCCACTTGGTGGCGACTTGGTTTGCCTTGAAGTGCGATTTGTGAGTGGTGACCTGTATATTGCTTGGTGATTGGCCACTTGGTGGCGTGACTTGGTTTGCCTTGAAGTGCGATTTGTGAGTGGTGACCTGTATATTGCTTGTGATTGGCCACTTGGTGGCATGACTTGGTTTGCCTTGAAGTGCGATTTGTGAGTGGTGACCTGTATATTGCTTGGTGATTGGCCACTTGGTGGCGTTGGTTTGCCTTGAAGTGCGATTTGTGAGTGGTGACCTGTATATTGCTTGGTGATTGGCCACTTGGTGGCGTGACTTGGTTTGCCTTGAAGTGTGATTTGTGAGTGGTGACCTGTATATTGCTTGGCGATTGGCCACTTGGTGGCGTGACTTGGTTTGCCTTGAAGTGTGATTTGTGAGTGGTGACATGTATATTGCTTGGTGATTGGCCACTTGGTGGCGTGACTTGGTTCCTTCTGCTTGTGCTTGAACTTAGCGATTTGGAGTATATTGCTTGGTGATTGGCCACTTGGTAGCGTGACTTGGTTCCTTGTGCTTGTGCTTGAACTTAGCGATTTGGAGTTCACTTGGCCTGAGAGGCGCACTTGTATATTGCTTGGTGATTTGGTCGTTTGGTGGTGTGAATTGGTTCCTTGTTTGGCCACTTGGTGGCGTGACTTGGTTCCTTGTGCTTGGTGATTGGTCGTTTGGTGGTATGAATTGGTTCTTTGTGCTCGAACTTGGCGATTTGGCCACTTGGTGGCATGACTTGGTTCCTTGTGCTTGAACTTGGCGATTTGGAGTTCACTTGGCCTGAGAGGCGCACTTGTATATGGCTCGAGAGGTGCACTTGTATATTGCTTGGTGATTGGTCGTTTGGTGGTGTGATTGGTTCCTTGTGCTCGAACTTGGCGATTTGGAGTTCACTTGGCCCAAGAGGCTCACTTTTTAGCGCATGTGCATTCTGTGGTCGTATGGTGTGTCTGTGGTCTGAGAGCTTCAAAAGTGCCTCTATAGGCCATTTTTTCATTTTTGCATATCTTTTGCAAACAAAGGTCGATTTTTGCAAACCACATATCAACAGAAAGGTATTTTCGTCACCTTTGCAATGGTTGAGGAATTTCTCTCATATTTTGTTGTTTGGTGGTGCTTTTAATCCATTGAAGTTCAATATTGGTGTTGTTGTGCTCTTTGGATTTACATGATTCTTAGCCCTTCTTTTGTATTATTGCTTCCTGAAGTATTTTAGGAAGGCTTCATTTGCAGTATTTGGGAGTTTTTAATTGTTGTTGAAGGTTATTGTCTTTGTATTTTTGTAGTTTTGTCATAGTTGATTATGGGGTTTTCATCACATCCTGCTGTGATTATGTTAAAAAAAGGAAACTATAAACAATGGAGAGATGGTATCATAAAACATCTCAAATGGCTTCATTTTTTGCCACATTTGTATAATCTAGTTCTCCTTCCTAGTACTGATAGCAAGAGAGTTGCATGGAATTGCAAAAGGGATCATGTCCTATGAGTTATTACAATGCATATTGATGATGCCACTTTGAATGATATTGATTATTTTGGGTGCCCTCATACTCTTTGGACTAAAATTTTGGAAATACATGGAGATCCTAATACACATCCATTCCTAGATGATCATGTTTTAGATTGTCTAGTGCCTCTTCATTTTTCAGACAGGATACCCTATTATCATGCTACTATGTAGGAGTTTGAAGTTTTGGAATACTTCAAATCTTCAGATGAGGATGACAAGGGTTCTTCAAATGCTCCTTCTTCTCCATGAGGGACAGTTGGTGTACCTTCACCATCAGTGACTCATTGTGCAAAGTCGTTGATTGAGGCTCCTATCATTCATGTTCTGTAGGGCAATTCATTTTGTGTTGATGATTCATTGAGCATGCTCAGTTATTCATCACAACTAGTATCTCATTTTCTTCCTGATTAGGATTCTTATTTGTCAGAAATTGGTTCATTGTTCGTGGAATCTCACATTTCTGACTTGGAAGACACATTTGAGGGTATATCCCCTCTATTTGATGATAGTTGTGATACAACTATTGTCACCCCATCTCAGTCTCTGGAGAGTGTTTAGTATCAGTTTCTAGTGGTACCTTGTTTGTCACCTTTTATTGTGATTGGGCATGTTCCTGATTGGTTCGTGGCATCATCTTGCAAGGTCTTGGCGACACATGAGCAGATTTCAGAGACATCATCATAATTTTTCATGCGTCTTTCGTTCAATTCCTATCTAGAGTGGGAGGCATTCCTACATTTGTACTTGGTTTTGTTTCTTTTGAAAGGGAGACAAGTTGTTTTTCGAGGAGACAAGTTTTTTTTTGACATTGTATCATGTTTGCATAGCTTTTGCAAACAAAGGCTGATTTTTGCAAACCACATATCAATGGAAAGGTATTTTCGTCACCTTTGCATTTTGCATATCTTTTGCAAACAAAGATCGATTTTTGCAAACCACATATCAACAGAAAGGTATTTTCATCACCTTTGCAATGGTTGAGGAATTTCTCTCATATTTTGTTGTTTGGTGGTGCTTTTAATCCATTGAAGTTCAATATTGGTGTTGTTGTGCTCTTTGGATTTGCTTGATTCTCAACCCTTCTTTTGCATTATTGCTTCCTAAATTATTTTAGGAAGGCTTCATTTGTAGTATTTGTGAGTTTCTAATTGTTGTTGAAGGTTATTGTCTTTGTATTTTTGTAGTTTTTTCATAGTTGATTATGGGTTTTCTTCACATCCTATTGTGATTATGTTAAAAAAGGAAAACTATAAACAATGGAGAGATGGTATCATAAAACATCTCAAATGGCTTCATTTGTTGCCACATTTGTATAATCTCGTTCCCCTTCTTGGTACTGATAGTAAGAAAGTTGCATGGAATTGCAAAAGGGATCATGTCCTAGGAGTTATTACAATGCATATTGATGATGCCACTTTGAATGATATTGATTATTTTGAGTGCCCTCATACTCTTTGGACTAAAATTTGGGAAATACATGGAGATCTTAATACACATCCATTCCTAGATGATCTTGTTTTAGATTGTCTAGTGCCTCTTCATTTTTCAAATAGGATACCCTATGATCATGCTACTATGTAGGAGTTTGAAGTTTTGGAATACTTTGAATCTTCAGATGAGGATGACGAGGGTTCTTCAAATGCTCCTTCTTCTCCATCAGGGACAGTTGGTGTACCTTCACCATCAGTGACTCATTGTGCAAAGTCATTGATTGAGGCTCCTATCATTCATGTTTTGCAAGACAATTCATTTTGTGTTGATGATTCATTGAGCACGTTCAATGATTCATCACAACCAGTATCTCATTTTCTTCATGATTGGATTCTTATTTGTCGGACATTGGTTCATTGTTCGTGGAATCTAACATTTCTAACTTGGAAGACACATTTGAGGGTATATCCCTTCTATTTGATGATAGTTGTGATACAACTGTTGTCACCCCATCTCAGTCTCTGGAGAGTGTTTAGGATCAGTTTCCAGTGGTACCTTGTTTGTCACCTTCTATTGTGAGTGGGCATGTTCCTAATTGGTTCATGGCATCATCTTGCAAGGTCTTGGCGACACGAGTAGATTTCAGAGACATCATCATAATTTTTCATGTGTCTTTCGTTTAATTCCTATCTAGAGTGGGAAGCATTCTTGCATTTGTACTTGGTTTTGTTTCTTTCGAAAGGGAGACAAGTTGTTTTTCAACATTGTATCATGTTTTATCTTCAGGCACTTACCATTTTTGCAGGATTACAAATTGTAGGGGGGTTGTATAGTCTCTCTCTTTCCCTCTTCTAGGGGGGCATTGATTGTATATACATGATGTATGTAGCCCTTGGGGGTGTGATTGAGTCCTCCATCCATGCATCTTGTTTTTGTTTTCTCTTTTTAGAGGGGTTTTTCCCACAAGGTTTTTCTCCTTTTCTTTGGTTGTGAGAGATTTCTTTTTTGCATTGTAAATGGGTACCTAACATGGTTGTGTAGCCAGGACCCATATTGCATCTTCATTTTTGCATAATAATTCTCCCTAGGTTGCAATTAAGGGGGGTGTTGGAGTAAATGGTTTTTACCATTTACCCACTTAAGCTTACTTAGGGACATTGCATTTAGAATAGTTTGCATTTAATTATTTTGGGTGGTTTTTTCCCGTGTGGGTAGTTTTACACCCATCACCTACTTTTATGCCTTTATAAGGCACTGTGTACAATATGTAAATCATCTCATATTTTTCTCTCTTTGGTGAAATAGCCTATGTGCTTCTCTCACTTTTCTGTGAAGGTGTATCCTACAAATGGTGATCTTGGGCTCCACCAACAAAATAAAATGAGAGTTATATTTGGAAACAATTCTTTGACAAGCAAATGTCTACAAAAGAATGTTAATAGTTTCAAATAACCTTGGACTTATGAAAGCTACCACAAAAAATTTAATATGATGTAAGAACAACAATATAAACCTTGTCTATCATGGGTTAAAAATAGCCAAGGAGAAGGGTGTGACTAAAGTATGGTTGGAGGGGGACTCTTTGAATATCATTAACTGCTTGAAAAGGGTTAACTCTCCCTCCTATTCAATTGAACATCTCATTGAAGACTCTTGCAATTTTAAATTTTATCCAAGAATTTTATATTTCCCATGTGTATCGTGAGACCAATGACTTGTTGATTTATTGGTGAACTTGGGGGTTTCTTCAACTAGGTCTTGGGACTCTAATGACCACTTGCATGTTGATCACATATCTCTACTTAATAATGAGAATTCTTCACATGCATCTTATGAAGGGGGTTGGATTAGGATGTAATTTCCTTGGTGTGTGGCCTCATAATTGTCTTCTTATGTTGATTAGACTTATGAGAGGCTTAATCTATCTTGATAATCATGGGTATGTGAGGCGTGATCTCCCAAGGGATTCAACCTTAATGAAGAATTATACCTAGGATGTTAGTGTTGCACGCTTTTTGGATGTTATTTTCCTCGCATTTTCTTTTCCTCATTTTTGTGGGCTATCCTTCAATAGTTATTTGTGCTTGTCTATGCTTTCAAGTATGGGGGGTGAGAGGTGTAGAATTGAGCCTATGTCGTGTGATGAGATCAAGGCCAATGGTGAGGTCTAGAAAATTCTTGAGAAAGGGGGGATTACCCCTTTTATGGAAAAACTCCATGGCTTTGATTCTAAGATTTCGTAGGAGTTTTTGAATGCTTGGCACAGTCATGTCCTGAGTATTTTTGGGGTTGACATCACTATTACTGAGGACTTCATTGTGGAAGTTACTAGTCTCTCTATGCAGGGTAGGAATTTCTACAGGGAAAAGGCAATGTCTTCATCTGCGAGGATGAATTTCTTATAGGAAAAGGAGAAGGTTAAAATCAAGCAGTTGTCATGTGGGGGCTATGACAAGACCTCCATTAAACCCATCTAGGGGGATGTGGCAATGGCTCTCATGCGCTATTACACTCTGGATGGGAGATTCTCCACCATTTATGGGCATCACTTTATGTTACTGAACCATTTATGTCATGGTAAGTTGGTTTACTTCTCATTCTATATGCTCTTGTCTTTGGAGAATGGTATTCTGGATTTTAGAAAGAATTCCAATAACCCTTTTATACATGAAGGGTTGATGCTTTTAATTGTGGAACATATTAAGTCTAGATATGTCATTGAAACCCCTATTCCTAGAAGAGCTTGTAAGTCCAAGGATTCAGACTATGACATTGGTGAGGATTTTGTTGAGGTGGAGGAAGTTGAAGGTGAGTTGGAGTCTGGTGATAAGGAGGACTCACTTGCCTGGTCTAATGGCTATCATATTGATTTGGAGTTGAACAAACCCCCCTTGGTTGTGGCTAAGAGTAAAAGTTCTTCAAAGGCTAGGAAAGGTGGTCAGGTTTCTAAGATGGAGTCTGTGCCCTCCCCTTCGGGTGTGAAATGCAAAATCTTTGGTGGTGCAAAGGAGGGAATTAAGGATGGTAATGCCTCTGGTGGGAGGAAAAGTGTGAGATTGGGGTATGCTAGTGTGTGGGATTTTGTTTTCCAGGGTGTTGAGGAGCACTTTTTGGATGTTGCTAAAGGGGTTAAGGCGAGTGGTGAGACAAAGAAGGCCCCTGTAGTGGGGAAGGTTAAGGGTTCTAATAATTTTGTTGATCTGGATGGATCCCCTGCTGTCTTGTTCTTTGAGGGAAAAGGTAAAGAGCAATTCAGTCCCCCTATTAGTAATCTTGGTGAAGAGCTCCCTGCGGGCTCTCAACAAGGGATGGATTTGAACTAGGAATCGTTGGATATTAATCAAGCCTCTAGCTTGGTGAAGGAGGGTTTGGATGTCTTTTTCAATCTGTTTAAATGGCTCCTTCAGGAAGTGCAAAATTTGCATGGTAAGTGCAACACAATTGCAAGGTGCAACATTTCTACCTTGAAAAGCACTAAGGAATTGAATTTGTTCTTTAGTATGGTTAAGACCATGAATTCCACTCTTAACCAAATAGTGGAGGAATTTGGTAAGCTAAAAATGGATCATGACCCCAGAATTGTTTCCCTTGAGAAGAACTTTCTGAAAGTTCATCGGGACCTCTATACTTTGGTTAATCTCAGCAAGGATTCTCTTGAGACCACGGCGAAGGGTTTGGTGCTCTTAAATGAGAAAGCTAAGGACTGAACTGGTAATTCCCTTCTTCCTGAATAGGGGGAGCATGTTGTGGGTGTGGGTGATGAAAAGGGGGAGCAGGTAAATAACCCTGGGGTAGGGCCGAGTGTGCATACTTGTAGCAAAACCAAAAAAGGAACTTTTGTCTCGATGCAGGATATTAAAGAGGTCATGAAGATACACGACAAGGTCGTCACCAAAGATTTGGAGGCAACAAGGATTTTAAAATATCTTCTCTAATTGTTGCTCTATTCTTTTTGTGTCTGATGCTTTGTTGTTGTTGGTTTGATGGTCAACTGATTGTGGTTTAATTAGCTTCTTATCTTTTGGAGCAGCTTCCTTGTCTTATCTTTCGTGTTTCCTTTTGTTTTGTACATGGTTTTAGGAGCCCTTCAAAACCTATTTTCCAATAATAAAAAATAATATAAACCTCGCAAGTTACAAGTTAGTAAATAAATGTTAGATATTTTTTAAAAAATTGGTTACATAACACAAACACTATGGAACATTCAAATATATCACTAATCAAATGTAGAGAATAAAAAATTAGACAAAGGTGCCAAAACCTACAAAATATTGTTAGAAAATGCATACGCTAAATATCAAATAGAAATAAGGGGAGACCTTGTGGTGTGATAGAGGGGCTTATTTCCAATAGTATCATTAACCAAGGTTCAAACCTTGCAAGATTTCCCTCTACTGTGTCACCAATTGAGGGGCCCCCAAGATCTTGTATCTGCTTTACCTGTGACATGTGGAGTGGGTTATTTGCATGTTGTCCAAGGGGTACATCCTTGGTTTAAGTTTTTAGCATATATAGGCCCTCCATTGGAGTAGTCATTTTGGAATGTAATTTTTTTGGTTAAATATATTATGGGGTACAACTCCCTTATTCCAATTCATCGATCAAAAAATATATCAAGCATAGATGGTAAACCTTACATACAAACACAAAATTGAACAAAAATGTTGATCCCCTACTAAATTAGATTAGTAGAAAAAATGAATATAGATGTTGAAGGTTTCACAAAGACATTGAACATTAGATGCAAATGTTAATATAAAAAGAAAATTGAAAAACACACAAAATCTGCAAAACAAATCTACATAAACAAAATGATGCAAGAATAGAAGCAAAAACAACTTACGTTGGCTCAAAATCTTGGACGAATAATCCTACAAGACAAAGGTTAATATTTTTTCTTATCTTTGGACTCACAAAACTTGCACACAAAATGGTTGGGATGATGTGAAAACAATAGTATAATGCTTGAAAGTCAAAGGTTAGAAAGCCAAACTTAAATAAACTTATAAGCTCATCAAATACAAAACAAAGATGTCATAGATCAAGCACAAACATAGATGACACTGTTAGAGTAAAGGTTTTAACTTAATTATATTAATTAAGTTACCTTTATTCCTCTCTTAAGATTTCACTTTAGATGCATATTGTGACATTTAATAATTATATTAATTATTAAATGTCTACCTATTAGGGTTACTTTTTAGGTTTTGCTCAGATCTCCTTTTAAGGATTGATCTTTGTAAATATTTCATTCGATTGTTCTGATAATATATCTCTCATATTTCAGAGCTTCAAAACCCTCTTGCTTTTTTCTCCATTCTCTTCCTTGTGACAGGTATCCCTTTGCATGCAGGTGTTCTTGGACTCTGAAGTTGGTTTTGACAACTTCTACATGGTATCAGAGCGTGGGCCTGCTGCAGCCTATTCTTGTTTTGAAGATTTTGGAGCTACAAGGGTTTAATCGGGAAGTTGATTTTTTGTGGATCAAGCCTACTCCATTCTTTGGGTTCATTTTGGGCCCAAACGGACCTTGCTGTTGGATTCGCAGTGCCTGAAAACCCATATTTTCATATAAAACACGTCCAGTTTGGCCACTGCCGACCAAAAAGGCAAAAAAAAATTGCCCCAGGGCTGTACAGCCCCAGGGCACGCCATTCGAGGTGAATTTTTGAGAAAAAAAAAAAAACAAAAATAGGCGTTGGAAAGCTGGCTCCGAGCCCGTCCTAGTGGTGCAGGATTTTTTTCAAAATTTTCCAATTTGGTTGCATTTTTTTGCAGTCAAAGTCTGATGTTTGTTTTGCACTCTGGGGGGCATAACTTGGTCATTTTTGCTCCGTTTTTCAAAAACGAAAAGGCGTCGGAAAGCTCTTCACGTACTCTATCCAGATCTGCAGTTTATTTCATCATAAAATTTACTAGGTACATAGAGAATTGTCCTAAGCATATTTTTCTTTTTCTAGCTTTTTGCTAAAAAAATCTCTACTGGGGTTTGGTTTCTTGCTTTGTGGGGGGGAGTTTTTTTCTTTCTTTCTGTCATTTACTTCAAAAAACTAGAAACTCTTCACATTAAACATTCATTAAACCTTTCCAAACAATGGTCGAAAGCACTCCTACTGTTGAACTTCTCACACCTCATAACTATCACACTTGGAAGGAATTCATGACACGTCTTCTCAGATCAAAGGGGTTGTGGTCCTGTTTAGACACAATTCAACCAGTTTTGACACGGCCATTTGAGGTTATGCAGCATAGAAATAAGATGGATGAGGCTATGGGTTTGATTTCCTTACATGTTTCAGACAACTTGTTGTTTCATCTCGATGGGTGTAACAGTCCTCTTGAAATGTGGACCAAGTTCAGTGATTTATTTGGTACCATCAATCAATTTCGTGCCATCCAAATTGAGGCAGAGTTGACTTCCCTTGTACCTGATTCTTTTCCCACTATTGAGGACTTTCTGATGAAATTCAAACAACAGAGATCTCTTCTACAGGGTTGTGGTAAGAACAAAATAGATGAGGAATGTATTTACCTGATTCTTTCTAAGCTTCGAGGTCCTTTTCACATCTTCTCTTCCACATTTTATTCCACCATGGATGCATTGGGAAACCATTTTACCATGCCTACTTTTGAGGTGTTTTGTGATCGGTTGACACGAGAGGAGGCCAAGATATCACAGTTGGATGCTCTCACAGGATCTAAGAACCAAGCATTGGTAGCTCAGTCATCTAAAGGGAAAAAGAAGCAGAAACCGAAGCCCAAGACAGATTCAGTAGGCAGTGAGACTTCCTCCAAGCCACCTCCTAAAACTGATTCAAAACCACAGTTCAATTCTAAACAGAGCAAATCTTCGAAGTCTGGTGAGTCTTCCTCCAAGACTAAGAAGAAATATGGTGATCCTTGCAGTTTTTGTGGCAAGGAAGGACATCTAGTTTCCAAGTGTTGGAAACGATTAGAGGCTTTAGAGGAAGCCATGCAGCAGCATAATATCACCTCACCTCAGCCTCCTTCTCAACCCACAGGGAAAGGTCGTGCTCTTTCTGCACGAGCATTGTCCTCAGGATCCACTTGGATTCTAGATTTTGGTGCTTCTCACCATATGACACACACAGGATTTGGTCACTGCTCTTGCCCCTACAAGCACTAGACATATTGCAGTTGGTGACTCAGCACAACTTTCAGTTCAGGGGTCAGGTACTGTTTCATTGGATGGTTGTCTTCAGGATGTGCTTCTAGTTCCTGACATTTCAACAAACCTTCTATTTGTTTATCAGATTTTCCACTCTGGCTCTAGTAAGACAGTTGAGTTCTCACCACATGATGTGGTTATTTGAGACCTTCATGATCCTGACTTGGTTGTGGCTACTAGGAGTGTTGATTCTCCATCTCGCTTATACAGATTTGATGGCTTTGAGAGTTCAGACACTATTGGTTCCTCTCTTATAGCACATGTTGATTCAGTGAGCAGGCTTTGACATGAGCATTTTGGCCATGTCAATTACAAATATCTACAGCAGATGAGTACTCAGGCACTTGTGATTGGGCTTCCATAGATTTCTTGTACTGATGGTGTATGTCGAGGTTGTGCTCTTGGAAAACATCATCGAGATCGTTTTCCTAAGGGTTGAGCCACATGTGCTAAGGCACCCATAGAGTTGGTACATAGTGATCTTATGTCATTTTCGACTCCTTCCTTTTCAGGGGCCCGATATGTGCTCACTTTTATTGATGACTTCTCCAGACGTACATGGGTGTACTTTCTTAAGTACAAGTCTGATGTCTTTGACTCATTCAAGACCTTTAAGACATTTGTGGAGAAGCAATCTGGACTTTCTATCAGGAGGATACGCACAGATAATGGGGGGGAGTATGTTAATCAGGCTTTCAAAGATTTTTGCACTTAGCATGGTTTACAACATCAGTTTACAGTACCTTACACCCCTCAACAGAATGGTGTCACTGAGTGAAAGAACAGAACCTTACGGGAGATGGAAAATTGTATGATATAGTCTTGAGCTATGAGTTCTTCATTTTGGGTTGAGGCAGTCAATTGTGCAAATTATATTCAGAATCGGATGCCTCATAAGGCATTGCGACATATGACTCCTGAGGAGGCTTGGACCCATGTCAAGCCTGATGTTTCTACATTCCAAGTTTTTGGTAGTGAGGCTTGGGCATTTATTCCTGATGCTCAGCGGAAAGCCATGGAGAGGAAGAGCCGACCACTCATATTTGTTGGCTACTGTGAGGATGTTAAGGCGTACAGGTTGTTTGATCCTGATTCCAGCGAGGTCTTGTTTCAGTGGGATGTCCAGTTTGATGAGCGCTATCCTCAGATGGATTCTCCATCACCAGCTTCTCCCTCATTGCCTACTCCTCCCTCTTCATCTCTTAAGGATTACTTATCTCTTGAGGATGATGTAGATGATGATCCACCATCTCCACCACCACCAGTTGCTCTGCATTTTCCTAGGTGGGCCCATGTTACTGTTGATGCTGTTGGTTCTTTGGCAGGTGATCCTTGGATACTCGTCGTACTCGTGCTCAAACATCTGGTTCTAGTCTTTGAGTCATGCCATTTCGGATCCAAAGTTTTCGATGCGACAAGTCACCTTGAGTGGGATAGGGCCATGGATGAGGAGTATTCTTCTTTGATGAAGAATCATACTTGGGATCTTTGTCCTCTTCCTAAGGGAAGAAAGTTGGTTCGGTGCAAGTGGGTGTACCATACCAAGTATGTTGCAGATGGTTCCATTGATAAGTATAAGGCACGTCTTGTTGCGAAGGGGTTTTCTCAGGTAGAGGGTATTGACTACTCTGAGACCTTTGCTCCTGTCGCCAAGATGAACTCTATACGCCTTGTACTCTCACTTGTACTTCACAGGGGATGGACAGTGTTTCAGATGGATGTGAAGAGTGCCTTCTTGCATGGAGACCTACATGAGGGAGATCTATATGGAGCAGCCTCGGGATTTGTGTAGGACACTTCTTTGGTTTGCAGACTTCGCGTTCATTGTATGGTCTCAAACAAGCCCCTCGGCTTGGTATGAGAAGATGGACTCTTTCTTGCTTTCCTCTCACTTCACACCATTCATCACACAGTGTATATTCAACGTCAGGAGGGTGATCTTTTGATTCTTGTGCTATATGTAGATGATCTCATTCTTATAGGTAGCTCATCCTCCATGATTCAGAGTGTTCAGAGAGCTTTGATGGAGCAGTTTGAGATGACAGATCTTGGTCTTCTGCACTTCTTTCTGGGTCTACAGGTTATTCAGTCTTTGGATGGGATTTCCATATTTTAGGAGAAGTATGCTCTCTTGAGAGATTTGGCATGCTTGATTGCAAGCTGCCCTCCATTTCAGTCAGGTGTTGTTTTGTCTTCCACTTGTTCTACTTCAGTGGATCCCACTTTATACAGGCAGTTGGTTGGCAGTTTGTTGTACCTGACACATTCTCGTCTGATCTTTCCTTTGCGGTTGGCCTTGTCTCTTGGTTCTCCCATGATCCTCATGAGAGCCATGACAAATAAACAGTTGGGTACATTCCACCTCATTATGGCATTCACTACACTGGATCCTCACATTATTGGCTTCACTGACTTAATTTGGTGATGTCAATGATCGAAGTCTACTTCTGTTTTGCCTTGGTTGGAACTATCACATGGTCTTGCAAGAAGCAGACTGCTATTGCATTATCATCTACAGGTTGAGTACCAAGCAAGTATTAGCTAGTCAAGAGGTTTTATGGCTTCGACGGTTGATGTGAGTTTGGGTTTCCTCGGATAGTCCCACTATTCTTTGGTGTGACAATCAGATTGCCATTCACATTTCCCATTGCCAGTGGAGCATCGGAGACTAAGCACATTGAAATCCACATGCACTTCATCAGGCAGTTGATTCAGGATGGTTCTCTCATCTTGGAGTACATTCCTATAGAGGAGTAGGTTGCAGACATCTTCACTAAACCTTTGGCATCTTCGCGCTATCTTCAGTTGCGCTCCATGCTTGGGTGAAGGAATTTGTCCTTGGGGGGTCTCAGTGAGGCCTTCCTTCATGCTTTTTTTCAGCATGTTTCTTTATCTCTTTTTGGAGAGGAGTTTTTTCCCACTGGGTTTTCTCCTTTACTCCGCTTTATAGAGATTTGGTTGTATTCGGGTACCTGATCAGGCCTAGTTGTCGGGACCCAAGTTTTACTTTCATGCATTGTAGTTACCTTTTCTTTCTTGCACATGTTTGTAGCTACACTTTTGCTCATCTTAAGGGGGGGTGTTAGAGTAAAGGTTTTAACTTAATTATATTAATTAAGTTACCTTTATTCCTCTCTTAATATTTCACTTTAGATGCATATTGTGACATTTAATAATTATATTAATTATTAAATATCTACCTATTAGGGTTACTTTTTAGGTTTTGCTTGATCTCCTTTTAAGGATTGATCTTTGTAAATATTTCATTCGATTGTTCTGATAATATATCTCTCATATTTCAGAGCTTCAAAACCCTCTTGCTTTTTTCTCCATCTCTTCCCTGTGACAGGTATCCCTTTGCATGCATGTGTTCTTGGACTCCGAAGTTGATTTTGACAACTTCTACAGACACAATTGTTGCAGACACCAAAACTTGTAAGACATTGTTAGAAAAAGTGCAAATGTTGTCAATCAAGTGTATACATTAATGATTGCACATAAACATCACAACACAAGTCATAAACACCAATTTACAAAAATAAGTAGAAAAAAAACACATGAAACCTACCCAAAATCAAATCAAGATCTTCAAAACAAGATTAGTTTAGAAGGGTCCCATCAAATATACTAGAATGTAAACACAAAATTAAAAATAAAATGAGGGGAAAATGCAAAGCTTCCTAATCTAAATTGAGTATAAACTTTAAATTGAGGAAGAATGGAATCCAAATAAAACACACTCAACAATTCATTGCCAAGTGTAAAATCCATTGTTGGTGTTGATATGCTTAGAAATGCAAATGATTTAAGCAATTGCTCTTAGATGCTTCAAAGTATTTGCAACATGCACTCATTATTCACATATGATTTTGGGTGGATGGTTGGAGTTTAATTTATAATTTTTGGAATGTTTAGATGAGTGGTGTAGATTTGCTTGGTAAATGTATTGTTAAGATTGACTGAAAATATTTCTTTAAATGCAGGTGGCATCATGAATGGTTAAGATTTAATTTGTTTTAAATAGATGGTGAGGATGCAAGTTCTTTTGAATGATTATGACAATTAAATAATTTGTTGCAACAATATGACGACTTTAAGTAATATTTAGAGTAAATTATTTTAAATAAAAGAATGAAATTTCAAGTTATGAATAATGAATGGTATTTATTTAAATAAATGGAAGGAAATAACTTTATTTATAAATTTATTTGTAATGGTGAGATAGAAATTGAATTTTTTATTTTATTTTAAATGGTGAAATGAAATTGAATCTATTTTATTAATTTAAATGGTGAGATGAAAATTAGACCAATCAATTAAACAAGAAATATATTTAATTAACTATTGGTATGGTGAGGTGGTAAATCAAATAAATAATTTATTTGTTTTATGTAAAATTAAATTAGAATGATGTTAGTATAGTTATTTTATCAAAATTGGTTGATTAGCATGATGATGTTGATAAAATGCTAGATATGGATACTAAAAGGTGTCATTAGAAGTGATAGCAACATTTAAATATCTAAAAACATAGCTTTAAATATAGCTCCTACATCATCAAAAGAGTTGGCATTGTAGTACATCTAATCCAAATCTCAAATGCTTTCATGTACCATTTGAGCTTCATATTCGCCATTCATCTTGCAATCTCTTGTATCCACAATAATATTAGATCATTCTTTTGTTTCACCTACTACCTTGTAGATATATAATGCCAATACATATCCACCTAATATTTTACTTTTACTATCCATATATTAGACAAATAAAATAGAGTAAAAGATTTTTAACATCCACAAATGCAAGGTAGCCTATAAAACAAAGAAGCCTATCTTATTAACTTTCTAAATTGTTAATTTTCTACCATTTAAGATGAAAGCCCATATTTTCTCAACCATCTCATTACTAAACAAATTATATTAAAAAACTAACAAATTATATTAAAAAACTAATACTAAAATAATTAATTGAATAAGATTAATTTCATCATGATAATTTTTTTTTTTTCTCCTTAATACCATTTTCACAAACTTTGTAAATTTATCTATAAATCATTTGAGTAAATATTTAATAACATGCATCAATAGGGAACTTGCCATGTCTCTTCCTCCACAACTTCCACACAAAATTTCACAACCTTCACATCTGCTTTTTAATATTTCATTCTTTCATTGAACAATTTCATGGGTGGAAGTTGAAGGCGAGATTCCTATTTTAATATTCCACCTTTTAAGCTTTAAATTTAACCATCAAATGACCGTCACCAAGCCATGAAAACGATTTCTCATTCCATGAACTTTTCGAATATATAAAAAATTTGAGGTCAACCACTCATGAAACATGGATCAATGAGTTTGACTAGTAATACTGCACGGTTGAATCCTGATAGCAATATCACTAAACAGCTAGATTTGACTTAATGCTCGACTGTTATGAACATGGGGACTTCCATGGCATTTAATATCCCTTTAAAATAATTTGTCCAAGAAAAAAGCTTGATGCAATTGTTAAGGTTGCCACATTAATTTGACATGGGCTATGTAGTTACCATGCCCATCCTACCAATAGGCAACTACTAACTTATATAGATAGCTTAAATACATGAAGAGTTTGTATTAAGATAAATGTATTTAACTAGTTTTTTTTTTTCATATAAATATTAAATGTTAATATTTATTATCCATTAATTGGTCAGTATGGCAGTGGGAGATGTATGATGGTCGTGGTTTGTGAAAATTAATTACCTTGTATTGGGGGTCATTTGTTGCAACGGTTAATTATATTTGTTGTAGGTTGCTTCTACATTTTTCAAGTCTCTTCTGATACAAGTGTTTCTTTCGATGGCTTTAATCTCTAGTGTGAGGTGTGGTTGGAAGGAAGAGTGGAAGAATTAAGGGTAAGGTGAAAATTGAGGAGAAACCTACAAAACAGAGAAGCCTCATGTATCTAGAGAAGAAATGGGGGCTGATTTTATAGCATTTGTTGTAAGGAAATTAGGGATCCTAACGTCAAGCACTGGGTGACTTGGTTTTGGGATTTATCAAAGGAGATGGATGTCTCCCCGTGGGTTGGTATTCGCTTGGCCATGGCAAAAATGTTGCTTGATCCAAGATATACACGGGGGTGTTAAAAGTGTGTTTTAACACGGCCCAATCTCTTCCATGCACCTTCCTGTTTTCGAGGGCAACCAATTCATATTTACTCCACGACAACATTGCATAAGTCATCCACCAGGCTGAGGTGTATTTTAGGTGCATTCTGAAGCGTCTCCACGTTTCAAAATGCGACAACAATGTTTGCAATAGGCGGTGGACGAAATTGTGAAAGATATGAAAGTAACACTCCCGATTGAGACAATTCCTGCATTGTCTTATTGCTATGACAACGAGGGTTTCGATGGAGCTATGGAGGTCACTCCATCTAGCTCAAATGTTCCTCACGAAAAATGTAACTCATTTCATCGACGTGGCACGAGGCATGTGTAATTTGCCTTGACCCCCCTCTAATTTATAGACGTTGTTTTGCTTTATGATGAAGACTTAACCAAATAGTTTGGTTGTAAGGTTTGGGTCTACAGGTTCTTCGGCTTTGACCAATTTTGACATTTTGGGGTGAATTCAAGTATGTTCACAATTGGTCTCAATCAATGTTGAGCAATTTATTACAAATAGATATGGATGTTATGACATTTTGATTGGTTCGACTCATCGGATCCCTGCTTAGATGAACCTGTATGGTTCTTTGCCTACAACTTCCAAGGATTGCCCCTCTTGCTGGTTCTTGGATCCTGAACCAGATTTTACACATGAACATATAGATGAAAATAAGACACAAAGCTATTTTATAATAAGGTGCATTGCCCTCGCATCAATGGCAAAGAAATTATGTCCCTAAACTCTTCTATTTGGCATTAGCAGCCCAGCCAATAGGCAATTACTTATGCTAAGTTTGCATTGCCTAATACCCATTTTATTTTCAAAAGGAAAGGAAAATATCTTCCGAAGACTTTCCTTCGGTATTTGGAATCCCTTTTCTGATCTGTGGGTTATTTTTCTTCAACCATTTTAAAGGATATTAACGGCAAACAAGAGGTGGATGCAGCCCTAGCATAGAGAAGCATTTTAAGCACATCCACCCTGCTAACCATTGGATTTCGACCTTGAACCCCTTGCAGACCTTTATCCTACATGTCGTTTGGTAGAAGACATTTTAACTTATAGAGATATGCCAAGAAATCCATGCACATCTTCTAACCTCCTCAAGTATTTTTTGATTATCCAAACCAAGCCTGAACTAGATACCCATGTCTGCCGCTAGTTACCCCATGATTGTTAAGATGTTTCAAGAAATTTTGAGTTTAGCCGAAGGTGCTTGCTGACTGTAATTAAAATGGATTTTTCACAAAGTAAAGAGAAGAGAAAACTAAATGATGTATTCGAGAGAACAAGATTGTGCAAACGTAATCAATAGAAATAAATAGGGATTTGCTACATGCACAGAAATATTCCCAAATCTTTGCATGTGTTACTTTTTAGATATATTTTCAAAATATAGCCTCTACTAACACAACAAATGTTTTTGAGCTGGTGATGCTGGGGGCTCAAACGCTTCCATCCACACTTTAACATTGTCTAAATTTAAACCTCAGCCACAAGGAAGTTCACTGAGCTCACACAACAGATCACCCCGTGTGGTTGCCGTCTCATCCAGAATGTATGCAATCCATTCAACATACCTAGGTCTTCTCCAACTCATACGAGAGGAGTGTCTTCCATTAAAAATTGTAACCTTTCCTGCCTGCAAACGGTAAAAGAACATTTTCATCACCCCCGCATACCCGGTAAAAGGGTTTACCCTACCCAGTTGGACAATGGCTCATTTGTAACTTTTTTCCAAATACACACGTAGCAGCAAATTTATTTTTCTTATTATCTAAGCAATTTTTGATCCGAATTTTTGGAGCAAACAATTAATTAAATTCAAACATGTGAAATCCAAAATTACAAATATGAAAAAATAGAGATTAGTCTCTCTGGTTCCTTCTTTTTCCAAGATAGTGTTTAGCTACATAGATTTCAGGTTATTATCCATGTAAGTTCTGAATGGAAAAATTTCCAGCATGTTTCTTGAATGTGAATTGCATGCAATACTGCGTAAACAAATTTCTATATTTAATGCCATTGCCGTCACTGCATTACATGTGCTTTTCATATCGCTTTGCCTTAGCTCCTGATTTGTGTTCATAGTATTCAACGAGAGCAGCTCCAGACAAAGCAGCCAATGTCAGAAATTGGGCATGAAGCCTGAAAAAGCATGAAGACCAACGAAGTCAAAATGCCTCGTGTAGCAAGTGTTCTAAATCAAACTGTAAATACACTAGTTAAAACTTCAAACAACAAACAAATCAACTGCAAGTCTACAACATATCCAATTCCTTCGTATCCCTTAATTGAATCTGTAAAAACATAGAACTGATAAAAAAAATCGCTCCAAAAAATTATAAGTTGTTTACAAATATTAACAATACACGAAGCTAAACTAAGCTTCTGATGTGTGCCCCAGCTGTGCTCACAGTCAAATCCTTAATATAGTTTACACTTACATATATATCCAAAAATTCAATTTGTCTTAATGTAAAAATCAGCATAAGCCAGAAAGAAACAATAAAGTTCATAGCCTAGAGAATCGCTTTTCTGCACTCACTTCTTGGCATGTTTTGGGTCAGTGGGCAACTTCTTGGATGCTGGAGAATGTTCTGGATGGTATGTGATATCCACATGCAGATTTTGGTGTATGAGAAATCAAGTGTTTGGACTATTTTGGCAAAATTGCTGGTTGCAGTGAGCAACAAAAATGCAATCTACCGCAGCAAACACCGTAATACTACAGTAGAAGCTGAAATACCATAGCCAATGAGTAAACCCCTCTGTCAAAAAAAGCAAATTCATTGCGTTCAGTCATGTGCATCCATTGATTTTCCAGTTATCCATTTTTCTCCT
The DNA here is from genome assembly GCA_007258455.2 of Sequoia sempervirens. NCBI lineage: Eukaryota > Viridiplantae > Streptophyta > Pinopsida > Cupressales > Cupressaceae > Sequoia > Sequoia sempervirens. The sequence continues at coordinate 153,588,799 of VDFB02373365.1, forward strand.
TGATGCGTGTACTTGGTCCCTTCAGGTCTCCAATGGGCTACAAAGCTATTTATAGTCCCTGTGAGATGTTTGTAAGCAATTCTTAGTGACCTGCATTGTGAGAGCTGTAGTTGGAAATTTTTGTAGGAAATCTCAAAGTCTTTGAGACTGTAAATGCAACAAGGGCAAGACAAGTGTATCTTAGACAGTTTAGAGGCTTGTTGGAGCTATTCTTGGAGTGATTGAACTGTGTTATTATCCCAAGATTTGAAAGCTCTTTGTATTGCCAGTTTGAAGAACTAAGCGAGATTGCGCTCACATCTTTGCCAGAGTTTTTACTCGAAGTAGTTTTCTCCAGGAAACTCATCTCCTTGTTTGATATTTGTTCTCTATTATATTTTCATTTACTTGCTCAATTAATACTATTTGAATTTTTCTCCAAGAAACATGTCTCCTTGTTTGTTGTTTGCTCTCTATTATGTTTTTATTTCCTTGCTCAATTAATGCTATTTGAATTCAGTCATGGTTCTATTGTTTTCTCCCTATTTACAAATCAAGTTGGTATTAGAACAAGTTCATTCCTTTGGTAGGTCCGTTGTATGTTGCAGGTTCAGGCCCACAGTTAGGTCAAGGTGAAAATAAGTATTACTTTACAAAGGTAGATTGAATCTAATAGGTGGAGTGATAGGTAGAGAAGAATGGCAAGAGAAGAGAATTTGATGTTAAGGCGAGATTCCTCAAGATGGAGGCTGACATTGTGTTGTACCCAAACAAAAAAAATTATATTGTGCCAAATTACAAGCTAAACCCTAGTCTTTTCTGTTGGTTTATTATATCACTAGATAGCATAGATTAGATTAAATAATAAAATAAATTAACACACAGTTGTTAATTTATAAATAAATAATAGGTTAGTTAATTGTTGTAGATTAAATAAATCAATAGTTAGTTATTCACATAAGTAGGTTGGTTTGATACAAGAAATGAAAGACTTTATAGAGCCCTTTGTATTGTAATGAAGATCATCCCAATTGAAATCAAATTATAGATCATTTAGTCATTTGCAGTCATAGTTTAGATTTCAGAAATCTGTTTGCTCTACCATTTTTTAATATGGTATTAGGGCGGTTGCTGGTCATGGAGAATATCAACAACAGCACCCTCATTTCTGCACCTATCAATCATTCGCACCTGTTTGAAAGTTTGAAATGTGAGTATGGTGGAAGCATAGACAAGGCCTGTGAAAATTTGTTAAAAAACATGTTATTAGACGTCATACCCTTACAACATTTATACAATGTTCTAATGTAAAGTTATTAAACTTTATATATTATATGTTTCATTAAGCATATCCCATTTGAAATTCAAATAATTATAGTCTAATAACACCATTAGATTATTAATTTATTTATGAATAGTTATTTTGAATAGGTGTGACTAATACCCCTTAAAGTATTATGCCACCCTTTCTCCTATATTTAAGGAGGTTCCCTCTCATTTGAGAGGTGTAGAATTTGAAGATTTTATAGTGAATTATATCACTATGCACATGAGGTATTATTAGACATGTGGAAGTATGTAGAGGAGTGTCCCCAATTTCAATATATATTAAAATAGATTTTGTAATTGTTTTAATAAAATGATGCTTTATAAATTTTGGAATGGCTGCCAACGGTCGAATCACTGTGGAGCCGGCTAGGGCTCTGCCCGTGCAGAGTGCCCAGGGAGAGGAGTTGCAGAGGATGTCTGGGGAGTGTATAGCTACTGGCGTCGGCATCAAAGACTCAGCAAGTCGAGACTTCACAAAGAATGGAAAGCTTTCGCCAGCAAGACGCAGTGGAGACCACGCCGTTGTAAAAGAAGGCACGGTAATGTTAGCTCAGGGTGCTGATGTGCTGATTTGTGATGATACAAAGAAGGTGCGTAAGAAGCCGAGGCTAGAAGATCACAACTCTGGGCTCGGTAAGGCTGGAAAACATCCAAAAAGAGGAATCGTTGATGGGAAAGGGGCGAACCTTGTTTCACAGCATGCTTCAGATGCAATCACCTTGGAGTTGGATGGCGAGCTGGAGAGAGTAGTCTACAATGAAAAGGTTTTCTCTGGGCTGGGATTAATCGGGAGATTCAGGGGCTTCTGGCCGTGCTTGCCTGATCTACACCAGTGGATCTCTAACAACTGGAAACCTCTAATGGATGGGTATGTTCAGATTTATCCTATGGCCAAGGGTTTTTTTATTGTTGTTTTTGAAAAAGAACAGGACAAGAATAAAATCCTCTATGAATATCATTGGGAATGGGAAGAGAAGCATGTTTTGTTGTTAAAGCCATGGCATCCGGCCATCAACCCAGCTACTGAAGTATTTCAGATGGTCCCCCTCTGGGTGAGGCTTCCTAACTTCCCCCTTTAGTTCTGGTTCGATGGATGCCTGGAGGCCATTGGGAACTCTCTAGGAACTTTCATAATGGTGGATGAGGGCTCCTCTAATCTCCTACACTCAAAGTATGCCTGGATATTGGTAGAAATGAAAATCTCCAAGGTGCCCCCGAAGGAGATTTGTTTAAAACTCTCTAAGGGTTGCTGGGTACAGCCCTTGGACTATGAAGGGGTTCCTTTCAGATGTAGAAAATGTCATCAAATGGGGCACTTGGCAGCAGAATGTGCCAAACATAAAAGTAAAAGCACAACTTCATGGTGGAAAGATGCATCCACCCAGCACTATATAGTGGAGAAGCATGAGTTGAAGCAAGGGAGTACTCAGCTGAAAGGCACTGCAGAGAAGAGCAGGGCTTCAGAGGTTCTGAATCAGGCGGAAAGGCAGCTTTTGCAGGAGAAAAGTTGTGTGGAGCAGCCACAAATTACGGAAGATTCCACTCAGGAAGGACTTTTAGCTGCAAGCAATGCTATTACGGCTCACAGTAATAGTGTCAAGGATGTGACAGCCAAAAATGGGACTGCAACACCAGATCGTAAGGAAAAGAAAGGATTTATGAGTCCCCAAAAGAAAGATGCGGGAAATCAGAAGGCTGATAACCAGTTTCAGAAAGGTAGCAAGGGAGAGGGAGCTGGGAGGAGTCCTCGGATTTTAACTCATCAAAAGAAGGATGCGGAAAAGCAAATGGCTAATGATCAGCATCTGCAAGAAAGCAGTGGATTTGGCGGATTGAGGAGTCCCCAGGATTTGCCCCTGGGCTGGCGGAAAGAGGCTACAGGGGTCGAGGACGGATGGCAATTGGTTGTGGGAAAGAGAGCAAAGGAGAGGAGGAAATCCTTTGCTATGGTCCTACGATCTCAGACTAAAGGTCATCCAAATAAATTTTCAAAGAGCTGACATGAGAATGGGTGCTTTTGGCTTTTGAATTTACGCTGGGTAGTTAGCTTGTCTCAAACTTTCTCTGTCTATGGAATGGTTTAGTGGGTTTAGGGTTTGATCCTTAGATCTATTAGAGGGATCGACTGGAGTTGGTGGGAAATGTATGGAAGTTTTTCTGGTTTTATTATGTAACCTCTTTTATTTCTATATCAATAAAATAAATATTATTACCGATCAAAATAAATAAATAAAATGATGCTTTATAGGGTTTTTTTTTACCTAAAAATGTTTTCCAAATGTATATCTTGTGTAATGTGTAAAATCTATGCTTGTATATTTCTCATTTTATTTATTTTATATTTTATTTATAATGATTAGCATCCTAAAATCCTAATTTCTAACAAAGATTTCTAAAGCACTGGAGGATGAAATAAAGATACATTGCAAGACCACACAAGGAGAAGAAAACCAGAGATATGAATATGCTGCCTGGACAATTGTGAAGGAATAAGATATGCTCTAGTTTTCCAAGCATTGAGCTGTTTTTTTTTTAATTTGCAATTTAAGGTAAAACAAGGCTTATATTCAAATTCCCAATCTTATTTATTTCTTCTTGAATTTGTTTGAAACATAAAGTTTGCAGTGGCATATGAAGCAAATTATTTCACTTTGCAGCACAAGGTTTACATATTAAGTTTAGAAAGGAGGTCTGAAGTGTATTTCTATTAACTTTGCTAATTTATTAAACTCCCCTTCCTTTAACAGCCACCATGAAAAGCTGTTTCTAGGCATGTAAAGGAGTCATGTCCCATTTCTTATTTTTGTGTCGTCTTCACAAACAAAAATCCATGCCAAAGATATTGTGAAGGAACTTATGCTATTTTTACTATTGCTGCATATGTTGAAAGCCACATTTCTTAGGTTGTTAAGTGGCAGTTTGTCCTTACCTGCTTTCTTTGTTATGGCCCACTCACCACTTATTCTCCACTTTTAAAAATTGTTGCACTTCATTGGCACACCTTAGTCTGTGTCTTTCTTGCTACCAACTCGTACTAGAACTAAGGCAAAGATAATATGGGCATGGCCATGTCTCAATTGGAAAAAGCAACGTAGAAGTTTGAGTGCAAGGAGAGATTAGGGTTTGGAAATAATATTGGTGGTTTGATTTTGTAAATTTCAAGGTTTTCATTATCTATCTATTTTCTTATTGTGGAAACGGCTTTATGTTTTACAAAAACTGTGTGAATGAATTAAAACAAAGTTAACATTGTTGGCAAATGTTAAAGCTTTGCATTTCTTTTAAAAAAATGTATGAAGTTGATATTTCTTTTGTAATTGAATAAATAAGGGTGTAGGAGGATTTTTTGAAATGAGTGTCTTCATTGGAGATATAAGATATTGATGTAATTGGAGGTTACAAGTTCAAAACTCTTTACAGTTAGTTTATTACATTATTAGACAATATGGGTTAGACTAAATAATAAAATAAATTAGCATATAGATGTTAATTTATAAATAAATAATAGGTTAATTAATTGTTAGTAAATAAATCAATGGTTAGTTATTCCCGTAAGTAGGTTGGTTTGATACGGGAAATGAAAGGCTTTATAAAGCCCTTTGTATTGTAATGAAGATCATCCTGATTGAAATCAAATTATATATCATTTAGTTATTTGCAGTCATCGTTTAGATTTCAAAAATCTGTTTGATCTACCATTTTTTAATATTTTCATTGAATTAAATGGTAATGTTTTTGACATGTTTGTCTATGTTGTTCTGTCATCTTGCATTTATATCTTTTCAGGGCCAGTAATCAAAGTCTTCAAAGAACACCTCATGGCAAAGGACAGAGGAAAATCAATAAAGAGGTAATTTGAAAGTTACTTAGGCATTACCGATTAAGCTTCTGTTTAAAAGAAATCTAAGCTTCTCCCTTATAAGCTTGTTCCATGAGGACAAGGGCAGTAAAAAAACAAACCTTGAATACCGAAACACAATAGCACACTCATACCAATAACTGTAAGTTGCAGCTATGATAACCTCAATAGAAAAATACTCTCATTCTTTTGGATCCTTTCAATACTTTGCTTCGTCCATGCTCTCTACAATTCTTTAACAAAATAAATTCGTAGCCTATGGGCCCAGCCCATTCATCTTGGTGTCTCATATACAGAATCATACTGAAAACTAAATAAGCAAAACCTAAACCCACAGGCAAGTAATCGCATTCAACATATTACACATAAGAACTGTAAGGACCATGTACCAGTAATGCTAAAATGTAGAATTTTTTATGCCATCAAATTAGATTGAAGTAAAGCAGCAAGATCTTTTAGCTAAGGTAAAACTCAATGTATAAGGGTTATTTCTGTTTTTAAAGTAAAAGATGTGAGTTGGACAAAGGTCTGTAATTTTGTGGTTAGTTGTCATCAAATGGATTTTTGCATTTACTTAGTTAAACAGGCATACAAGGAAATGGTTAAATTTAAGTTATTCTGAATTTTACTTAATATTGTTGTAAATAAGACTACTGGTTATATGTTTTGTAGTTATAAAATATGAACAGGCAATTTGTCAATATTGTCAACATACATATAAACCAAAGGTTATGATTCATACCTAAGTTGTTATGGCATAAATGATAAATCTGTTGATTCCAAACTGTTTTAGTAGGACAAAGAGATAATTGGGCTCCATGTACCTTATATTAGATGAAAATTATCGTTCATGCCTAAGCAATCATTTGAACAAACCAAGAAAGCTTTGATTTCACTTAGTTAAATTTACTAATGACATTTATAAAGCTGCAAATTATGACTACAATGAGAACATAGATCGAATGATAAGGATGCTTAAAAATAATAGCATATGGTGGTTGTTTATAACAATGTCAATTTGAAGCACGTGTACTATTATGTTATATGGACATAGTCTGTACTTTCTGCCTTAAATAGAATGTGAATACTACCACTTTCAAATACACTTTTCCTTATTAAATGAAGTAAATCAATTAACTCCAATAAGTCATTATAGATAAATATACATATATACTGCATAGTCACTAAGCAAATAATGACGATGTCCTTCTGCAATCTAACTACTACAATTTAAATTTTAAACTAATCTGCAACTCTATCTAACGTAAAAAAAGTTATTAACTATTAAGAAACATTAAGGATTTGAATGTGAGGAAGTAAATTGAATAAAATTAAAAGTAAAGATTAATAATAATTAATCATGCAAGTGTTGTAGTACTAGGGGGACTCAATCACCCATCATATAGTTTAAAATGCTTAAGTTGTCTAATGGTTACATAGACAAGTTCACTTAAATGGCAAGACGAACACTTGGATTAATAGAGTAACACATCTGTAAATGCAAACAAATCTGCAACAGGATGGGATCCTAATACTAAGAATAAACTAAAGACAGAAAATCTAAGAGATAAATACTGAGACAAATATAAGTTTTCTGAATACTTCTCTTTACTGGCGAATGTACTGGATGCAGAACATTAATGGATTTCGATGATCTGCATAATGAAATGGACTCAACCTTTGTATGAGGGAGACCCGAATCCAAGGGACACGTCTCTTGGGAGGACGTGTCTCCACACTTGGAGACACATCCGCTCAAGGGACATGTTCCTTTGAGCGCACGGGTTCCATATCTAAGGAACACGCCTCTTAAGAGGACGTGTCTCCACACTTGGAGACACATCCGCTCAAGGGACGTGTTCTTTGAGCATGCGAGTTCCAGAAGATCTGATAACCATTCACGATTAAACAGATTTAACAAATACGCGTCTTCAAACATGGCTTACATGATCATCATTTATTTGAGTTCGATTTTATACATGCATTATAAAGTCAATTACTTATTTCCAGAAATATTTACAGAGCAAATAGATCTAATATAAACAATGATGATGCTTATAGCAATCATTGTTCATATCAGACCTAAGCTATCATGTATCAACACTCCCTCTTAGCTTAGGGAAGATATTTCAAATCAAATAAGTGAAGATATCACCTTCACACGTGATATTGAAGATATGTTTTCTCAAAGTTGTCAAGTCACATGACATTCTTCATAACACATCTTCATTATGGTATGTGCACTAACATCAAGTCACATGATGTCTACCATAATTCATGGCATATCCACGGATATAAATATCCACCATGATTATCTCTTAAGGATCACAATGATCTACAAATGATATCAAGTCCCATGATATCAACCAAAGTGTCCAAGAGATACTATCATGACATATCCATAGATATCAAGTCACATGACATCTATCATGATAGTTTTCATTGTAGAGTCGTCACTTTACAATGTCAAATACAAGTGTTCATTATTAGAAAGATCGTCACCTTTCAATAATGTACACAGGGGAAGTAGACCCATAAAGTCATGGAGTCACACACATGACAAAAGAGTTTACACATTAAAACATCTTTATATATTAGTACAATTTGATAAACAATTTGAATTTCAAGCATAAATAACAAATTACATTTCAACCATACCAAGTTTCTTCCTGAAGTGCTCTACCTTGGTTCGGGAGAGAGGCTTGGTGAGAATGTCTGTAGTTTGATCATTTGTACTAATATACTCCAACTGAATTACTTTCCTTTCTACCATATCTCTTACATAATGATAGGGGATCTCAATGTGCTTAGATCTATCATGGAAGACAGGATTTACAGAGAGTTTGATACAACTCTGATTATCACAATGAATAATTGTAGGATTCAAGGGCTCACCAAAGAGTCCCACAAGCAATTTACGAAGCCAAATTGCTTCTCTTGCTCCCATTGAGGCTGCAATGTATTCGGCTTCTGTTGAGCTCTATGCAACTGAAGATTGTTTTCTGCAAATCCAGGAAATCATAGCCGATCCTAAACTGAAGCAACATCCTGATGTGCTTTTTCGATCGGTTATACTTCCAGCCCAATCAATCGAGTACCCATGTAGATCTAGTTGATCATTCTTGTAAAGAAGACCATATCCAATAGTGCCTTGAAGATATCTCAAAATATGTTTCATAGCCATTAAGTGAATTTCCTTTGGCTCACACATGAACTGGCTGAAAACATTCACTGCATAGCAAATATCAAGTCTGGTGTTAACCAGATACATCAAGGATCCAATCATCTGTCTGTAAAGGGTTGGATCTGCACACTTGGATTCTGCTGCTGCTTCTTTCAATTTGTGAAGGTTGGTTTCCATAGGTGTAGACATCGGTCTACAGTTCAACATTCCAAATCTTTTCAGAATATCAATAGTATACTTCCCTTGATTTAGTATAATGCCCTCTGATTTCTGCCATACTTCTAAACCTAGGAAGTAGTGTAGAATGCCCAAGTCTTTCATGTCAAATTCAGAAATTAGATCTTGCTTCCCTTGAGCAATGAGGTGATCTTCTCCTGTTATCAGCAGGTCATCAACATATAAAATAATTATTAGCATATCACCTTTGATTACCTTGAAGTAGAGATTGGAGTCGGCCTCATTCTTGGAAAATCCTAATCCCAAGAGATAGCTATCAATTCTTTCATACCAGACCCTGGGAGCCTGTTTAAGTCCATAAAGAGCTTTCTTCAGTCTGCATACATGTGAGTCAGGTTTATGTATCACAAAACCTTCAGCTGACTTCTGGTTCCATCCAATCCCAATCTTCCTTTAGTTGCTGCAATGATAACACTGCCTCACCGATGTGTAACGAGCAACAGTGCAAATGTTTCTTCGTAATCAATGCCTTCCTTTTGAGAAAAACCTCTTGCCACAAAACGTGCTTTATGTTTTTCTATACTGCCATCAGCAGCATGCTTGATTTTGAAGAGCCATTTGGAAGAGACAACAGATTTCCCTTTTGGTCTAGGCACAACATCCCATACATCATTCTTCAGAATGGACTGATATTCCTCCGTCATTGCATCTTTCCATGCTTGATGTCTGAAGGCTTCTGAAACACTGACAGGTTCGGAGTTTATGATATCGTTCATGAGAGCAACATAGCTAGAGAAACGTTTGGGTCTTTTACTCTCCCTGAACGTTCCTTTGGGTGCTGCATGATTCTCTGCTTCTTTGATCATCTTCTTGGCCCAAAGTGGTCTCTTTCTACCATTGATATCTGTATTCTCATTTGAAGTGGAAGGAAGTTCAGGTGTCATTTCCTCTGTATGCTCCCTCTGAATCTCAGGAGCAGGTTCCATTTCAGATACACTAGGGGAAAAGGATTCAGACTCACTAGAACTTCTTGCCCTCTTGACTGCAATGTCTTCTTCAAAGATGACATCTCTGCTCAATTCAATTTGATCTTGACCGGGTATGAATATTCTGAAGGCTTTGGAGGTTTCACTATATCCCATAAATATCCCTTGCTTTCCGGAAGGTTCAAGTTTGAATCTCTTCTCCTTGGGCACATGAATATAGACGGGACAACCAAAAATCCTAAAGTGACTAATGTCAGGTTTTATGCCAGTGAAGGCTTCTTCAGGAGTTTTGTTGTCAAGATGAGAATGAGGACATCTATTTTGGATGTAGACAGCAGTCCTAGAGGCTTCAGCCCAGAAGGAGGTTTCAATGTTTTGATCAAGCAACATTGCTTTGGCAGCTTCTACAATGGTTCTATTTTTTCTTTCAGCAACCCCATTTTGTTGAGGGTTGTAAGCCACTGTGAACTCCCTCTTAATTCCAGCACTCATGCAGAATTCCTTAAAAGCTTCAGAGGTGTATTCTTTCCCATTGTCTGTCCTTAAGGTTTTTATTTTCTTCCCGGAGAAGTTTTCTGTAAGTGCTTTGAACTCTTTGAACCTTTTGAGGATTTCTAATGACTCTTTACACTTAAGGAAATAGATCCAGGTTTTCCTAGAGAAGTCATCTATGAATATGACATAGTAAAGAAATCCTGCTTTAGAAGGTACAGACATAGGTCCACATAAGTCGGAATGAACCAGATCTAACACATTAAGAGTTTTGCTCAAACTAGTGGGAAAGGATCCCTTTGAATTCTTTCCTAAGGCACAACCTTTACAATTTCCTTCATGAGATGATTTTAACTTAGGTAACCCTGTAACAAGTTTTTCCATAGAAGGTAGGGCACGGAAATGAAGGTGTCCTAATCTTCTATGCCAGATTTCATTTGAATCAAAGGTGTTAAGGGTAAGGGCTTGATTGACTTCAGTGCAAAGTTTGTAAAGGTACCCTTGTCTCACACCTATGGTTTGGGCTTTCTTGATTGTTGAGTTTTTAGGCCATGCTAGAACTTTCCCATCCATGAAGGTAACTCTATAACCATTGTCTTCAAGTGCGGAGATGGATATGAGATTCCTCTTTATACCAGGTACAAATAAGACTCCAGTGAGTTGAAGGGAGAGACCAGATTTCAATGTGATGGAACAAGTTCCAACCCCTTTTACTTGATGTGTAGAGTCATCCCCAATTGATACATCTTCATCAGACTCTTCAGACATAGTGTCTAGGTGTTCTCTAAACCCTGTGATGTGCCTCGAAGAACCACTATCAATTACCTAGTTGTTGAAATTGTTAGATACTTGACTAGATAATGCTGAATAGAACACAAAGTTCTTAGATTCATGATCTGAATTTGACTTTCCTACTTTGGCAAAGGATGCTTGTTGCTTTGTTCTGTCAGGGCATTTCATTGCATAGTGGCCATATTGATCACACCTAAAGCATTGCACTTGAGAAATGTCTTTCTTCTTAGAGGATCCCTTTCCATTGGGATTTCTCTTTCTTTTAAAAGATCCTTTCTTGTAGGAGTTTTTCTTATTCCTTTTATTAGACGATGTGTTGAGTGCATGAATATCTTCATCTATGCTTTTCTGTTTGTTTTATTTTGAGGAGAGTCTTGTTTCTTCTTGAAGGCAGTCAATTCTTAGCCTGTCAAACTTAGGGAGTTTGGATCTTGCACTTATTCCTTGAACAAAAGACTCCCATGAGTTTGGTAGGCCTCCTAGTGCAATTAGAGTTAATTCTTTGCTATCAATCTGATATCCAATTGTGGATAGTTGATCTCTCAGTTCAATAATCCTCATGAAATATGCATTAATGGACTCTCCTTTGTTTATTTGAGCATTGTTGATTTGCCTTTTTAAAGCAAGAGTCCTGCAGGTGTTGTTAATCTCATAAGTTTTCTCAAGAGATTTGAACATGTGGTATGCAGTTTCATGTTTTGCTAGGATGGGCACTATGTGATCCCTAACTGCATCTACTAGGATTTTCATGGCCTTTTCATTGTTTTCTGTCCATTGAGTTTTCTCAGATTCAGACTTTGGTTCCTCCAAGTTTTCTTTCACAAGTGAATCTAATTTATTCTCTCTAAGGATCATCATGATTCTAAATTTCCATGATGTGAAATTGTCTGCTCCTGCAAGGCGATCTTCAAATCTGATCACGCTTGACATTATGAAGAATGTGAAGTAAATTCGATTCTGGAAAATACGAATTTTTCTTGAGCAGATTGGTATTCAGATTTGATTAGGATTCACACAACGTGGCTCTGATACCATGTAAATGCAAACAAATCTGCAACAGGATGGGATCCTAATACTAAGAATAAACTAAAGACAGAAAATCTAAGAGATAAATACTGAGACAAATATAAGTTTTCTGAATACTTCTCTTTACTGGCGAATGTACTGGATGCAGAACATTAATGGATTTCGATGATCTGCATAATGAAATGGGCTCAACCTTTGTATGAGGGAGACCCGAATCCAAGGGACACGTCTCTTGAGAGGACGTGTCTCCACACTTGGAGACACATCCGCTCAAGGGACGTGTTCCTTTGAGCGCACGGGTTCCATATCTAAGGAACACGCCTCTTGAGAGGACGTGTCTCCACACTTGGAGACACGTCCGCTCAAGGGACGTGTTCTTTGAGCATGCGAGTTCCAGAAGATCTGATAACCATTCACAATTAAACAGATTTAACAAATACGCGTCTTCAAACATGGCGTACATGATCATCATTTATTTGAGTTCGATTTTGTACATGCATTATAAAGTCAATTACTTATTTCCAGAAATATTTACAGAGCAAATAGATCTAATATAAACAATGATGATGCTTATAGCAATCATTGTTCATATCAGACCTAAGCTATCTTGTATCAACAACATCACTTGTGTTTTGGCTAGCATAATTTAGTACTTAACAGAAAGCAAATTCAGCCCTATTTAGGGCGCACATGAAATAGAGAAGCTTGTTTGTAAGAGGAACTAATTCGTAATATACCGCAAGATGTTTTTTCAGAAGATCAAAAGGATAGTAAAGCTAGTTGTGCATGTTCCACCCATACATATGATCCTTCCAGATTCTCACATTCGGAAAGCATTAACCTTAGTTAAACACAAGCACTTATACTGCAAATTCAAAATAGCCAAGCCATCTTATGTGCTGCAGTGTCTGGAAACTTATCATTTCAAAGAAAAGTTATGCATTTCATAATTGAACCTTCTATTGTGGGATATTGCTTTCCTCTGTCTCAGAAGTCCAAAATATTAACTAGAAGATGGTTTTAGACTTTCAGTGAAGCTTAAGAAACAACTACTAGTAACTAGTGTTCTAAATGCATCCATTTATAGCTCAAATTCATGATCAATTGACATGCTAATAGGCAAAGTAAAGACCAAAAGGAAGACTAGAGGCCTAAGCATGATGCATCCTTTTATTTTCATTTTTCAAGAATGAAACCATGTCAGCAGATGGGTGCATAACATAGTTTAATTGCCTACAATAACATCTAAACTTATTTCCAAACAATACAAAGATGCAGCTTCAAGCTAGCCCAAGGACTGGTAAAAACTGGAGTTGCTAGAACCGATAGGATACCATGTTGGTAGTTATCAATAGATGCATTTTATGACAATTCTGTAACATAGTTATTAGTCTGCTAGACCAATCTAACATCAGTACTCATTTAGGCAATACAGAAATTTGGATTTAGAGAAGAGGAGGTGATCAATGGCCTTGAAAAGTTTGGTACCTTTCATAATTCCCAAAACGGTCCACGAGAAAAGGACCAAGCAGCCCTACAGGAGATCAAAATGCAAAAAGGGAAAGATGCAAACCCAAAATCGCCATCGACATGCAAGCAAAAACATTGAATGTTTATCCTATTGGAAAAAATTATAAATATATCAACAGCATGGGGAGGTCTTCTCAAAATTTTCTCAAGAGATTTTCTGCATAAATTTAAAAGGCCTTTCAAAGTGAAATGGTCCCATCACCCATGGATATCATATTTCAGCTCCACTACTTATTTTTAGAGACTTAACTTCCAATATGGATAACATATTTCATCTCCACTACCTCTTTTTAGAGACATTAACTTTCAGTACGTATATAATATTTCAGTTCCACCACTTGCTTTTAGAGATATTAACTTCCAGTAAATTATTTTGGAGAAAAAAATTTCAATGTTGCCAAATAAAAATCTCATAAAAGTGCGTCAAATTTGCAAACTTTCAGACCCCCTCGCTCCTCACTCCAATATCACTGAAAATCTCCCTTCTAAATAGTAGTCACCATTGTTTTTGGGGAGATCCCAATATAATCACCTGTTACTTCCATATAATCCGTCACTAATTGAATAACCCAGTCCCTAAAAATTGAAGAAGCATCCTGTATGGGATCCCTCGAGAACCTGTCATTATAAAGATTTGTACAAGGCTACGAGCTATAGGGAGTATCATAGATCCCCAACAAAGCTGTCAGTTTGGACAAGAACCTTTCTTTTTGGCAAATTTTAACTAAGCAAAAATTGTCAATTGACGAGCTCCATTCATAATACATTTATCTTCAAATTTTATTTAGATTCCGTATATGCTTGGGGACCTACTGGTTAATATTTTGAAATAAGTTTCTTTCGCAGAAGACTCTTTAAATGATTAACTAATGCTTCAACGTCTGCAGGTCTTCTTACAATCGCCAAATTTCTACATAAAAAAGTATAACGAAATCCATAGGAACCTGGAAAATTTCACTAATCTTTCGGCCAAAATGCTATTTAGGACCTATAAAAGCGCATTTCTGGGTTTATGTGAGTATTCAGTTTCAAAAAGAATCGATTCAACCACATTCCTGAACTTCTCAAGTTCTACGTAAACCCTGAAATTAAAATTAAAAAAAAAAAAGTTTCTAGTATTTCTCTAATTAAGATTTGCCTCGTATTCGCGGGCGTGAGGATACTTTGGCTTCTCAACATCGAACGAGCAATTTTCAAATGCATCCAGTAACAATTAAACCTAACCCACTTTATATTTTCTTTTGCATCCAATATATCTGGAATTACCGGGGCAAATAGGATTTTATAAAGCTTTAATTGGAATATATAGCATCCTTTAAAAAAACAGAAGAACTGGGTAGAGAAGAAACAAAGCTTACCTTGCATGAATGATCTTGACGCTGGTTTTCATGTTAGGTTGAGACCAATTGTAAGCAAAAGAACCGGCCAACCCAGCAAGCCATAGACTTCCTGCCAACCTCAAAATAGTAGTACCATTGATAAATCAATAGGGCACCACTTTTCAATTCAAACAAATGGAAAAATAAAACCCAATAAATAATTTAAGAATGCAAAACCTATGGAAAAAGAATTGAGATCCACTAACCAACTGTCCTGAGCTTGTGCTCTGAGATCCATCCTTTTACAGAATCAATGGTGCTCGTATTTTGATCTGTCATTGTGGTGTTTACTAATTATTAAATTCTCGCGAAAACGAAAAGATGGGTTTTCAATACTATGGCAATCTTTAGCACCCCTGAGTAACGCCTTTCTCTTGTGTTCGTGTGGAAAGGTAGAGGGGTAGAGATGACAATAATGGAGTCCAAGATTTTTTAAATAGAGATGAAAAAGAGGTTTCAAATACCGACTGGTGGTTTCTCGCGGCACAAATAGCCTATATTGACCGGTTTTCATTTTTGTGGACATACTCAGTTTGGGATCTCTAAATATCGTATGATTGACACGTAGAAATTCTCACCGACCATTTGAGCACGTGTCATCAATTTAAAATGAAATAAATGATTTTGATTGGATCCGCCACAAGTTTGTTGGGGTTAAAAACACATGGGCTGCGCCATGAGTTTTATAAAAAAATTGATTTTTTATAATTTTTTAATTGGGGATTTTGATTAAAAAGTTTATTGTTTATTAGGTATTTAGGTTAGTTTGATTTGATATGGATGTTATTAGAGGAGAAAGCTAAAGTGTAGACAAAACGCACCTATTTATGTAACATACCCCCATCCCGCATCCCTCGTCCCACGCGGTGGACAAAACTTATCGACAAAAAGACTTGACAGACGGTTAGTCGCTTGCCTTCATGTGTCCATCGTTGGAAAAAGGCACGCGACTGGCAGGAAAGTCAAAAGGAATGGACAAAACACCCTAAACGTCGCCATTTTCTACATTTCATTTGCCCATTTTCCGACATTCATTTTGCAGTTTGCTTGGGACGAACGTGCAGGCAATGGAATGGAGTTGCAAGCGTTCACATTTGGAGGCCGAACCAAGTACCAAAGTATGTTTTTATCTGTTTTTATGTACATAGGTGTGTTTTGTCTACACTTTAGTTGCGTCCATGCAATTAAACATCGCCATTTGCCACATTTCATTTTGCAGTTTGTTGGGGAGCGCAAGCAATGGAATGGAGTTGTAGGCGTTCGCGTTTGGAGGTCAAACGAGAGCAATGCATTTGACAAGCCCGGCGGCTAGCCAACATGTATGTATATCTGCCATTGTATATGCCATTTTGCCATTCTGTAGGAACTGTGAAGCATTGAATGGTTGTTAAATGGGGTTTCTGTGAAACATTGAATTGTTGTTAAATGGGTTTTTTGTAAAGCATTGAATGGCAAAATAAAATGTTTTGTTTGCGTGTAGGGTTTTCATTTTAAAATAAAATGGGTTTTCATTGATGGCAAAATAAAATGTTTTTTTTTGTGTAGAGTTTTCATTTCAAATGCATAGTTTATGTTTTTTTTGTTTTGAGGGTTTTCAAATTTCACTGTGAAGAATTGAACAATTATTGGTTGGGAAGATGGGTTTTCATTGATGGGAAAAGAAAGGGGTTTTTATTTGAGATGCAGAGGTGTTTTTTGTGTTTTTTGTGGATTTTTGTGTTGGCTTTTAAATTTTTCCTTTTGGTTGTTTGCTGTGAAGATGGGTTTTCATTGGCAAGAAAATAAAGGTTGCCCCTTGTGAAAATGGGTTTTCATTTGAAATGCAATGTGGGTTATGTGTCGGTGGGTTTTCAAAATCATAATTTGGAATGGACAGAAAGCCCAAAACCGTACACACATACAAAACCTTTTATTTTCTCGTTGACATTCTCATTATGAAGGTTGCAGTGTCTAAATGGTTTTGAAACATTAGGTGGGTTGCAAGTTTTGTAAAACACAGTGTTTTGCATCCTACAATTTTTACAAAACAATATGTATGTATTGAAAAGCTTTGTGTTATTTAGACCGTAGGAATGTGGTGATAGGCACTATTTTGTAAACACCCAATAAGGTATTTGGCTTCAGTGTGTAGAGGGTTTTACAACATTTTATGGGTTGGAGGTTTCGTAAATCGCGTTGTCACCTCACCCCCCACTGTGTTTTCCAACCTGCAATCATATTGTGCATGTATACTTGGATCATATTTAGAAATATAATGTATATTTGGATAAATGTAGAATGGCATTTCTCTTTTTTCATCTAATTGGAAGAAATAAAATGCTCAACATTATTTGTGGTCTTGGAAAACACACTATCCCATGTCAATTAGTTCATTTTGAAAAGTCTTGTTTCGTTACGACCAAGAATGTAATGAAGTCCACTCAAATTTTCAAGAACAATTCTTTGCTACAATCAAAATGGTATTTCACTTTCTTCATCTAATTAGAACAAATAAAATGCCTGCATTAATTGCAATGTTGGAAAACACACGGTCTCCTCTCAGTTGTTCCCTCGAATACTGGTATATTATATGATTTGGCCTTTAATACTAGTATATTATATGAATGTAACGTTATATCATAACCCCATCCCCCATCCCACACGCTGGACAAAGTGCACCAACAAAAAGACTTGAAAAACGGTTAGCCGCGTGTCGTCACATGTCCATCGTCGGAAAAGGACACGTGGTCGGCAGGAAAGTCAAAAAGCAATAGACAAAACACCCTAAACGTCACCATTTTCCACATTTCATTTTGTAGTTTGTTGGGGAGGGACACTCAAGCAACAAAATGGAGTTGCAAGAAAAAGTGTAAAGCAATAGACAAAATGCACCTAAACGTCTCTCAAATACTGGTGTCTAAATGGTTTTGAAACATTAGGTGGGTTGCAGGTTTTGTAAAACACAATGTTTTGCATCCTACAATTTTACAAAATAGTATATACGTATTGAAAAGTTGTGTTATTTAGACCATAGGAGTGTGGTGATAGGCACCATTTTGTAAACACCTACTAAGGTATTTGGCTTTAGTATGTAAAGGGTTTTACAACATTTTGTGGGTTGGAGGATTCGTAAATCATGTTGTCACCTCATCTCCCACTGTGTTTACCAACCTGCAATCATACTACATGCATGTATATTTGGATCATATTAATAAATTGAAACACAATTTTTACTCTATGTAAGACTTGTTATAAGGTTCCTTTCATTACATTTGTACTATCTAAATTACATTCATATCATTTTGTAAAATTCTAGGTTGCAAAACAATAGTTTTCTCCTCCAACTCCTACACATGCACTCCAACCTTCAGCTTTCAATGTGTAGGCATGAAACACGGAGTGTTTTCTCCCTTCTTTCTCCAAAATTGAAAATGCACACGTCAGTTTGCCTCCAATTCTCATGCCAGAGAAAAGCTCTGAAAATGACAACTCATACTCACATTGTTTGTATTGTCTAAATTGCATTCATATTGTTTTGTAAAATTCCAAGTTGCAAAACACTATTTTTTCCAAAATCTACAAGCCACATAATGTTTTAAAACCCTTTACAAGTAACAACTCAATTGGTTACTCACCCCTCACCTCAATTTGGTATGTTTTTTTATTTCCTTGAGAGCCTTTTGTGAATTAGATAGTAAGAATCTAATGAGATTGGAAAACACCGAGTTTTAAGAGATCTGCAACCCACATAGTGTTGTAAAACCCTCTAGACGTAACAACCCAATTGGTAAGTTGGGAAAACCGAGCTGACACACCTATGTACATACAGTTGATTAGAAACCCCTCACCTCAACTTAGTTGGTCGTCTCCCTCGCCTGCAATGCCCCTTGCTCTCCAACATTTTACTTTCAACCTACAAAATGAGAAAACCCAGAACACAGAGTGTTTTCCAATAACAGTACTTGTTACAATGTAAAATGCATGTCTTAATCACATCAATTCCCTTCCCTTCTACAGTGAATGAATAGCTTCTTGAACAAGGCAAAAAAATGCTAGCGTAATTCAATGTGACAGGACACCTCCTCACTTTCCTCGTCGTGGCATTTCCTCCCGTTTGTCGATTTCATCACTTTTATCATCCATCTTGGCGGGCCCTACATTATGTCATCTCATCATGTTATGTATGTTGCTATGTATGTTGTTATGTATGTCTTTATGTGTTTTTATATGTACATAGGTGTGTTTTGTCGAGAGATTAATTGTGTTCATAGAGGGTTTTACAACATTGTGTGGATTGGAGGTTTCATAAATCATTCATTCACCTCCCACAATGTTTTCCAACCTACAATCATTCAGAGTTTAAATGGTTGTTGGAAAACAGTGGGTGTTTATAAAACAGTGCCTTTCATTGCAGTCCTCCTACCTAATTAACAAAAGCTTTTCAAGACTTTCCTGCTCGTGCTCTCCATCACATAACTTTGAATGTATAGAATGAAAAAAATGGCAAACCACGTTGTGTTTTCCAGCCTGCAATTTATTTTTAAATCATATGAGGAAATTGAATTGCAATTTTTTTGTGTAAGTAAGAGTTGCTATAAATTGTGAAAGTGAATGAACTTTAGTACATTCTTATTATCTACAATATAATTGCATGTTGGAAAACAATATGTGTTGTGAAACCTGCAACCCAAATACTGTTCTCAGCTTTGAGAGTGTCTTTTTGATTAGAGAATGTAGATGTTTTGTTTTAAATAAGTTGTTTACAAAATTTGTCTACCTTTTCACATAGGACTCTCATGTCTCCATCCAACCGATTCTCTTTTCTGCACTGACATCCTATTTTGCCTTCTTTTCATGTTATGTATGTTTATATGTATGTTTTTTTGTATGTTTTTATGTGTTTTTGTATGTACATAGGTGTGTTTTATCGATAAATTAGCTACTATTTTTTGGTCAATCAAGGTGATCACCAAGGCTTTTGTTGACTTGTTAACCTTTATTCTTGCAATAATCTATATATTTTTAGTCATTTGTACAAGTAATGGTTCAATTTACAATATCATTGAACAATGGTTACGATACCGATATGCCATTTAGATGTTTATTGAGAGACACAGGATATAAACAAAAGTTTGATAGTGGTACATGGTATCCTTCTTGTTTGTCTTCTATGTCCTTATTGATTATTGCAAGTTATGGCCTTTCATATGTTAGGAGAGATGAGTTTTTTATATATTCAAATGAACATTCAGTGCTTCACAATTCCTATAGAATGGCAAAATGGTAGATATAATTGCTGATATATATTACTAGTGTTAGCGATAAGTTAAATTGGAAATTAAATTCCCATTGTACAGTTTAATATGTTTGTTTATTGTTTGTACAAGCTGGCATTTTGCACTCACCACAACATATAATCCTATATTGGTGAAATTTGGAATAAAAAGAATTCTTTGTAGCACCAAATGTCTTTAATTTGCTAATTTAATCTATCACTAACACTTGTCTTCTTTCCAGGTGGTTGATATATTTGAGGAAACAAAATTGAAGAAAACAAGGGCAGGTGGATTGAGAAGGATGCTTTAGGAGATGTGAAGCTTTTGCACTAAATACAGGTGATTCTAGCTGTCATAGCTTGAATTACAAGTGTATTGGTCAGTTAAACTTCCAAAATTTATTTTGCATTAAGAAGTTATGATTTTTTTATGAATGAGATGCTTAAAGTGGTGAATGCAAAGAATTTCCAGTTGAACTTTAAAAAAAAAATGTTACATTATTGTGTGCCTATTATATCCCAAAATTTTACTTGAAGGATGTTTCCTCCTTGAAGTGTGAGTGTTACATGGGAAACGCTCAAAACATCAGTGAATGGTGATACTACAACTTTTTAATTATCCCTTTACATAAAAACACTTAAAGATCTCTCCATTTCAAATGAGAACCCTTTACGCAAAGAAAACCCTTCATTTTCTCATCAATGAAAACCCATTTTCTTAATGAACATGCTATAGAAATGATAGATTTATATACCTACTAGTTAAAGTCGCGCATGTTGAATGCATTTAGGTAGTGTAGATCCTCGGCTCTCGTTTGGCCTCCAAACGTGAACATCTGCAACTCCATTTCGTCGCCTGCACTCCCCAACAAATTGCAAAATGAAAATGTGGAAAATGGAAACATTTAGGTGTGTTTTGTCTATTGCTTTTTTATTTCCCACTAGCCAAGATGACATAGCGCAGGGCTCGCTAAGACGAATGATAAAAGTGATGAAACCGACAAACTAGAGGAAATGCCATGGTGAGGAAAGCGAGGAGGTGTCCCATCGCATTGAATTACGCCATAATTTTTTTTCCTTGTGTGAGAATCTATCTGTTCACTGCGGGAGGGAAGGGTGTTGATGTGATTAAGACATGTGTATTAAATTGTAACAAGTACTATTCTTGGAAAACACTCTGTGTTTTGGGTTTTCTCATTCTGTAGGGAGTTGTAGGTTGAGGATATATAAGACTATCCAAATTCACCTGAGGGGTGAGTAACCAATTGGTTTGTTACTTGTAGAGGGTTTGAAAATAGTATTTGGGTTGCAGGTTTCATAACACCCAATGTTTTCGAACCTACAATTACACATAGACAATATGAAAGTAATGAAAATGTTTTGGTTACTTACACAGTGAGAACCCAATTGGTTGGTGACACCTCAATTGATTTTGGATACTTTTATGTAGCCCCCATTGGCAATTATCTCGATGGTATGAATGCATTCAACAACCCTTACTTTTAGCAAACATTCCATTTCAATATCGTCATACGTTTGGAACAAAAAATGCACATAATAGTTGTAGGATGGAAAACACACGGGGTTGTGACTCACTTCTCAATTCTTGTTCAATGAGCACATTCTGTTATGCAGACTATAACAAAACAATGTTTTGAAGTTCACCTTCATATTTTATAACAACCCTTACTTTCAACAAACATTCCATTTCAATATCATCATATGTTTGGAATAGAAAATGCAGAAAAAAGTTGCAGGAAATGGAAAACACACAAGGTTGTACTCACTTCTCAATTCTTGTTCAATGAGCACTTTTTATTATGTAGACTGTAATAATAATCATTTGGTTGTGTGTTTATAATGTGCATTTTATTTATGTTAATATGAAATATACTGGTAGGCAATGCCACCTGAAGTCTTATTGTCTATGGTAGCTTGCTTATAAATGAAAGAAAAAGGTTGACATTTAAATCATTTGAGGTCGACTATTTTTCTCATCATGGATACTTTCAAATGAATAATTGTATTAAATGTTATTTTTAATAGTAAAAGTTACATTTCACTATCTTCATCTGATTACAACAAAAAAATATGCTCACATTATTTGTAGGGTTGGAAAACACATTGTCCCCTGTCAGTTATTTGCTTGTGAAAAAAAATTGTTTCCTACGCACTAAGAATGTAAGGAAGTCAACAAAATTTTGTTTCTTATGATTGAAAAAATATATGCTTGATTACAACAAACAATGCAATAAATTTTGGAACTTTAACTGTCACGTAACACTTGCAACTTTTTACATATTATAGGCAACCATAGATGCGTACTTTAAAAGGGAAAGTGGAAGAAAGCGGGAGAAAGGGTAATTTTGAAATATGCTTTTTAACATGTATTTTGATATTTTGAATTAATTGGTTGCATGTATTTGAATTTGATGTGATGTTTACATTCTTGCCATTATTTTGGTATTTTGAATGAATTGGTTGCATGTATTTGAATTTGATGTGACGTTTACATTCCTTCTATTAGAAGGCAAGGATGGACAAGGAGGTGGTGGGTGCGAGCAAATTAGTGTCCATTTGGGACAGGAAAATGTGCCTCGACAGGGTAGCAAGAAAAAAAGGGTGCCTGGGGAGGATATTTTTTTCTTGGGCAGAAATCTTGAGAAATAGGAAACTCATTATCCTGCTACATTGATGTAATAAGATGACAAGTTTCCAATTTCTGGCAAGGAAGTGAAAAAATCGGGCCTTGACCTTATTGGCGACATTTCTTGGATAGAGTTTTCAATATCTTGAATACTTTTATGTGTCGTAGCCGCTTTTTGCTCAAATTTCAAAGTGTCTTTGTAATTTTATTTAGAAAATTTCATTTCTATTACGAATATGTTGATTTTGACAGTATATTGGAAAACACATTGTCCCTAGTTCTTTCAAAGGAAGAAAGTGGAAGAAAGGGTAATTTTGAAATCTGCTTTCAAACGCATGTTTTCATATTTTGAATGAATTGGTTGCATGCATTTGAATTTGATGTGATATTATCATTCTTCACGTTACAAGGCAAGGATGAACAAGGAAGTGGTAGGTGTGAAGAAACATCATCAATAAGCTCAAGGTCCAATTTTATTGATTCTTGACGCTAGCCCATTCAATTTCTCAATTTCCTTCAATTTTTATCAAAGAAGCGAAAAAATCGAGCCTTGACCTTATTGGTGACTTTTCTTCGTCTATTTGATTTTTCCTTTTCCTTCTCATCTATTTCCAATTGTATTTCTCCTCCATAGGTACATATAAATGATTTCATTCCGTACATATAAATGTGTTATGAAAGTTGTCTGTGTTTTTAGATAAGACTTTCACCTCTCCTCCTAGTGATTCTCTTTCTATGCGCTTAGATTTTATGTTGCCTTTTCCTTATATCCATATGTTAATTGTTGAACATAGTTATTATATTGATGGGTTTCTTACAGACTGAAGGTGTTGAAAGTGCAATAGTCAAAGCAAAGGCTTCCCTAAACCCTCTTGTTACATGTACAACAGTGAGGATCCATGCAAGTGGAATCACCCCACCATCAGTACCAAGGACCCAAAGAATTTTATAAGATTTTATTTGAGTGTCTCCTCAATTCCACATAAAAGGCACTATAGGAGAGGATGAGAGAGGTTGACAATAGCCATTTTCCATTCGGTCTTTGATCATGTAATTATTGAACAATTATGGTGTGGAATTACATTATTTTGGTATATTTGAAGACTACAATCTTTTTCCAATAGTGGCATGGTGTGATTGTTAAGTTGTATTGTTAATCTTGTCATCAAGGCTCCAATCCCTTTGGAGTGTAGTTTTTGACAATTTATATTGGGGATGAGGTCCCCCATTTGTGATCTCATCGGTTCATAGCTTTGAGTCAAAAGCATTTATCCCTCTTAATTAAAAAAAAATAAGACTATGTTCTTGCAAATTTCATGACACTTTTTGTTGCCATGTAAAATTCCATTATAAACAATGTCAAATTCCATCAAATAATGGCAGGCAATGCCACCTCAAGTCTTATTATTTATGTCAAACTTACTTACAAATGTAAGCACATGCAATGAACACTTTTTGTTATGCAAACTGTAACAAAACAATGTATTTAAGTTCAACTTCATATTTTATAGCAACCCTTACTTTTAGCAAACATTCCATTTCAATATCGTCATACATTTGGGACATAAAATACACATAATAGTTGTAGGATGGAAAACACATAGGGTTATGACTCACTTCTCAATTCTTGTTCAATGAGCACTTTTTGTTATGCAGACTATAACAAAACAATATATTGAAGTTCACCTTCATATTTTATAATAACCCTTACTTTCAGCAAACATTTCATTTCAATATCGTCATACGTTTCAAACAAAAAATGCACAAAAAAGTTACAGGAAATGGAAAACACGCAAGGTTGTGACTCACTTCTCAATTCTTGTTCAATGAGCACTTTCTGCTATGCAACTGTAACAAAACAATGTATTGAAGTTCAACTTCATATTTTTAAACAACCCTTACTTTCAGCAAACATTCCATTTCAATATCGTCATATGTTTCGAATAGAAAATGCACAAAAAAGTTGCAGGAAATGGAAAACACACAAGGTTGTGACTCACTTCTCAATTCTTGTTCAATGAGCACTTTCTATTATGTAGACTATAACAAAACAATGTATTGAAGTTCCTCCTTGAAGTTCAACTTCATATTTTATAACAACCCTTACTTTCAACAAACATTCCATTTCAATATTGTCATGTGTTTGGAGTAGAAAATGCACATAATAACTTTGCATGATGGAAAACGCACAGGACTCACTTCTCAATTCTTGTTCAATGGCCAATTTTTGTTATTCAGACTGTAACAAAACAATGTATTGAAGTTCACCTTCATATTTTATAACTACCCTTACTTGCAACAAACATTTCATTTCAATATCATCATACATTTCGAACAAAAAATGCACATAATAGTTGCAGGATGGAAAACAAACACGGTTGTGACTCACTTATAAATTCTTGTTCAATGAGAACTTTCTGTTACACAAGTTATAGCAAAACAATGTATTGAAGTTCAACTTCATATTTTTTAACAACCCTTACTTGCAACAAACATTCCATTTCAATATTGGCATATGTTTCAAACAAAAAATGCACAAAAAAGTTGTTGGATGGAAAACATGCAAGGTTGTGACTCACTTCTCAATTCTTATTCAATGACCACTTTTTGTTATATAGACTATAACAAAATAATGTATTGAACTTCACCTTCATATTTTACAATAGCCGTTTGTTTGAGTAAACATTGCATTTGAAAATATCCATACGTTTTGAATAGAAAATGCATAAAAAAGTTGCAGGATGGAAAACACATAGGGTTGCGACTCACTTCTCAATTCATGTTCAATGAGCACTTTCTGTTATGAAGAATGTAACAAAAAAATGTATTGAAGCTCACCTTCATATTTTATAAAAACCATTAGTTTCACCAAACATTCCATTTCAATATTGTCATACGTTTGGAACAAAAAATGCATAAAAAGTTACAGGATGGAAAACACGCAAAGTTTACTCACATCTCAATTCTTGTTCAATAACCACTTTCTGTTATGCATACTGTAACAAAACAATGTATTGAACTTCACCTTCATATTTTATAACAACCCTTACTTTCAACAAACATTGCATTTGAATATCTCCATACATTCGGAATAGAAAATGCACAAAAAAGTTGTAGGATGGAAAACATGTAGGGTTGTGTCTTACTTCTCAATTCTTGTTCAATGAGCACTTTTTGTTATGTAGGTTGTAACAAGACAGTGTATTGAAGTTCACCTTCATATTTTATAACAACCCTTACTTTCAACAAACATTCCATTTCAATATCATCATACGTTTCGAATAGAAAATGCACAAAAACATTGTAGGAAATGGAAAACACACATGGTTGTGACTCACTTCTCAATTCTCGTTCAATGAGAACTTTCTATTATGTAAACTATAACAAAACAATGTATTGAAGTTCACCTTCATATTTTATGACAACTCTTACTTGCAGCAAACATTCCATTTCAATATTGTCATACGTTTCAAATAGAAAATGCACATAATAGTTATAGGATGGAAAACACACAGGGTTGTGACTCACTTCTCAATTCTTGTTCACTGACCACTTTATGTTATGTAGACCATACCAAAATAGTGTATTGAAGTTCACCTTCATATTTTACAACCCCTACTTTCAAGAAACATTCCATTTCAATATCATCATACATTTCCAATAGAAAATGCACATAATAGTTGCAGGATGGAAAAAACACAAGGTTGTGACTAACTTCTCAATTCTTATTCAATGAGCACTTTTTGTTATGTAGACTATAACAAAACAATGTATTAAATTTCACCTTCATATTTTATAGCAACCCTTACTTGCAACAAACATTCCATTTGAATATCGTCATACATTTTGAATAGAAAATGCACATAATAGTTGCATGATGGAAAACACACAAGGTTGTGACTCACTTCTCAATTCTTGTTCAATGACCACTTCCTGTTATGCAGATCATAACAAAATAGTGTAATGAAGTTCACCTTCATATTTTATAACAATCCTTACTTTCAGGAAACATTCCATTTCAATATCATCATACGTTTCCAACAAAAAATATACATAATAGTTGTAGGATGGAAAACACACAAGGTTGTGACTCACTTCTCAATTCTTGTTCAATGAGCACTTTTTGTTATGCAGATTGTAACAAAACAATATATTGAAGTTCACCTCTATATTTTATAACCCTTTACAGAAAATGCACAAAATAGTTGCAGGAAATGTTCAACTTACTTATAATGGTCCTGCAAAGCATTTTGATAGGTCAAAATTCAAAGGTGTTGTTGCACAACTTATAGAAGTTTAAGATGCCACAACAATAGTTGCATTGGAGGTTGGTGGAGGGAATTTTTGTAATGCAGTAGTGGATATAGAACAAACAAGAAAGCTCCCACTTCAAATAGGAAATCTACATACAAGAGTAACGATTATCCCTTTAAACAAAATCCAAGCCCATACAATTCACCTCCTCACTTGTGACTTCCATCAATAGGAAGACCACTTGGATGAAAAAATTCCCCTTTGTAGCATTTGAATTACTACAAACTCATGCACTACGAAATACAAATTGCATAGTTGGTTCAATTTCATCTTTATATGCAACACTTGAGATAGTGGCAACCTTGTGTTTCCATTGCTTAGCAATTTGGTTGGTGATTGTTGAGTTGTTGAGGAAATGGTATGGGCTTGGATTTGTTAAAAGGGATAATCATTACTCATGTATGTAGATGTCCTATTTGAAGTGGGAGCTTTCCTATCTATTATGTATCCACTACATCATTACACAAATTCCCTCCTCCACCAACCTCCAATGCAACTATTGTTGTGGCATCTTAAACTTTTATCAGTTGTGCAACAACACCTTTGACTTTTGACCTATTAGTTGTGCAACAACACCTTTAAATTTTGACCTTTATCAATTGTGCAACAACATCTTTGACTTTTGACCTATCAGTTGTGCAACAACACCTTCCATTGTTGTCTTTGTTTTATCAAATTCCCATCTTTTAAATTGTAGCTCTCTCTGAATAGCATTAAGCTCCTCTTCTTTTGACCATGACAACTTCTTGTGTTTTAATTCCTTTTCTAATTGGTTAATTTTAGTCTTCAATTTTTTTTCTCCACTTTGAGCATTTCCAACTATTGTTTTTGCAGTGTCTTTATCATTAGAGTATGCAAATATTTTTATTGGAAAGCTCGTTACGAAACTTATTTGCCTTTTCAGATAAGACTTGCATGCCTCACCCAACTAATTCTCTTTTTTTGCACTTAGATTTGGTTTTTCCTTTTCCTTATCATCCATTTCCAATTGTATTTGTTCCATAAAATTTCTAACTTCAAGAATGCTTGGCTTCATTTGTTCAACTCCACTTATAGCATCATCTCTCTCTTTATTTGCTTGCACAAATTCATATGCAATAGAAAACCTTTCGATTCAATCAACTTCTGCATTGCCATTTTCCCCTTGCACATATTACACATGCTCCTTCCTCCACTTCTCATGAGTAGGAACAACCTCTTCAGTCAATACATTATCTATCTCGTTCACTTTGGTCTACTTCTTCCCAAGTGATTTTAGAGAAAATTCCTTTTCCATTACATACTTTCCAGTACATCCTCATATTTTTTATTACTAGCGTGTCATAGAATTCTCATAAGAATTATTTTTGGGATTCTGTCGGATTTCTTGCAGGAAAAGGGATAGAGTTGAATTTATTGAATACTTTCATGTACCTTTGCAGCTACTTTTTTCACAACTTTGAGAGTGTATTTATGATTACATAATCCATATGTTTCTTTTAACAAGTTATTTGCAACAAGTGTATTTATGATTACATAATTTTCATATGTTTCTTTTTAACAAGTTATTTGCAACAAGTGTGTTTATGATTACATAATTCATATGTTTCAAAGAATAATTTCATGTCTCCACCCAACTAATTCTCTTTTTCTGCACTTAGATCTAGTTTTACAACAATGAGTGGGTTGCAGTTTTTACAACACCCTATGTTTTCCTATCTGTAGTTTTACAAAATAGTATTCATGTAACTAAGACCTTTTTTTCCATAAATGTACTATGATATTTATTTATTTTCTCAAGTAGTGGATGAATCTAGTTGCAAGTAAATAACAACAATACAAAACACAGTAATAAACAGTAATACAAAATATATTTCATTCAACAGTAGTGTTTCAAAATAGTAATACAAAATAAAATTCAAAGTTTCCATTTTTCATTTAACAAGTCTTTGCGGATCCTAATCAAATTCAATCTTTACATTTGTGCCTTGATTCGAACGGTAGGGGAATCCTAAGCCAAGATACTGAATAACATTTTCATCATTTGTCGGAATTGGTATGGGGTGGTCTATAGTGTGTGGAAGGCACGAAACATCTCCCGTATATCTTCTTCGATGTGTGGCTCCACCACATGACCATGCAATTGCATTGCTTGGTTGAAAGAACGAGGACCCTCATGTTGTAGGCTACTACTAAATGTTACTTTTACACACCTCATATTCGAGGATGATTCAAGCAAGGAATGTGAAAAGATTCCACCAATAGGGTATACACCATGATCAACATCACATATTTGCAATGCTTCATCAAGTTGTGTTGTATTTACCACTGAATTCCAAACATACTTTGCACATAGAATGTGAACCATAGCATGGTTTGTGAGTAGGTCTATGGAGTTTGAGAGGAACCCACATGCTACATTAGCCTCGTAATAGGGGAGTGCAAGTTCCATGGGCTCTAAAAATCTGTCGATCTTACAAATCACATTCTCCACAGTCTGACAATTAAATTTAAAAGCAGAATGCAACCTCTTTGTAGTGAATGGACTACCATTGTTTTCCTGATTGTTGTTGGGAAGCTAGCCGATTTGAATCCTTGAGTTCAACATTTTCAGTTGTACTGTAAAAAAAAGGAAAAAACATCAATAACAGATAATGTTGTGAGCATGTAGAAAAAAAATGTTATTTACTTGCAACTACTAATTCATCCACTACTTGAAAAAATAAATAAATATTGCAATATATTTATGAAAAAAAAGGTCAAGTAGTTACATGAATACATTTTTGTAAAACTATAGATTGGAAAACACATAGTGTTGTAAAAAATTGCAACCTAGTCAATGTTGTAAAACCAGATCTAAGTGCAGAAAAAGAGAATCAGTTGGGTGGAGACATGAAAGTCTTATCTGAAACATATGAATTATGTAATCATAAATATATTTGTTGCAAATAACTTGTTAAAAGAAACATAAGAATTATGTAATCATAAATACACTTAATGCAAATAACTTGTTAAAAGAAACATATGGATTACACTCGCAAAGTTGGGAAAAGCAGCTGCAAAGGTACATGAAAGTATTCAATACATTCAAAACTCTATCCCTTTGCTTGCAAGAAATCAATGAAAAAGGAATATGCTCTAAAAACACATGGGAAGAAGCAAACCAAAATGAACAAGATAGATAATGTATTGATTGATGAGGTTGTTCCTGCTCATGAGAAGTGGAGGAAGGAGCATGTGTAGTTTGCGTAAGGGGCAATTGGCAATGTTGAAGTGGATTAACTCGAAAGGTTTTCAATTGCATATGAATTTGTGCAAGCAAAGAAAGAGAGAGATGATGCTATAAGTGGAGTTGAACAAATGAAGCCAAGCATTCTTGAAGTTAGCAATTCTATGGAACAAATACAATTGGAAATGGATGATAAGGAAAAGGAAAAACCAGATCTAAGTGCATAAAAGGAGAATCAGTTGGGTAGAGGCATGAAAGTCTTATCTGAAAAGGCAGACAAGTTTTGTAACAAGCTTGCCAAAAGAAACATCTACATACTCTAATGATAAAGACATTGTAAAAATAATAGTTGAAAATGCTTAAAGTGGAGCAAAACAAATAAAGACTAAATTAACTAATTAGAAAAGGAATTAAAACACAAGAAGAAGTTGCCATGGTCAAAAGAAGAGGAGCTTAATGTTGTTTGGAGAGAGCTACAATCTAAAAGACAAGAATTTGATAAACAAAGACAAGAATAGAAGGTGTTGTTGCACAACTGATAGGTCAAAATTCAAAGGTGTTGTTGCACAACTGATAAAGGTCAAAAGTCAAAGTGTTGTTGCACAATTGATAGGTCAAAAGTCAAAGGTGTTGTTGCACAACTAATAAAATTTTAAGATGCCACAACAATATCTACATTGGAGGTTGGTGGAGGAGGGAATTTGTGTAATGTAGTAGTGGATATAGAATATACAAGACTCCTCCCACTTAAAATAGGACATCTACATACAAGAGTAATGATTATCCCTTTAAACAATATCCAAGTCCATACCATTTCCTCAACAACTCAACAATCACTAGCCAAATTGTTGAGCAATGGAAACACAAGGCTGCCACTATCTCTTGTTGCATATATGAAGATGAAATTGAAGTAGCTATGCAATTTGTATTTCGTAGTGCATGAGTTTGCAACAATTTAGATGTTGTAAAGGGGACATTTTTCAACCAAGTGGTCTTCTTACTAGTGGAAGTCACAAGCAAGGAGGAAAAAGGCTACAAATCTGCAAGCTTAAAGCGTTAACAACATATGAACATCACAATATATGTGTTCCTCAACTTGCTGCCCATCAAAAGGCAATGCAAGATTCATAATTTAAGCATCTACTAACATCCCACACTGTGTTTTCCAACTTGTAATTATTCAATGCATTTTCTTTTACCATCATATGATGATATTGAAATCCAAAATTTAGCCCACCCAAGAGTTGTTATAAATTTTGTAGGCAACTTTCATTAAATTCTTAATGTCTAAAAAACACAAGAGTTTCATTATAACCATACTATTTATGTTTAATTGCATGTTGGAAAACACTGTGTGTGTTATACAACCTACATCTCACATACTCTTTCATAACCCTCTACACGCAACAAACCAATTAGTTAGTTAGCCCTCACCTCCATCTAGTTACTTTTATGTATCCCCCACACTATAAATCCATCCTGAACTCTACACCCTTGAGCATTCAACAAGAATTGAGAAGTGAGTCAAGACCCTAAGTTTTTTCCAACTTGCAACTATTATGTGCATTTTCAGTTCCAAGTGTATGGAGATATTCAAATGCAATGTTTACTCAAACCAAGGGTTGTTATAAAATATGAAGGTGAACTTCAATACATTGTTTTGTTACAGTCTATAGAATAGGAATTGAGAAGTGAGTCACAACCCACTGTGTTTTCTAGCCTGTAATATGAAGGTGGACTTCAATACATTGTTATAGTGTACATAAAATAAAATGCTCATTATAGCAATCCGTTTCACTATTATACAGATTATTTATGTTTGTGCATTTATCAAACATCCAATGATATGTTTGAAGACAATAGTTGATTATAATGTATGTATGCTTGGAGGTGTGTATGATCTTTCGTAGTGGGATGGGGTATTCAAGATGTAAATCTTAATCAAGCAAGAAAAACCATAAAACTACCTAAAACCATGGATCAAGATGAGCCTAACATATCCTCCATCTTCCATCTCATACCTCAACATCTTTTCAAATTTCTCCAAATCATAACATTGAAACTTATACCCAACTCATGTCACCCTCCATGTCATCCTTTTCCTCCATTTACAAGGGAAACCAAAATTTTTCCATGTTCAACCAACACCTATCCATCCTATTTCACCAAAGGAACACAAAAAGTCAGCTTGAAAGGAATACAATACCCAATGCAAAATCCTATTTCACAAAATGGTAGTCCTAGTCTTCTAGTTCCACCCACTTTCACCTCATCCAACCCATATTTATCCACCTCATCCATTTCATATTTTTCCACCTTCATAACACCTATAGAAAGTCAACCATGTCACTCACTCGACCTCATTGATCCAAAGCATGACATCATAGATCCCCCTTTATGTGAAGATCAAAGTACTCCCTCTCTTGAGCCCAATCCATCTCATCATTCCATTCAATGTCATGATGCCATACCATCTCATGATCCAAGTCTGTCAACTCCATACCATAATTGTAGTCTATAAATTCATTCATAAATTTTTCCATCCATTCAATAAATTCAAGACCCTCAAGGTATAAGCATTTCCCTCACATCGTATGATAATCCTAAACTTTCACAAGATCCCATTCATGAACCACAAACATATAAGCTTGGTTCATCCACCTTTATAAAAGTTGGTTTTCTCCTACAATACCAAATGCTTTCATGAGTTCCATTTACCTGAACACCCTAATATTAAAAAAAATCTAAATTCTTATGGCCTTGGCTACATACCTCCTTCTCAAGACATTGGTAACTATTTTAAACACAAAAGGCCTCCCTTTAGATCAATACGTCCACCTCCTCCATCATCTTTTCCATCTATTGTTGGACCCTATCCATCAACCCTTCCATCCATTTTGGACCCATATATTCCTAATGCATATCCTTACATGCCCTTTCAAGAACAACAAAGGCACATACCCTTGAATTCCTTCAAACACCTTCCACTTCAAAATCCTCTTTTTTCATAAAATCCCTCTATGACCTATCCAAGCAATTGGGATACCAAACAATAAATGCATAAATTGAAGAATCTACAAAAACCTAAATATCATCATGTCTCACTAAAAAGGCATACCAAAATAAAGAAAAATATGCTCCAAAATCAAAATCAAAACATTTCCAAGAAAATGGAAGGTGCCAATTAAGAAAAAATGAAAAGGCTATAAAGAAAAATCAAAATTGAAAACAATGTGGGTTCCAAAGAAAGCAAAAAAAATCCATGCATTCAAATAAAAAATCAAAATTGGTATCCCAACTTGATAATCCAAAAGACTCCATTATTCCACCATCATCCATTCCTCCATTATTCGTCCTCCAAATCCATTTTTGGTGCTTATATGCCCAAATTTATTATCCCAACCCACTCTCAATCCTTCAACTTTCACCACCCTTCAAGGTGTGTGCCAATGTTGTTCTTGCCCACATTCCCTCATAATGACGCCATTCCATACTTCCATCCAAGCTTCATCCCTCATTCCATACCTTTAATCCAATAATTTTCATGAATCCTTAACCCCCTTTTGCCTACCCCTATCCATTGCATTATCTTTATCAATTTCCTACCAACGTCTTTAAGTGGGAATATGTTAGCCATGGTCTATAAGAAACATTTAGCCAATGGGGTACTATCTTCCACAAAGAGACACTTGAGTCCTCCATTTGTATCCATACACCTTCATCAACTTCCATTTCCATAAGCTTCCATTTCCATGACCATTCATATCCATTCATATCCACTAGCTTTCACATCCATCCACGTACCCTTGCTTGTACACTTGGGGGCAAGATTTTTCCATTTGTACGATACATTATTGATTATCCTATTTTCACTTAGCCATCATATTCCTTCATTTATATTCCATGCTATCCACTTTATCCATCCACCTTCCTTTGATCTTGCATAAAGTATTGGGGCAAAGTAGCAAGAACAAGTATTTAATGCATGCTTTATACTATGTGTGTCTTCCATCCTCCATATCACTTGCCCATCTCATGTTTCCTTTCATATCCATTTATCTTCCATATCCATGTCATGTCGATATAAATTTTCATACCTCTTACCATGGGGGCATGTTATTACTTTGACATTCCATCTTTGGAGTCCTCCATAGGTCTTCTAATTCTCCTTTGTACAAGAGCAAACATTTTGGGTTCCCTTGTCACTGGTTCCCTCCACCCATAGCATTCCATATCCTGATCTATCTATCTTCATCCTCCATATAGGGTGTATCCTTACATGTCCTATCATTAACCCATATCATTGATCGTTATCCATCCATATCTCATTTGGTTTTCATCTTGACTAAGGAATAAATCTTGTTTATCATTATCATTTAAATTCTTATTTATCATTGTGTTATCATTGTTATGAGCAACACATTTAAAGAAACCATAAACTCTTTAACATTCTAAAACATTAGGCTTTACTGAGTCACAACCTAATGCGAATCAGGGGTGGAGGTTGTCTAATCCAACACAATTTAATCAAACTTGACCAAATTTTCCACTATGAGAACCCTAACTTAGTGTTTGTTCACAAAGCCATCAATTTTGCTTGTAGCATATCAAACAATGAAATCTGGGCATATCTTTTAGAGAAGGCCTCAAAACCATGAAATAAATACCATTCAGGATACCCTTTATGGTTTTCTTCAACATATCAAATTTTTGCTTAGGGTTGTTTCAGAACATCACCTCCAAAATTGAACTGCCACACTGCCCTTAAGCCCAATTAGGCTTCTTTTACAAAGAAAGTGTACGTAAAACCTTCTCCCAATCACCAATCTTCACTTCACAGTGTTAAACATATCACATGGGGTCTACAACAATAAATTTTCTCACTTGAAACATCCACCAACTTATCTAACAACAAAACCCTACCTCTTCTTAACAAAACTAGCCTAATACATTGAGATATTAGGCTAGGGCTTGCACAAACAGGGCCCTAACTCCATCCCCTACATCAATAATCACTACCAAACAAAATAAAATCCTAACTAAATCCATTCCACTGATTTGCAAAGAATTTCACCGGTGGAATGGTTGTTTATTCCATTTTCTTGTTCAAATCCTCCCCACCTAAGGTTTTCAAACCTACTTCAGTATATTGCTTATAAAATCCTTCACACTGGATAGAATTGACTCAAACCAAAACCAAATTACTCTTAACTCATGCCACCATCAATTCCAATTTTCCTTATGTCATTTAGAGATTGTATGGAGCCGTACCAATGCCTGTAGCAACAAATTTACACAAAAATTTGCAAAAAAGCAGAGCTTTTATTATTTTTTTCACTTCAAATCAACTTCAGAACCTTTCCTTGAAGTTTGTGAGGCCTTTTTAAACTTTTTCCACCACAAAACAATGGTTCACAACTATTTTTTGAACTACATGACTGTTCACCTTCCAATTATGACAATATTGCAAAGTTGAAAGCAACTTTTGACAACATTTACAAAAACATAACAAAATGTACCCAAACCAACTCCATAAGACCCAATACATTGAAAATGGTCTATTATGACCTTATTACATCTGACATGAGTCAAAACACCCAAAATTCAATAGTAGACCAAAATTGCACAAATTGACTAGGTGCCCCTACACTACAACCCACTATGTTTTCCATCCTGCAACTATTTTGTGCACTGGTCCTTATCATATGCATTAGCATTTGCATTTTTAATTATCATGATCTTGCATATTTATCATTTTCATATTGCATGCATGACAACTTGTGCTTTATCTTAACTCTTGTCTCTTGTCTTCATCAATATTATTATCTTTTTATATCTTTTCTTTTCTTGTCACATTCTGAGGAAGCTCGAGGATCTCTACACCTTGTTGTGTACGAAGGAGAGTGATGAATGAGGCATGAGTCTTTCTTGTGTATGTGTATCAAGTCATTCCATACTATGATGATTATAAAAAGCATAACCAATAACAAAGGGGGATTCATTCCACTCTATGATGAAACAAATGATCACTTCATAGCCTTTCCATTTCATTCATTTTCATATCTAGCCTTTCATATGCTTTCCTGCCATATAAAATACATTTCAAAAGCCATTTATATGCTTTCCTTGCATCACATCAATGTGTTTCATTCATTTCTTCTTTGGATCCACCTAAGTCATTCATATTTCTAAATTTTGAATATCATTTTCTATCTACATTTCAAAAATGATCACTTCATAACCTTTTTATTCCATTCATTTCCATATCTAGCCTTTCATATCCTTTCCTCCCATATCAAATACTTTTCATAAGCCATTCATATGCTTTGCTTGCATCTAATCAATGTGTCACATTCCTTTCTTCTTTGCATCCACCTAGGTCATTCATATTTCTAAATCTTGCATATCATTATCTATCTACAACTCAAACATACCTCCATCTATCATAACAAGATTGATACCATATCGTATGATGATCAATATCAAGGAAATATCAAGGTTATGCAATCAAATATTGAGGGCAACAACCATATCAAGAGTCCATGTTCAATGCCAGTTTGTTTCATTTCATGCATGCATTATCTTATAGCTCTTGACATAATTGAGGTTTACAATTGGTGCTTACAGATCTCAAGTGTTAACATGTTCATAATGAAGTCTGAAATATGTTTCTTCTTGCTTGAAAAGTGTTCTCAGTTGTTGTGACTGACAAACGTATGAGTTACGATGTTGTGTGATGCAAAAGGTGTTTGATGATAACTATTTGATATAATGCTTTTATGAGTTGGTAATGCAAAAGGTGTTTGATGCCAACTACATGCAGAGTGAGTTGCTTCATTATGTTGTCATGGATTGGTTTCAAAGAGATTATTCATTCATTTGGTGATCTACAGCCAAAGTGGTTGTTGATATTCATGTCAAAGTTCTCATTGTTCATTCATTACTTGTTCACATGGTGTTGGTACAAAAGGTATTGATAGTTGTTGCAAAATTTTGACAGAGTTGTTTCATGACAAATTCAGAGGTATTAAACAACTACTCATTGCACATTCATCATTCACATTTTATTCTTGATGACTAATATATTTTGATGTTGTGACTCAAAGGTATTCAATGGATAGGTTTTTGGCATAAAGACATGAATGGTGTTTGTTGATGAGATCTTCATGCTTCTACAAGGATCTAAACCAATGCCAAAAGCATAATATTCTGCATCAAACGTATATGGTCAGAATCAAAGGTTACAAATCAATTACATGTTTTCAAGCCCATTGAGTTTGTTTGAAGTTGTTTTGTTCTTTCATTGCTTGCAAGTTTGTTCTTAAACCCTATATGAGGTTCATTATGTAAAGTTTATAACAAGTTTACTTTTTGTTATATTTGGTTGGTGACTTACTGTAATCGGTGGAAAGGCACTTTAGTTGTGTCTCGAAGGTTTTAAAATCATCAGAAACCAGCCCTACTCCTTGGCTTAACTAGCTTAGCAAGTCAATAACTTATGTAATACCTCTCCTACTAGTTTAACAGTCTACCAGGGCACTTGTAAATGAAACCTTTGATAAAATTCAATTTTATATAATGCTTTGATGGATGTTCATGCCCCTTTTACTATCATATGTCTCTGTATTATGATTGCTCATCCCCATTTCACTTTCCCTAAGGCTTCCTGTCATATAACAAACCTCTCTATATGCTTCATGACACTGTTCCTCTCAAAACCATTGGTTTATGTCTGTGTTGCAGTATTCCTCTATCTCCTTCTTTCTTTATACTCTATCATTTCACTCTTGAACATTGGCATACCAATCATTCATATCATTATATCATATCAAGCCTTTGCATTGCTTCCTATTTGGATTTCAACACTACCCTTGACATGTTTTCTTTGATAGTTGAATGATTATCCTTGATCATGGTGGTAATCCTTTTGGAATGATTGTCCCATGCTTACATTTAATTTTTTTCCTTTTTTGTCCTTGAGAATGGTGAATGTCTGTTGATTTTGAGATCCAACCATTATGATTTTGTTGTCTCTTAACTGTCCTTTGAAAACCTCACCTAACGCCTTCTCAAATTCTACCCTAGCTTCCTTTGTAGGGACTGAAAACATCATTATTTGACTGCTACTGATGTTATTATAGAAAAACTACCTTTTCAATAGTCATAAAACAACATTATCATAGGTCTGACTATCCATTTTTATACTTTGATATTTCATAGTCATTTACTCTTTTCATCTCATTGACCATACACATTTGATGATGAAGAGTGCTTCTCATGACTATCCTTAAGGTTGTTACTCCATCAAGCATTTCTTTTTGACGTGTTCACCTTCAGGATAATATTGTCCTTGACTTTATTATTTAATAAACTTTTGTGCTTTTGATTGCCATAATGAATTTCATTGATAGGACTACCCTAGGAAGCAAGGCATGTCCTCTTTTCATGGTTGTCATCATAAGGGATTGCCATATATTGTCAAAGGTGTCCTTTAATAACTT
The DNA here is from genome assembly GCA_007258455.2 of Sequoia sempervirens. Classification (NCBI taxonomy): domain Eukaryota; kingdom Viridiplantae; phylum Streptophyta; class Pinopsida; order Cupressales; family Cupressaceae; genus Sequoia; species Sequoia sempervirens. The sequence continues at coordinate 153,627,456 of VDFB02373365.1, forward strand.
TTTCCTTTTTTTCCTTATGATGACTATTCATTACATACCACTGTCATAGGTCTGCTCTACCTTCTACTTCACCACAACTCTTGGCTGCTTCATTAATTTATCACTATCCATGATTGATTCATGCCCCTTCTCATATAATAGATTGTTGTTATAACCATCTCTTTGTAACCTATTGAAGCAATCATTTGTTTTTAGTTTGTGTATCTTCATATGCTTGTCCAAAATTCTCAATATCAATAATATAGGCTTCTCCTTATTCACTTTTAACCTTCAAAACTTTGGCAGCTGGCCATTATCATGATGACTACTCTATGCTTAAGTGTAATTAAACTGCCTTTTAAGGGGTACCTGATTGAGTTCATGTGATTATATTTTTGGACTGTCATTAATAGGTTTACTATGTTCAATATTTTACTATTATTCTTTGATATATTTTTTGCAAGCATGCGTAGCTTGTTCAAAAGCACCAGTTTTAGGCCTTTTTCCATAGCAGCAAGGCACTGAACTGTTTGATTAAATGCTTTGGTAGACATGTATGAAAAATGTGGTAGTATAGACAAGGCAGTGAACTGTTTCATAAAATGCCTCAAAGAAATGTGGTCTCATGGTGATGGAATTCCATGACAATCCATATAGCAACAAGGCAACAATATGGATTGGCATGGCATTCCATCACCATGTGACCACATTTCTTTCAAGCATTTTATCAAATAGTTCATTGCCTTGTCTATGATGTTGCTTACTATTATTCTTTGATAGATTTTAAGCATGTAGCTTGTTCAAAAGAACTTTTTTGAACTATTTAGATCAATGTAAAATAGTGAACTATTTGAAAGAAATGTGGTGGTGATGGAATGCCATGAAAATCCATATTGCAACAACTGCAATATGGATTGTCATGGCATTCCATTACCACGAGACCACATTTCTTTGAGGAATTTTATCAAACAGTTCACTATGCTACCAAATTTTTCATACATGTATACCAAAGCATTCTATCAAATAGTTCATTGCCTTGCTGGTATGACTAAAAGCCTATAACATGTTCTTTTGAACAAGCTACACATGCTTGCAAAAAATCTATCAAAGCATAATAGTAAATATGGATTGTCATGGCTTCCAACACCATGGATAAATAGTAAATATGAATTTTTGGAAAAATATATCAAAGCATAATTCTAAATATGGATTATCATTGCATTCCAACACCATGGTCTTGGAATGCAATGACAAGCCATAAACAAGCAATAGAAATAGTCCATTTCCTAGTCTATGGCTTGTCATGGCATTCCAATCACCATGGTCTTGTAATGCCATGACAATCCATATTTAGTATTATGCTTTGATAGTAAACACCCAATGTTTTCCAACAAGCATATACATGCACAATATGATTGCAAGTTGGAAAACATAGTGTGAGGTGAGTATATGTTTGCCAAAACACAGTGGCAACCCATAGATAAGCAATCATACATAGAAATAGTTCATTGCCTTGTCTATGGCTTGTCATGGCATTCCAATCACCATGGTGTTGCAATGCCATGACAATCCATATTTACTATTATGCTTTGATAGTAAACACCCAATGTTTTCCAACAAGCATATACATGCATAGTATATATGATTGCAAGTTGGAAAACACACTGCGGGGTGAGTATATGTCTGCCAAAACACAATGACAACCCATAGATAAGCAATCATACATAGAAACAGTTCATTTCCTTGTCTATGGCTTGTCATGGCATTCCAACCCAAATTGTGTTGGAACGCCATGACAATCCAAATTTACTATTATGCTTTGATAGTAAACACACAATGTTTTCCAAAAACCATATTAATGGATAGTGTGATTGCAAGTTGGAAAACACAGTGTGAGGTGAGTATATGTCTGCCAAAACACAATGGCATTCCATAGATAAGCAATCATACATAGAAATAGTTCATTTCCTTATCTATGGATTATCATGTCATTCCAATCACCATGGTGTTGGAATGCCATGACAATCCAAATCTACTATTATGCTTTGATAGTAAACACACAATGTTTTCCAACAACTATATACATGTATTTTATGATTGCAAGTTGGAAAACACAGTGTGAGGTGAGTATATGTATGCCAAAACACAATGGCAAGGCATATATAAGCAATCACACTTACAAATAGTTCATTACCTTGTCTATGGCTTGTCATGGCATTCCAATCACCATGAAACCACATTTCTTTGAGGCATTTTTCAAACTGTTCACTGCCTTGTCTATGATGTTGCTTACTATTATGCTTACTAATATGCTTTCATAGACAAGGTAGTGAACTATTTGAAAAAATACATCAAACAAATGTGGTCTTTTCGAATGCCATGACAAACAAATGCAATTGGAAGTTGCAATTATCACTCTAGTATGAATGAATTAATATCTTTGAGAATGGTATTTGGTTGAATAGGTGGAGTTCCCTATAGTTGTGGGAATAGTTTCAGAATATATTTTTGATACATCTATTGAAGATGACAATATATATGTGTGTGTGTGTGTGTGAGAGAGAGAGAGAGAGAGAGCCAAACTGCATTGCTTGTTAAATAAGATGTTTCCCATTTTCTAACAAAATTTGGTTAGGGGGTCTCCATCTACAAATATCACTCTAATTATCATCATATATCTACAATTATCACTCTAAATATCTACAATTATTTTGGAAAAAATTGTGGGAGGTGAGTATGTCTACCAAAACATAGTGGCTAGCAAATAGATAAGCAATCATACATAGAAACAGTTCATTTCCTTGTCTATGGCTTGACATGGCATTCCATTGACCATGAGACCACATTTCTTTCAACCATTTTTTCAAACAATTCACTGCCTTGTCTATGTTGTTGCTTACTATTATGCTTTCATAGAAAAGGCAGTGAACTATTTCAAAAAATACCTCAAACAAATGTGGTCTCATGGAATGCCATGAAAAAAACAAATACAATTGGCAACTACAATTATCACTCTAGAATGAAGAAATTAATGTATTTGAGAATAGTACTTGGTTGTGTAGGGGGAGTTCCCTATAGTTATGGGTATAGTTATTACCTATGCAATGTGAAGTAATTGCATAACTGCTTTTAGGTTGACTATGTAAAAAAGCTATATTGTAATTTAAATTTTGTCATCTATCTATCAACATCTACTTATTAGTTATGCAATGTGAAGTAATGCTTTTAGTTTGAAAGATGTGCAATGCAATGAAATGGAAAACACTGGGTGTTTATAAAACTACAACCTGCATCACAACATATCCAAACTCTATGGTTTTTAAGCCTGTATATATGTATGTGTGCATTACAAATAACAAGAACACCAATTTCTTACCATTATCACCAATAATGAGTAAACTTGTTGAAAGTGGTGAAACACAGAGTGTTAACGGCTCTTGGAAAATAATGGGTGTAAATATAAAACGGTGCCTTTTATTACATTCCTAAGGTCTAAATAACAAAATCTTTTAAAGACATTCATATTCTTTTGTAAAATTCTAAGATGCAACATGTTGATGTTATTAGCAGCGTTGGGCTACTTCTTCCAGATTAGAACGTCTCCTTGAAGGCAATTCAAATGATAGCCTAAATGACTATTTGAATTGTAATAATGAAGAGGCACAATTTATATGAAATAATATTTAATTATTGTGGAGGTGTGATTTGATGAAGAGGCTTGACCTTGATGTGGCCGACATCATATTTTGTGGATGAGATTTTATTGAGAGACATTTAATAAGTGAAGCCGACTTCATTTATGAAGAGACACCTTTGTTTGTTAGAGACACATCTTTAAATGGAGGCCAACATGAATATTTAAAGGGATGCATCTCTCCCTTTCACTTGTATATATAATCGATGGACATTTCATTGTTCACATTCATTGAGATATATTATTGGCTCATCTTAAGTTGTCATACATAGCGAGAATTCTATAGGAGAGCAGATAGAGTTTATGTAGAAGGTTGATATTATTATCATCAAATTGCTTCATCTTGTTACTATATTTGCATCTGATTGTGGTGCTTGTTATTGGCCTTCTTATCGACCTCTTGTAAGGAGACAATTATTGTTGTGATTTAATATATAAGAGATATATTATTGCTTGGTTTTTCTCCCCTAGGAGGAGGGTTTTCCCAGGGTATCTATTGTGTTTTGTGTTGAATTTTGAATTAATTTCTATGCTTTTAAATTTGATCATAAAATAACACAAAACACGGGGTTTTACAAAACCTGCAACCCACTTAAAGTTTGAAAATAATTTACAAACAAAAACCATTAGAATGTTTTAAAACCCTTTACAACTAACAACCCAAATGATTAGAAGCCCCTCAACTCACTTCAGATGTTTTTTTAGTCTCCCCTTGCTCTCCAACCTTTCACTTGCAACTCCACTCTCCAACCTTTCACTTTCAACCTGCAGAATGAAAGAGTAGAAAACATAGAATGTTAAAAGGTTGTTCAAAAATAATGGGTGTTTATAAAATGGTCCGCATTTCATTACATTCCTATGATTTTAATAAAAAAATATATTGAAGAATTCATACTGTTTTCTAAGATTCTAGGTTCTAAAAAATTTGAAAAACCTACAACCCACAACAACAATGCACCTATGTACATACAAAAACTCATGAAACTATATATAAAAACATACAAAATGACACTTATGTACATGTATAGTTAGTTAGAAACCCCTCACCTCAAGTCGGTTGGTTGTCTCCCTTGCTTGCAATGCGCCCTTTCTCTCCAATGTTTTGATTTGAACTTGAAAAATGAGAAAACCCAAAACACAAAGTGTTTTCCAAGAATAGTTTTGTTACAATTTTAAACGCATGTCTTAATCACATCAACTCCCTTCCCACCCGCGGCTAATGGATAGCTTCTTGCACAAGGCAAAAAATTGCCAATGTAATTTGAAGATGGGACACCTCCTCGCTTTCCTTGCCATAACGTTTCCTTCTGTCTGTCAGTTCTATCACTTTTTCATCCGTCTAGCAGGCCTCACACTATGCCATCTCATCATGTTATGTATGTATCCATGTATTTTGTTATGTATGTTTTTATGCATTTTTGTATGTACATAGGTGTGTATTGTCTACAAGTTAGCCGTCTTCGTTATTAGAGGCTTTAGGCTTTATTCTATTTCTACTATTTCTTTGCTCTGCAAAATATGTATTTGGTTTTAAAAAAATATATATTCATCTATAGTTTTATATTTAAGGTGATAGTAGACTATATTTTCATCTTCCATTTAATTTTTATTGTTAAGATAAGTTTTTCATCATAATTTTATATAAGATTAAATTCTTTGATATAATATGCTTTCCCTCAATCAATTTGTCTTGTAAACAAAAAATTAATTGACTTGTTATCTCTCAAACCTTCTCTTGCATCATATTTATTAATTTAAATATTATGGCGCTTAAGTGTTTACTTAAATAATTAATCTAAAGAAAAACATATTTTATAAATTAATTAATTGTCATCAATATTGGATATATTATGAATAAGAAATAGGAATGATATATATTAAAATTAATATTTAGAAATTTAAATAATAAAATCAAGTATTTAGCTTTTGGCTTGGTGTAGAATATGAATATGTGTTCCAACAAAATTCATCAATATTATAAGAATTTAATGCTTATCAAATGAATGCATTAGCATATGTAAAACTTTCTCTTCTTTTTTTCAAAGTCATTTTTCATAATTGTAAAAATATTATGATGAGTGTGGGTTTGAACCAAGCATATGGATCTAATCTTTGTACAATTTCAAATGTTTGTTTTTAATTTGCCTCAATTTTTAGTTTTATCATAAAAAACTGACTTGTTTGTTTGGGAGTTTGCATGTGACAAGAATAGTTCATCCTTTGTGGAAACCTTTGATCTAGATTTTGAGTCAACGACTTTAAACACGATTGAGAACAAGTAGTCATGTAATATGCCCTATAATGTTGATGCAATGTTAATATCATTAGATGATTCTTTTTAGGCTTCATGATATGTGTTGAAATGTATTTGTTCCATGTGTTTTCTAGATGTTCTAAATGAATTCCAGGGTTTGGTCCTTTTATACAAATTTACAACTATCAAATGAAACAAGTGGAGGGAAAACAAAAGGGCCCAAATTTCAATTTAAATTTTAAGAGCTCAAGTTTTGTCTCTACAAGAATAAAGGTTAACTATATCACTTATAAAAGTGTGGATCTAATCCAAGACAAGAAAGTGGGTGAATCTTCTTGAAGAAAAACTAGTTCTTTGGAATCAACACAATGTTGGAATAGATAAGACTCAAGTTATGTGCCAAATCTTGGTTGAAATTTTGTCACTTGCATTCTTGTCATTACATAAAAGGATAATCTAACCAAAGCGAGTCAAAATGTAGGAAAAAATTATGAAGTATGTAATTTTCACCAACATTTTTCCCCTATTTTGAATTTGCATTTGAGGTACCATGAGAATGTATGTGTCAAAGTAAAGCATAGCCAACAAACATGAAAGAATATTTAGACACTCATTGAAAGAAACAAATATGAAAGTAATTTTAATTTCAATATGTGTTCCCTTGTCATGAGTGCCCTTCCTAAAAATGTATAAGCACACAAGAAAATATCTAAATAAGTAACATCCATAAAATATTCAAAATAAGAAAAAAATACAACTATTAACTATTTGTGAAAAAATGATAATACCTATTAGTGGCTAGATATTGCATATGCAACTAATATGGTATTGCATAAGTAGCTAGATACTAAATAGGCATGTGATAATCCCTCTAATTTTACAACTCAAAATGAACTCACAAGAATGTTCATGTGGATTAGATGAGACGATAACTTACTATGTTGGATGTGGCAAGATTTAGCTTAAAGATCATTTTGTTGATTATTTGATTTCTTGATTGTTTCACTTGATTACTTTTCTTTGATTTATTCATCTATTGTGATTATTTCGTCATAGTAAATGCATTGATTGTTGGAAGTTTCTTTATTTTTATTTGCAAAATATTGTCACTTGTAATAGTTTTGATTAGATTGAGTGGTTCAAAGTTCAGTAGATGATAATGTTCAAAGTATTGATCTCTTACGAGAATTTGGAATGTTGTTTGAAGGGGGAGGGGTAGAGAGAGCATAGAGTGCCATAGAAGGCCACACATTAGAATACTCCTAGTAAAACCCACAATAACAAGACCCTAAAAGAGTTGCAATTGCAAATCCTAACTAATACAAGGGTGATCATATTGAATATTTATTAAATAATTTTGTTCATTTCTCTTTTAGATTTATCTAACTTTGGTGTTGTTTATGATACTTATAACATGATTTTACATATTATTTATGTGTTATAGTTTTGACACTTAGTTTTCCCTTGAATTTAGTGATGCAATCACAACAATGGTAAGTGAAACTTAATTCAAACTAAATTGGTTTGGGTATTTTTACTCTTGTGATAGGGGGAAAGATGAGTTACCATTTGATAATGGGATGCAACCACACTTAGGCTGATATTCTAATGTATTCACCCCTGTTTTCTATTTTTTCCAAGAGATCAAGGTATTACAAAGAGAGAACATTGTGTTTCAAACAAAGAACAGAGTTTTGAGGGACATGACAAGGACAAGAGTGGACCATATCTATGCTCACTCTTAATCTAGCACTTGGTTGCAAATCCCTATCTTCTAGCCCCCCAAATATAGGTAGAGGATCCAAATCTAAGATTATAGAGATAAAACACTGACAAAGTAGAGAGAACCCCAAGTGCTTAAGGACTTAGGAATGATTGGATTTTGGTAATTCGATCACCTTGATTTTTTTAATTCATTTTTATTGTCACCTAACATTGGAGATTTTTGTATACAAATATGTGGATGTATATTATATTATTTTTTATGCCTCCTATGCTAGAGCCTCTTTTACTCAAAACATTAATTTGATATATAAATATTTGAACTAATTTTGTTTTAACTCGTATGTTTATCATTGGTGGACTTAATGTACACTACTTACTATTTGTACACATATATGATTTAGATTTCAAATATTTGTTATGTATATGCTTTTGGATTTTCACTTTTATGATATATGTATATATTATGTTGATGTATGTATGGATAAAAAATTCACATGATTAATAATATTTTAAATGTACAATTTTTCCTTGTGGTAATTTATTTATTTGATAACATATGTATGTGATTTGGAAACAATGGTAATGTGTTCTTTTCTAATTTTTTCACTAGGGTAATTGTAGGTTTATTATGATATTACCTTTTATTGTAAGCATTTAGGATAAATGAGAATAGGGAAGTGTGAAAAGGACAATTTGAAGTAATTTCACAACAAGAAAAGTATTGTTTCTAATCTACACTGACAAGAAACTAACAACTAGTATCATCAATAAATTCACCGAACTTAGATCATGGATGGTCAAAAGTTCAAACTTGGGATTATTCCCCAATAAAAATTGGCCTTTTAAAGGTAAAGTAGGACTCTCGATTGTTTCATCTAGCTTGTGCATATTTGTGCTTTGATTTAATACTCATTTCCTTTTTTCTACCCTTTTTTTGGGTTCTTATATGTGCTTTGATATTATTGGAGTAGAGGCCTCCTAGACCTAGCTTCACACTACTAGGAGGATACAAGGCTAGGGTCCAAATGCAACCATGTGGGAACCTATCCACTTCTAAGCCACCTCCCTTGATCAATGATAATCAAGATGTGAAACAAAGGGAAAAGGGGAAGGTGAAATAGGAGACCTAAGAATGAGGGACCTATGCCGCAAAAGGGGGTGTCCACCTAATCACAAATCCACATTTCCCATGTTCATTAGGAAGAGGGATAGTTCCACAAATGGTTAGAATTGACTTACAACCCTCAAGGTGAGTCAACCCTAGGTTTGGACACTATGCTACCTGAACTTCCTTAAGACAAAAATGACTGAACAATAGTTTTGGAAGAAGAATAAAAGTGCATTAACAATCAAACTTATGAGATCTAACACTTGAAACATGAAGTATTATGATAATAATGATAGAAACAACCATTAACCAGTAGATTTGAGAAGGTTAGGATGGTGTTTACCCAGCTCCAAAAGTGGGTTTCAGGCTCTGTTGAAGGACATATTCACCCAAGGGAAAATGGGTCTTTCTACAGGGCTCTAAAAATTCTTTTTTTTAATCCTCGGATCTTAGATATAAGCTTCTGATTCCCCCAGGTTTGACTGTCAGAAAGCCAGAAATAAAGCCTGTAGGTGAGTTTCCATATCTTAACAACTTTGCAAAATTGCACTTTTGATCCAATTTCAATACTTCTTCACCTACAAATCCGCAAACACACAAAGAGGAGAAAAATGTTTATTTTTGGTGTATAAGGGTTTTCCTTGGTCAAACCCTAGTTTGGTAATTAAACCTTGATAATGAAACAATATTAAAATGAAGGCAATGATGCATGAACAAATTTTGTTACACCTCACTAAACCCTTTAATGGCTACCCTTAGAGGACTAAAGTCTAACACATCTCTCTAAGGATTGGATCTTGCATGTAATGGATTGATTGGATGCTTGATTTGACACTTGATTTGATGCTTGAAAACTTGAAACCTACATCATAATGTTAGCTCAAAAACATGCATGAACACACATAAACCTTGAAATCATGATAAGATCTTGAATGCTGCTAAATGATTGATAAGTCTACTCCCTAATGCTCTTGACAATAATCTTTTCTCTTGTAATGCTTGCATAAAGTATTTTCTCAAAAGTATTAGATTTGAATTGATAAAAGACCTTGTATTTATAGGTGTTTCCTTAATTACTCAACAATTAAACATCACAAGCCAACCTTTACACTTTGAATTTAGATCATAAAAATGCCGCCAAAAAAATTTAAAAAAATGGATCCCGAGACTTAAGGAGGACCCAAAACTTAGGACACATATTTTCCAACATGTGTAATTAAGTGTAGGCATTGATTAAATATGGTTTTCCCTTTCGGAAAACATAATTAATTGGGATTTTGAATGCATAATTGGGCCAATTAAAGGCTTAATTAAGTCCAATTAATTAAGGGGATGCAAACATAATGTGAAAATGTAGAGTACACATTTCTACATTATAGGATGACATATATTTTAGCTTCTAGGTAATATTGTACACTTGGCTACCTAATGGGAGTGATATGAGAAAGTGGTACTAGCTAGGACTAGGAACAATGTGATGCTTAAAATGTGTATGCTTGGATATATTAGGATGTAGGCATTGTTATTGTCTGATGAAAGGAATATTGTGATCTAGCATAGTCAGATAATGCACTAGCAACCTATGGCTCCTACTAAAATAAAAATTAGGTAAAAGAAATCATACAACATATAGCACAATAGAATGAACAACATGTAAAGCAAGTAGATTTTTTTTATATGATACATTTTGAGGTGGAATGCATTGACAATTTTTCTTCACCCTCTATTATGCACAAGTGGAAAGCACCATTCCCTAAGTCCTCTTTGATTAGGTATGGTACAATCTAATTAGATATAAATTTATATCATTCATTGAATCTTTTATCAATTAATCTATCAATCCTAAGCATGAGGTGTCATACTTTGATAGGTTAAGGAGACACATTTTTTTCATACTATCAACTTGTGAAAGTTAGATAAGTTTCTTATGTTTGAATTGATCTAAGTCATTTTTCATGCAACATATCCAATTCTACTAGCCTAGCGACTTGGTGTGCATGATTAAGAAGAGCTTGTAGAGTGACATGGATTCTCTCTTTTCAAATTCTAAATTTATGATTGCTTCTAGCCTGAATATGAGAAATAATGGAGTTGCCTTCATGGGTGCTCACACACTAGTCCTATAGGCCCAAAGAGTGGGGTAAAGTTGTCAATTTCAATCTCATTTCAAGTCTTTGATGATTTTGATCTTATTTATTTTAACTTTGTTATTAGTTTCCCTTATCTTCTTTCTTGAGGATAATAGGGGGAGGTAGAGTTATGTTTGATATGGAATCATTCATAAAATTCTTGCATTTGTGAGTTTTTTTAAATTATTAGGAACTATCAATGACAAGAAATCGTGAAACTTTAAACCTACAAATGATTTGGTTAAGAAATATTTTATAATAACTAATCCTAAAAATAATGTTCTTTAGCAATGATTTCTGGGTTTGATGCAAAAATTCTCACACAATCAAATATAGAAATCATTGCAAAAGAACATTATGGATTGTGGAAACTTGATATCTTTAACCTAAAAATAATCCTTAGAGGCATGGCCTCTAGCCATTTTTTGAAATATTTAGTCTCTATATGTTGAATGTGTGACCATTAGATGAAGGTAGGGATAATTTCCCAACAAGATTTAATCCCTATGTGGAAAATGGAAACATTTTTACAGTAGGCTTAAGATCCCATGTGGGGGAATGCAATATGTGCATGAATATTTGACATTTAGGAAAAAAATTCATAAATTTTTTACATCTCCTTCACTAGTGAGCCAAAAATAACCCAACCACTGAATGATTCTTATTGTGACATGACCACCAAAGTTTCCTCCACTAATACTACCATGAAATTCCTTTAGGATTTGTTCAACTTCCATTTTGTTTACATAATGGATTAGGATCTCATAAAGGCCTCTCTTTTATAGTGTATAATTGAGGAAGATATGTTTTGTTGCCAGGATGTGAAATCATTTATTCCTTGAACATGAACTATATGGTTTGCTAACAAATCAATTATTACTTTTATTTTGATAGACTTTTGGTTCATATAAGTAAGTACAAATTCACTACATAAGGTAACACCTAACCCTTCTTAGCAACATGAGATGTGTGAGGAATGTGCATAAAGGTTTTGACTTGACAATAACTTGTGTCTCTAAGTTTAACATATAGTGACACAAAGATTGAGTTGGAAATATGGCCAAACATACCTTCTTTCCTTGGGTTTGGTTCTTTCCATAATCAAGAATGGTTTAGCTAATGAAATACATTTCTCCCTCTTTCACATCATTACCATTTTATGATAGCATGCATGCAATGGACACTTTTATGTCCCTTATACATAAGGTTAGAGGATAATTTTGATTTAGTGGTGTAAGTGTTGGGGAATAAATAAGAAGCTTTTTGGCCTAGTTGAAAGATTTTTGATGGTCTATCATCCATGCTATTACAATTTTTTTCTTCAAAAAGTTATTACTTGAATGAACTTGAAAGTAAGGTCAATTATAAAACATCTAATAGTCCTTGATTGGCCTAAAAATTCCATATTGGGATTTAGTAGTGGGGGATTAACTCTAAGACAAGTTTCACTTTGGTAAGATCTACATCTATTCCCCCATGGAAAATAATGAAATCTAGTAAATTTCCAATTTGTGACTCCAATTATGCACTGTTTTAGATTTACTTTGACTTTCTAATCACCAAGGCTAGTAAAAAGGATGTGCAATTCTTTGAGATGATTTTCCCTCGTCTTGGATTTTTCCAATAAACCATCAACATAGGATTCTCCTTTCATGGAAAAGGTCATAAAAAAATATGTGGCACGACCCTTTGATATGTAGCACTCACATTCTTTAGCCTGAAGGGAAATACTACATACTAGAAGGCTCTACATGGCATGGTGAATGCCATTTTTATTTTGTCACTTTTTGCAATATGAACTTGATTATAGTCAATTAAACCATCCAAAATGGAAAAATTTCATAACCTACCAAGGAATCATCAATCAATGGATGGGAGGGGAAATTCATCCAAAGGTCAGGATAAGCTTTGTTAATATCCCTAAAGTAAATGCGCATTCATATCTTCTCATTTTTCTTGAGTACTAGGATTGTGTGATATCCAAGACAAATAGCCTACTGGTTTAATGGACCCCATGTTAATAAGTTTCATTAGTTCCTCTTTTACCATCATATTAACCTTGGGTTTGATAGGCCTCAATTTATGCTTAATTAGATATGCATTGGTTTGGTGACTAGGTTATGCATGACTTGACATTAGGATTCAACCCTACCATGTCTAAATACTATTAGGCAAAGTAATCTATAACTTACCATGTATATTTTTAATATTTCATCTATTAAATTAGCTTTTATTTTCACCATTCATAGCTTTTTAGGTGTACCAATATTTAAGCTAATGGTATTCTTTTTCAAAGAGGGGAGGCATTCTTCAAATTAAAATGGGATAAGAGGTAGTTTTGTGGTATGTTCTACATGTGAAATTTCTAATTCCCCTTTAAATTACTTGTATGTGTTCAAGGTATTAAAGAATATCCCTCCTTATGGTACACTTGTGGGAGATAATCATAGACATGAAGATGTTTGAGAATAGATTCACTATTATTTTCATAATTGTGTGTGAAAGGTTCTACTCTATTTATTATGTAACAAAGGACATGTGGTAGCTCAATCCTCTTCATCAATTATTCTGATCAAATTCATATTATAAACTCTATTTACTAATTAGATGTGGTGTGTGAACATGTCAAAGAGGTGGCTATGGAGTCAACTTGTATTGTGAAGTGATCAAAATGATGGATTAGTCTTTGTAAATTGCATATTTATATAACTTTAAATTTGATTTGTTAATTTATAGAAACTTGATTCATGACTAATTGAGAATCTATAAATACAAACTTTATTCACCCAATCTTAATGCCAACATAACCATTAACAAGAGAGCTTCATACTCTACAAGATTATTGGTGAAAAATAAATCAAGGCAATAGGAAAAGGGTAGATTTTTCCATTTTGAAGAGGTTAGGACTACCCCAATCCAACTCTTGTTCTACACATTCTCTTGGTCCAAAGGTTTTCTAGTAAATAAATAGTTTATAGTCTTATCTCTATCTTTATGCGAGTTTGGGTTCTTCTTTAGCATTAATGGTAATTTTACAATGTAAATTTTATTAGCATCATCAAAGGGAATGGTTACCATACTAAAAGGAGTGTAGGCCTTTTACAAATTAACATCCAAAAGAAACCTAAATGGCTCATCATTTTTCACTAATTAAGCTGTTTGGTAGTTATCTTTATAAAAATGGGAGCAACCCCTTTTGAGCTTCAACCTTTTTCAAGAATACTTGTTTCTTGATTATTAACTATCTTCTCAAACCCTTCTCCCTTTCTAGGAAGGGGCCTATAGGGTGGGCTTGATAATTATTATCTCATGTTACTAGGTACCTTGTAATCTTTTGGTACCCAAGACCTATTCTTTGTTCTATCTCATTTAACCATCCTAAATAAATTTGATCCCCTTTGCTATCTATATATTTGGACTAATCGTAGGAATTTGACCTCTTGAAATAAAGTAAAAGGAATAGCCTTCATCTTATGTATTCAAGGTCTTCCTAATAGTAAATTGTAGCTTATTTCTCTATCAATGGCATAAAACATGGTGTGGATCAATTTTAGAGTGATATTGACCAAAAGGATAACATTTCCTATTATTGAAACTTTTAGGTTGTTCTATCCTAGTAGATTGTCTTATAGGATGTGATATTTTTCTCATCATATCCTATTCTTTATGAAAGAGAAATGAACTATATTCAGTATGGATTCATCATGGTTAAAGCTTTCTTAATACATATATCATAAATCCAAACTTGCAAATACAAGGCAATGTTTCCTCTTCTAGTAATTTTAGCCCTTGAAGGTATTTATCTAAGGTCAAACAAGAAGTCTAGATCTTGCAACTCAGAGTTTAGTGGGAAAATTTTTAATCTCACCTTATTCAATTTCTCATCTAGAGGTGGGGTTGATAGCAAATTACCAACATGATAAAATCATTTCCTACATAACCCTGTAAGAGAAAATCATGCATACAAGCTTATAGAATAAACATTATATAAAAATAAAAGACATGCCACAATATTACATAAGATACACCATAGGAAAACCCTCAAGAGGGAAAAATCAACATCCAAAAGCATCCACACTCAATGTATTATTTAAAAATGAAATATTATAATTTACTTATAGGGTCTCCACAAATATTTTTGAAACAATCAAGCTCATCTAATGCCTCCTCCATGTGTCCAATAATAATGATAACCATGCAACCTATAATGTCACCTTTTTTCTAGAAAATTGATAGTTGCAATGGTTAGTCTACCAATTGGTCCTCATAGGCTAATAGGTTGGTTAGGGGATCCTTCTAAGGGTATTATTGGGTGTTCAGTCATTTAGTTGGTTCTATTTGGTGCATTCCGACTCAAGTATTTCAGGAGGTTTCTTTGTACATTTTTTGGAGCTTTGCTAGATGCTTTTGCTATACTTACTATTTATAGTAAGTCACAAAGGGTGATTGGAATGGTCAGTTAGCAACCTTTCTATTTTGGTAATTGTAGACATGCAAAATTAGCATCATGCATTTAATTAGGTCCATTCATTAAGTAAACCAAGTTCACGTTCATCTGCTCATAAAATTAATCAAGTTCATTAAATCCATTCATTAGGAAAATCAGGTTCATTTAATCTCTAAGGATTATCCACTTAAATTAAATAAATTAACTTTATTTAATTTAAGCCTATCATTCCCTCTTTGATTAAATAAACCAAGACTTTATTTAATTAAATCTCAAAAGTCATATTTCTCCCTCTTGATTTAAATAAATCAAAATATTCAAGTCAAATGGGTCAAAGCATCTTAAACATCATTTAAGCTAATCTAATCCTGATTAACCTAATCTAACCACCCATCACATCCTCTAGCTTTTCCCACTTGCACCAATAAAGCATTTTAATTCATTTATAAATTCATCATTTTCCATCAACATAGCATCTTTTGGGAATATTCCCTCAAATTTGAATTCAAAAGCAAGTTGACATGTACATCCAACATGGCAATAAATTATCTCTTACATGTCCCCCACTCAACATTTAACTCTCAAATTCAAATTTGAATCTCCCCCCTCTTTGGCACATTGACCAAAATGTGCTCATTCCTCAACCTATCACAAGTTGACAAGTGGCCTCTTCTCATTGGTTGGCTTTTAGTCCCACATCCTCCATGTTTGGCATCCTTCTATCATTATATTCTATAAATAGAGAGATTCTCTATTGTTCTACTCCTCCACAATCTCATGCAAAGTCACTCTCTTCAATTGAGAACTGATTTTTCCCACCTCATATCATCTTCAAAGCAGTTTCATATCAACGTATTATGGAGTTTAGCAAGGATTGGGAAAGGGATTCTTTCCATAGAAGCACCAATCCACTATGAGATAAACATACTTCATGTTTTTCATATGCTTATTTAGCTCGCTTTTTTCATTTGTTTGCATTTGGAAGCATTGATGTATTATTTCATAGAGATGTTATCTGTTTTGTTTTAGCAACTAACCGTACTAAGGGTGTGTGTGTTGGAGGTTTTAGCAATTTGCAGATTTCACCATCTACAAATTGGCGCTAGAAGGAGGGCTCTTTGGTGTGTTTCTGTTGTTTTAAATCTCTCTTTTGTAGGTCAAAGTACTTTTGCAAAGTAATCTTTTAATATCCAGAGGCATTTTGAATTTGTTACTTATTTACACTTGACTAACATATTGAATTTGGTTTTACCATTACTTGATTGCACTTGCACTCATAACACATAGGTTGGTATTTGCATTCACTATCTTTTTTGTGATTTCGGCATTTAATTCCATCTGGAGTGCACCATGCAAATATTGAATTTGCTTTAAGTGTCATGAAAAACAGTCCATGTAATATCAGTGTGTTCAATGCTCATTTTATGTGGCTTAAACTTTTCTTCTACACCATCGAGCTTTCAAATTTATGATCATTTCCAGATTTTAATAAAACTGTGTAGAATAATTGCATCTTAGAGTCGTTAGGATGAGTTGATTTGTACTTTCTTAATTAACTAAGAGGCGTTTCCTTTCTTGATCTATTTTTGGTTCTTTTTTCTTAAGGTTGTGGTTCAATGCTAAATTCATTTGTTTAAAAGGAAATATATCGTACTAAAATTAAAAAAAATGATTTACATAATTTCTTCTTGGAGTTGCAAGCATGTTTGAGATCAACTTTGCAGTTGCCTACTTGGAGTTGCGCGCATTGCTACCTTTGGCTCTGTCCCAAGTCTACATTTTGCGTGTAGGGAGGAGACTAGCACGGGTCAAAAGATTTAGATTATACCTGCCAAGTGTATTATATTCAAAGTTTTCTAAGCCTTTTAATCTACGCATATCTTGCAATCCTTACATAAAATGTTAATGCGTGACAATCATTCTTTTGACCATATCTTGTTCTGTGTTGAATGTGTCGAGCCACGCCTGTCGGTGTTTCTCCTAGATTTGCAATGAATATACGTGAGCAATTGTAAGCAAGTGAAATCCTGGTACATTGCACTCAAATCTTACACACAACTAAGGATTCTAGGAACAACTATACTAGAATTGCTTATTGTAAAAGAAAATGTACTCTTCTAGCGTGTTCGACCACCCACAGCTCCTCTCCAACTTTGTAATGAAAATGCCAAATATGATTGCACTTGGCAGTGGTACGACTCCTCCAACAGTGAATTGATGGGAACTCGATTTAAATGTCAGTCCTGTCAGGCGCTGTTATTGATGAGCTCACTGGCTCTTGCATAGAAACATCCATGGGCGTTGAATTTCCAGAGGAATCCGACAGAGCCGGGGTTGCTTCTCCTTTTATTGTCAATGCATTGCTTGTACATTAGATAACTTGGCTGTAGTTAACTTACCTTCATTGGGAAACATGGTGGCAGGAAGATAATTAGTTATGTGTATATCTCTTGAGCTCCCTTTTAATAGGCATATGCGTCTTTGAAGTGATCATGGCTCGAAGGCTTGCTGTAAGTGACTACCCCTACAAAAAGAATGTCTTTACTCACCCTTGTCCGTGGTTTAAGGTAAGGCATTCCTTTCTTTGTTTGGCAGTTAAGTTTTGGTATAATGATAATCTTGCAGGCAACAATAACAGCCACGCTTATGCTCGTCGCTATCCTGAGCAACTGTCAAGGTATTATATTCATTCATGGTAAGAATATTCCATGCCAACTGTAGTTTGAAGGATTGTTTAAATCAACTTTGGGCGCTATTTTTCTTGCCTGCCAAAAGCATTCGCTTGAAATCCTCTCAAGATCTTTATTCGCTGTTGCTCAAATACGCCTATTAATAAGCATTTAAAGCCCATGTCTTGTCGAATCTAGACTTGTCAATTGCATTAACTTAACTTCTCCTTTTGAATACTGTGAAACTCAATTCTTTTACACCTACCACATGCATTTGCTTGGAAGTCTTTAAAGAGTCTCGTTTAGCTGTCATTTAATGCGCTAGTATTTGGATTTTCTTACGCTTTCAAACAAATCCTGCATCATTTGAATTTCATGCCAAATTTATGGTTGTTCAATCATGTCCAACATTATATATCTGTCAACCATAAAGTTAATACGGTCTCAGTGATTGACTTGTTGTTCCTGATTTATTTAAATTTGTTTGATTTTGATACCACAACGGCGTAAGGAGTTTCTAATAAATCACTTGGGATCTAATTTTTATGCTCCAAAACCAGCCATATGGGAAAAGAGGAATTGAAGGTACGGTAGGAGGAAGAGCTATTTTGTCTGATAGTGAAGATAACTTCAAATTAAAGAAAGCATATATTTTTTATTTTATTTTATTTATATCGGGACTTGTCACACAGTGAATAAATTAGCTTTATTGCACATTATCAATGCACGATTTAAGCTTTTAAGGAAGAGGAACTTTTGCATTAAGGTTATCATTGAATGCATGCACTTTGTTTGAAACTGTGTTCATCATAAATTTCATTTCAAATATTTTATTTTGTGTGTTTATAGGTGAAAGTTGACATCGAAGTCAAACATTGGAATCAAGCAAAAATGAAGGCAAGATTGGAGTTAAAGATTTAAGAATCAAACTTGAAACCCAAAAGCATTTTTAAATGCTTTGAGCTTCTGTCGCATGCCTTAATTTTCTATTTTAGGCTAACTCATCTTTGGTTTTGGGCTTTAAAACGAACATTTCAAAATGCTTGGAGATTTTGTCATATGCTTTAATTTTCTGTTTTAGGCTAACTCATATTTCATGTTGGTGCTTTAAAACGAATCAAAATAACTACTTTGTGGGATCTAAAATGAACATGTGCTATTTTTTTTTGTGAGGGATTACTTAAACTAACCTCATTGGAAAAGGATGTATGCGCTTCTCTCGCGCTTTATAGCGATCTTGAGAATCAAAAGGCCTTTTTCGTGATTTTAGGGTAAGATAAAGCAATCACCTCCACACTTCATTTTGGATTTAAAATTGAACAAAATCTTGTGTGAGTGTGAGTGAGCTTATTGCATGTGTTCTCCCTTTGTTTCTAAACAAGGGTCGATCGAAATATGAATAAGTTTATTCACTTTTGTCTATCTTAGAGGGCCCACCTTGGGGAAAAAGTACTCACCCAAGGGAACGACTCAACCGGTAACACTCTAAAGCCAAGAGTATTTCCAACCGGGATATAAATGTGGGTATTGGAATAAACGCCAATATCATGCAGTTGGCTCCGATGAGATGGATCTGAAAGGGGACTCTTGCCGTATGGGTCAATCTCCACGAACGAAAAGTCTGAACTAGAACCCTTGTTTGTAGCAACCAACCAGTCCATCCAACGAGTTTATCGAAGTGGTGCATTGGAACTTAGATTCCAAGAAGTTACTTGCCATGTCCGATCTTGGTTAAAATATAGAGGTTAAGACTTCATTCTTAACATACCTTTATATTTTTTCCTTGGTTGCATGTAAAATCATCTCTTCTACTACGAAGGGCATGAGGTAAGCCCACCAAGAAAAATGTACCAATTGAGCTAGGATGTTATATTGCTTGTGAGTCAGTTTGAAAACACAGTGCTGCTTTTATCGAAAATATTGGAAAACCAACATTCAACATTAGCATCAAATCTCAAACCCTTTAGGAGAGGCAAATATCCTTGAAAAAATTCACATGTTATTGCTTGCCCTTGGGATTCGTATCCTTAGAGGCTTCTAAGCATTTGGATTTCATCTCAATTTGCTCCTACTAAGGTCAACAATAGGTAACTCTTACCTCAAATTTCCTTGGTTTTTGCATAATACACTTTGCAGGATAAGGGGAAAGTTGAGACATTAGACATCTAGATTCAAAATCTAATCAAGAGTGTGTTTGTGGTAAAAAGAATCCATTAAGCAAAGATTAAATCAATTGGACCCCCACATATGTGCTTGGAATCTTTTGGTCATATGGTTTTCATGCAAACATTGGTCTTTTGATTTTGAATTACTCTTAGAGAAAATCATGTTCTTCACTATCTTGGTCTTGTAAACAAGTCCTTCCTAGATTCATTTAGGATCAAAATCAAACACTTCATCCATCCAAACATTTATCATCTTCATCCCATAAACACTTTAGAGCTTTGGAAACAACATTCTAGACTTGGGTAAATCATCAAAATCTAAACCACCTTGTTTAGTTAGGTGTATGGGAATGCATACTTTCTCATACATTTAATTGAATTAGGAATCCTTTTGAACAAGTTCATCCTAAGATCACATCTAACATCTTAGGGTTTGCAAGTTCACTATCCAAATCAAACAATCAAAATCAAGCCCTAAGTGTAGCATTGATACAAAGTCCCTAAATGTTCAACACTCATATCATTCATCCCTTTTCATCCTTCATCTCATCATTGGTCCTAAACACCCTAGAGGTCACTTTTATAACAAGGTCAAAACACAAGAGGAACATGGAATATAAACTTGATCCATACATCATGAGTAATCCAAGTCAACCAAACTATCAAAGCCTTACGATGCCAATTGATTTTATAAACTCACATTTATACAATTCATTATCTCCTACAAACCTCAATGGTACACAAAATGTGAGTATGCCCAGTCAAAATTTTGGAACACCTTTCACAATGGTATATTTAAATCCAAGTCCAAACCTACAAATCTATCAACCGAACACTCAATGCATGAGTCTTCCACAAAACAACATCATCCCACCAAATACATACATGCCAAATGTGAATGTACCAAGTACAACTTTACCAAACATGAACATTTTGAATCCAAACTTGGAAAAATTTGGGATAGATATGTTTTCAAATCACACAAATGTTGTTCAAAGTCCAAACAAGATGTTAACAACTCCGTGTATTAATCCAAGTCAAGGTAACGCCATGCAAAATCAAAGTTACCTAAATCAAGGCAATGTGATTCCCAACATAAAAAATGTTCAATTTCAACCTATCATGCCGAATCTGAACATCATCCCAAATCAGAACATTGTCCAAAATCAATTTGTCCATGATCCCATTCAAAAAACACAAGTATGCATCCCAAATTTGCTTGAACAAAAAACAAATCAACTATATCAAGGGAGTCAAGATCGAAATCAAGATCAAATTTGGCGAGATCAAATTGCTACACTTACCAAAATAGTTGAGTCATTGTACCAAGAGACATCTCCACCACCATTACCCATATCAACATCATTCCTTGATTTAGGGCTTCCCCCTTTACCTAGCACCAATCACTCCATCCAAATCAATCCACCTAACACCAATCAATCCATCACATCAAATCCTTTAAATATACGATCGACATCGCACCAATAGATGGTATCTAATCAAATGACAACATCAATCCTGACAAATCAAAATATGGTCTCCCAAGGATCTATCACCTTGGTCATTCCAACCATTCCTATCACCTCGATCAATCCAACCGCCCCTATCACACCCATCATATCTCAAACCACTATGATCACTTCAAAATTATCTCAACCACTTGTCACTACATCCAACACAATTCCAAATCGACCACCACTACCACCAAAACCAAACGCAGCAAGACAATATAACATTGCACTAAAAGCTCACCAGACCTACCAAAAGGCCATCCAACAATATCTAGCCATGCAACAAGCAACACGAGCTCAACAAGTGCAACAAGCCTCTTAAGCTACCCAAGCCTCTCAAGCTACCCAACAAACACAAGCACAAACATGAAAAATGATAACTATTAGGGATAACGATGAACATTCAACCACTGGTGATAACATTGAAAATTTCCCCACCACAATTGCTGAAAACAATGATCAAGATCTATCCATCAAAGATCACATTGAAGATGTTTCTATCTCATCCAAAGATCAAATCAACATAGGCCAAGAGTCCCTTTTCAATCATGATCAAAATCCACCAATAATACTCGTCAATGATCCAATTCAAGAAATTTCAACATCATTTGACCCTATGGTCGAGGACATCAAAAATCCCTCCACCACAATTGTTGAAAACAATGATCAAGATCTCTCCATCAATGAGCACCTTGAAGATGTTAGCACCCCATCCGATGATCAACTCACCATACATCAAGAGACACTTTTTAGTGATCTATTTCAAGGAGTGTTAGGATTATTTGATCCTATTGACATAATGCACG
The DNA here is from genome assembly GCA_007258455.2 of Sequoia sempervirens. Lineage (NCBI taxonomy): Eukaryota > Viridiplantae > Streptophyta > Pinopsida > Cupressales > Cupressaceae > Sequoia > Sequoia sempervirens. The sequence goes on from VDFB02373365.1 coordinate 153,649,943, forward strand.
ATCCGTTGACCTATGATCATGTTGAAAATGTCTCTACATCACCTTATGAGTTAGAGGACATATCTCAAGAATTCATTCCAAAGCATGATCAAAATCTTCCACTAAGGTCTAGCAATGGTCCTTTCCAAGACATGTTGACCCCCTTTGACCTCATGGTTACAAATACTAAAGGAATCTTCAACTCGACACTTGATCCAAGTCCATTCAAAGATCAAGAGGATATTGAGCTAGATTTCCCATCCAGGAACCCTTGGTAAGTAATCCATCCTTTGAAACTAACCCATGTCAAAAACTTGATCCAAAGCATGTCGAAAGCAACTTCGAAATCATTTAAGATAAAAAATTTGTATCTTCAAGATACTACAATAATTTAATGGACACTCTCCTATTTATGCAAGATGATCATATCCATGTAGCACATACTCCTCCATCTACCCATGAGATGCTTTCTACGGATGGACACATAGATGATCTTCATTCAGAACAAGATTCCTTTACTCCTAATATTATTACACAAAAAGAGTAGGTTATTGATTCCTACAGCCAAACAAAGTTGTCAACATCAGGATCAGATATATCCAAAATCCAAACTGAAGACATCATGCATGAAGATATCCAACATTATCCACTCAAGGAAACATGTCAGACAAAACAAGACATTCCAGAGTTAGCAGAGCAACAAATTCCAATAATAACATTTGCAATGGTCATTTATCAGAGAGTGCATTCTAAACAAGAGCACTCGGAACAGGCATAATCAAATCATAAAGGTACTACTACCACAATACTGGGGGAAACTTCGTCTCAAGCAAACGTCAACATAGGGAGCACAAGGAATCTTTATGGTGAAACCATTGCCAATACTACAACCAGCCATGCCATGAATCTTCATCCACCCATCACCCCATCCACGAATTGGGACCAACATCAAAGGAAATATTTGAATCAAAGTACGAAGAATGTTATCAAAGAAAAAGAGGCTGAGAAGCATAATGGACAAATCAAATACACATGGATACCAAAGAATATAAATAAAGATCGTCCCTATCAAACTCCATCAGTCAAAGAAACTATGGGGAAAAATAAAAAAGGGAAAAGTATCCATCAAAGATGTCCACAAAAGAAAAAGAAAGCTTCTCAAGTGACATACAAAGTGTATCAAGCAGTTGGTCCTAATTCCATGCACACTTTCGTATCCACCCATCATTGCTCATCTTCCCAAGTTTGGAGAGTCAAAGTTTCCAAACTATCAACCAATCCATCTCTTATCCCTAAATACACTCCATCCATGCCTCCACGCATGATATCCAATTCTCAAATTGACCATGTATTGGCAACGACCCTTCATCATAAGGATTCTGAAGCCACTCCATCACGATGTGCGCACAAAGACAAATTCAACTCTGGTATCAGCGAAGAAGATCAGGAATCTCAAAATTTGTATTCAAGTGCATGTATCTTAGAAAAGCAACTTATTCAAGCAGGATATCGATGGAACATTATGACAGGGGCATCTACATCAGCAACACCTTGTGATTCATCATGAGCTTAAAATCTTTTAGAAAAATAAAAATAAAATAAAAAAATGAAAATCCAAAAAAAAAAGAAAAATGATAGAAAATAGTAAAAATAAAAATTGTCCTCTAGTGAAAACCGCATGGGTGGTGCTTTGGGCAGGTACCATGATGAAAACTTGGCAAATAGGAATCATGTGTAAAATCGAGCATCTACATGCACCATTTCAGGCTAAAGCATCTCATCCCATCCATAATAAAGCCAACATTCCATCTATCTTATCCATAATAAATCCATTCATCCACGAACCATTTATCTAATCCATTTTCATCCATTTGCATCCATAGTCTAAGTTATCTTAATCTTGATGAAAGTTTGGGGCACACTTTACACCTGCTTATGGTAAACATCTTGACATGGGTCATTTTCATTGGTCCTATCCTATCTAACATTATCTGAGCCTTGAAGCATTATCCAAATGAGCATTCGTAATCCGAACACCTTATCTTATCACAAGATAATCCTTGGCATCCTTTGCATCCATCCAATGGAATTCCATACATTGCTAGACATTGGGGGCAGATATTTACATCTTGCTTCGAGAATAAATCTTGATCTATATCCTTCTCCTTATATGGTGATCCAAACATTGGAAAATGTAAAATCAAATTGGTCAAAGCATTTGTGATCCAAAGTCCAAAGCACTAGCCCATGGCATATTTTGACGAGCAAATGTTCCTTATCAAGCTTCATCTTTCATCAAACATCAATCCAAAAAATCACTATTAGTCGCATCTAACGCACCCTTCAAACGTCACATCAAATCATCCAAAACATCATTTGTTTCAAACCAAGCTTCAAAATCATGATCAATAAAATCCAATCAAGAAATCATCAGGATATCCTTGTGCTGCTTAACACTATCCTTGCATTGTTGTGCATCCTCAACAATGTTATCATCATCAATCCATCATCATCTTGGGGATATCTTTCCCAATCCTTGTGTTGCTTAACACTATCCTTGCATTGTTGTGCATCCTCAACAATGTTAGCATCATCAATCCATCGATTTGATTAGTCAACCTTAGCTTGGTTTTTAGAAAAATTCCCAAATAGAGCACTGTTATCATCACACATATCCATATCCAAATTGTCAAAATCCTACGAAAAATTAAAAAACATTCAAAAAATAAAAAAATGTCAAAAATATTGGAATCCGAACTACGTCGTCTCTGAGCTTAAACATAGGAAAGGCTCATCTTTGATAAGCCCTCGAGACATCAAAATCCAAAAAAATTCAAAAAACATCAAAATCCAAAAACATTCAAAAGACACAAAACCCCAAAAACATCAAAAAATCAAAAATCAAAACATGTGTAAAATCTTGAAAATACCAAAAAAAGCCTCAAAAAATTCCAAAAACATCAAAAACATCCAAATATTTGAAAAACTCCATCCATCCCCATCTCGGTTTCACCCGCGATAATCAATCATCCATAGTAAACTGATCATCATCTTCATCCTTTAGAAAAACAAACAGAAACAATCACATCAATTAGCAAAAGCAAGCTTCAATCGTAAAATAAAAAGCAAGCAACAAACCTTTAAACGAAAAATCAAAATATTGATCAATTGCAAACATGACAATCAACTTTATATCAACAACCTATCAATCAACTTATCAAACCATCATCATCCTATACAATGCATGTCCTAGGATATATCGTTCCGACAATGTGCATCATTTTGGATATCACTTTGGATTCTTATCCTATCAAAACACATCCCTTTGGCTCAAGGTATGAAGAACATTGTCTTGTTTGCGTACTTGATATTTTCTTTTGATTTATCTTATTGCTCTCATTCCAAGGACCTCTCGATGATATCTAAATAAAGGATTTAGAGAGATAGGAATGGGGCAACGATCATTATCTTTTGTCTGCTGTGTTTGTTGGACGTTCTTGTAATATAACTTGACGAATACTTGCTTTGTTAGGTACGTCCTAGCAAGGTTTCTGTATGTCAGGTGTGAACAAGAATATTCCTATCTGTTTTTCGAGTCAAATTCCATCGCACTAGGTACAATGCCATCCTGGTTCTTTATACCTTGATGCATCGTATCTACATGTGTTATCAAACATAAGGTAAGTAGCCCTTTTAAAATCCTAATCCTTGATAAGCGAAACATCATCTATCACCATCATCATCTTTAATAAAGTCTCATCAAATCATGGACTTGCTGGATCCTCTTGTCATCACCTCATTTCTTCTTTCTTCTCTCCACACTAACATAACATCACCAATGCATCCATCATGCATCCATCATGCATCCATAAACCATCAACATTCTACATATCATCCCACATCCATGTTCATCATCATAATATAGATTTATTAGTCTAAGCATCTCATAAAATCATACATTTGCATAATCATAGCATATCACATCATTCATCTCATCCATCTCACATCATATCATTATTTAAGTTGTTTAAGATAATATAGATTTGTTATTCTAAGCATCTTAAATCTATCTCATTTGCATCATCATCCATAATCATCCATCTTGAACCTCTTTATCGCGAGATTGACCCTCAAATCGAATCTTCTCGCTCGATCTCTTGAGGGGGCAATGTACTAGTGTACTTCTTTCCGTTGGGGCAACCGAAAAAAAAGAAAGATTTTTTTTGAATTTTGATCGCGGCAAGTTTATTCTTTGAACCAAAGCAACAAGTACATTGCTTCAAAGAGGGGAAAAATGTAGACATGCAAAATTAACATCATGCATTTAATTAGGTCCATTCATCAAGTAAACCAAGTTCACGTTCATCCGCTCATAAAATTAATCAAGTTCATTAAATCCATTCATTAGGAAAATCAAGTTCATTTAATCTCTAAGGATTATCCACTTAAATTAAATAAATTAACTTTATTTAATTTACTCCTATCATTCCCTCTTTGATTAAATAAATCAAGACTTTATTTAATTAAATCTCAAAAGTCATATTTCTCCCTCTTGATTTAAATAAATCAGAATATTCAAGTCAAATAGGTCAAAGCATCTTAAACATCATCTAAGCTAATCTAATCCTGATTAACCTAATCTAACCACCCATCACATCCTCTAGCTTTTCCCACTTACACCAATAAAGAATTTTAATTCATTTATAAATTCATCATTTTCCATCAACATAACATCTTTTGGGAATATTCCTTCAAATTTGAATTCAAAAGCAAGTTGACATGTACATCCAACATGGCAATAAATTATCTCTTACATGTCCCCCACTCAACATTTAACTCTCAAATTGAAATTTGAATCTCCCCCTCTTTGGCACATTGACCAAAATGTGCTCATTCCTCAACCTATCACAAGTTGACAAGTGGCCTCTTCTCATTGGTTGGTTTTTAGTCCCACATCCTCCATGTTTGGAATCCTTCTATCATTATATTCTATAAATAGAGAGATTCTCTATTGTTCTACTCCTCCACAATCTCATGCAAAATCACTCTCTTCAATTGAGAACTAATTTTTCCCACCTAATATCATCTTCAAAGCAATTTCATATCAACGTATTATGGAGTTTAGCAAGGATTGGGAAAGGGATTCTTTCCATAGAAGCACCAATCCACTATGAGATAAACATACTTCATGTTTTTCATATGCTTATTTAGCTTGCTTTTGTCATTTGTTTGCATTTGGAAGCATTGATGTATTATTTCATAGAGATGTTGTTATCTGTTTTGTTTTAGCAACTAACCATACTAAGGGTGTGTGTGTTGGAGGTTTTAGCAATTTCCAGATTTCACCATCTACAGTAATGACATTAGATTTATATCCCGGAGACATCTTGATCATTCAATGGTCCTATGTTTTTAATTTCAATAATGTTAATTCTAAAGTTAATTTAAGTTAATTAACTTTATATGTTATTATAATATATTAAAGGACTTTATTAAAAGGGATATAAATGTTTTTTAAAGTGCACTTTATAATATCAAAAATTAAGTGCAAATTCAAAAGGGACTTACAAAGTGAGAAAAAGTAAATTAAATGAAATGAAATTCAAATGCAAATTGGGCATAGAGTTTGGGAATTATAAAAAGGGCATTTGGAGCTCATTTTGGATTATTCAAGTTGAAGAAGAAATTTTGATAAGGGTTTTGCAGGAGGACTAAAGAGTCTGGAAATACTCAACTTCACTGAGGACAAAAACCCTCATGAGGAACAACACGGTACAAGAGTGAAAGATCTCCCAAGCCTACTTACGAATAACTCCATTTCAAGGGTTGTACATTACACTTTAGAGATTGTTTGAAAGAATCATCAAAAACTTGCAAGTGTACTGTTCATAATTTTAGTGTGAAGGATTTCATAGAGGATTTGTTCTTTCCAAAGTTTTGGTCTGTTGATAAATATACATCTATTTTAGATTTGAAGCTATTATCATTTGCTGATGAAATCATGGTATTTGACATCCTTTTCAATTGTGGCTGAAGTTTGGTATCTTAACCTACACGCCCTCTTTCTTTTTATCACTATGATTTAGCATAGTGGGTTTGAGGTTTGGCGCAGCCTTTGGTGATCATCAGGTTGTATCAAGAGGTGAATGCTACCACTGGTCAAAGTTAATTTATAGACTGGAGATAGTAACACCTCCCATTAGACAGAATAACCAGCTTATGTGGGAACAAGAGGCTCGATAGGCAAGCAAGCACCACAAATGGTTATTTCAGTTGAAGCTTACATTTACTACAGTTGCATATAAATAGAGATTAGAGGCCTGATAGGCAAGAAGGAACCTCATGATAGGCAAGCAAGTAGCTGGTACTTTTAATAGTGTTGTGACCTTTAATATATTGTGGCTGGGTATAGATGGAAAATCATCTTTAAGTTTGACGTGGCAGTCAAACAGGGATAATAAGTCACATTAAAATGGATTTGGAGGAGCAGTGGGACTTATATATCTGTCATCCCTCATATCACAAGCTTTGAGGTTGCCATGGAAATTTGGAGAATATCAAACACTAGGGAAAGGAGACATGGTTAAAGGCTGGTCGATAAGGAGTCTAGGGACATTACACAATCATATATCTCATGTTATGTTTCATAATGCCCTTTACAAGAGTGTTCGATGAAAATGACAACCAACTTCAAAGGTTATGATATCCAACCCCAATCACTAAATATGTACTTGTTTTTATATAATCAGAGGCTGGTCGACAAGGAGTCTAGGGACATTACACAATCACACATCTCATGCTATGCTTCACAATGCACTTTAGAAGAAAGCTCAATGAAAATGACAACTAACTTCAAAGGTTATGATATCCAACCCCAACCACTAAATATGTGCTTGTTTTTATATAATTAGAGGCTGGTTGACAAGGAGTCTAGGGACATTACACAATCACACATCTCATGCTATGCTTCACAATGCACTTTACAAGAGAGCTCGATGAAAATGATAACCAACTTCAAAGGTTATGATATCCAACCCCAACCACTAAACATGTGTTTGCTTTTATATAATCAAGCTCACACAAATAAAATTGCAATATTTAAAAAACCGTGTCTCTAAACCATGAGAGCACAAAATCATTTAGGTCCCAACATTAATTTTTTGGTATTAATTTTTCCTAATATTAGATATTTCTCCAGTGTGTGGCCAACACATAAAATATCTAACTTATGTTACGTATAACTTTAGAAGTCAACTCAAATAAATATTTAATGTGGCTAAATACATATCTAAAGATGCAACACAAATAAATATATGTTCTACATAATTAAAATAATTCTTTTGTAATACAAGGTGTGCAAAATCCTTTTCCTAATAGGAGTTATAAGGTTTAGATATTTTTTAACCTAGCCACTTCCACGAGTGTTGCATGGTGCATCAAAGAGTTTCTTATAAGGTCAATGAATAAGATTTGAGAAAAAATATTTATTTAGATCCTCTATGAAGTCATAAGGATCAATTAGTTTGAGATTTGGTTGAATTGAAGACATTACATTTGTATTATATATATATATATATATATTTGATGAATATGTAGCTATCTATATTAATTCAAATATAAAGATACATATTCACAAAAAAAGGGTGGGTGGTAGAGAGGCACACCCCAAGAGTCACATGGGCAACGCCTAGAAAATTAACAGATAACGTGGGCTAAGCCCAAAAGTCCAAAAAATAACAAAGATAAAAGGCCATTAAGCGGCCAGAGTAGTGCCAGCAGAGCCAGGAGGGTCTTTGTCATCCAAATTTTTCCCCCATACATTAGCGGGGTCTGGAGTGACGTCAGGAGAAGGACCCCAACCATCATCAACATCTTTTTTTTTCTTTATCTTCTTCCTCGCGCCGAGGTGAGATTGCAAGCGCCATACGCGGGAAAGCTTTACCAGTAACTAGCCATCCAGAGCCAGAAGTAAGAGGATCATCAGAGGGCCACCCATCACCACCGTCGCTCCCTGAAGCACTGCCAGAAGGCCATCCCTGAGTAGCCCGCGATGGAGGAGAGCGGTTTCACCGAGGAGTGCGAGAATCCTGCCGAGGTGGGGGTTGTGAACGGGGATGCGCAAAGCCACTCCATTGTTGGCCCCTAGAGGGCAACTGACCGCGGGAAGAGGTGGGAAAAGCGGTGACCCAAGCAAAAGTACAAGGGGCATTGCCCAAGTGGTCCAGGATAACTTGGAGGTGAGCAGCCTCAAGTGCAACTTTATTTGCTTGCACTTGAACTTGTAAAAACACATTAGAGCAAATCATAGCTTTAGCATATAAAGATACATGAATATCTATTTGAGAATGTGAAAAAATGCAGTCATTTATGTCATTACAATTATTGAAAAGAATTTCCACCCTAAAAATGTGCCAAAGCTGGGTGAATTTTGCAGGAATTCTAGGAGAATCTCCAAGCAACACCATATGCCAAGAGAAAGGTTCTGGCCGAAAGGGCCAAAAAAAGTCATGAATCCAAGTCCAAAGCTGCTGAGCTTTGGGACAAAACCAGAAAAGATGCTTAAAATTCTTAGCTTGCCCACAAAAAGGGCAATGAGGGTCCCAGACCCCCAGGTGGACCAGCCAAGAGCCCACAGGCAAGCCCTGGAAAAGAATACACCAGGAAAAATGGGAAAGCTTCGGCTCAACACTTGCAGACTAAGTGGCAACAAATCTTTTATGCTAGACATGAGTAGGAGATTGAAGAAGCCACCTCTGGTTCAAACTCTGAATCATAGGAAAATGTGGTGAAAGCCACCTATAACCAAATCGAGGCTTGTAGTTCCTGAAAGGGGTGTCTGGAAACTACTTCTAGTCTTTCCACCAAGGTTTGGTTCCACGAATTCCAACCTTATAAAGCATTTCAGCAGGAATGACATTCACCAGACCATCATAAGTAGCATGGTCCTAGTTATGAAGCCTGTACTGGGCACGAAAAGCATCCCACGACATGATACGCATGGTGGGTTTGGAAAAATTTTGTTGCAGGGTCTAGATACCCTTCTTGTGAAATATGAGCGCCTTAAGCCCTCGCGACTTAGCCAGCGGTTGACCATTGCTAGCAAAAAGAGGCGACCACCAAACATTGTGCTAGTTGAGAGAGAGCCCATCTTGAAAACCAGAGCCAGCCCAACAGAGCCAAGGTTTGACAACTTCCCAGGCCTGCCAGATGCTTTTGGCCACAAAAGTCCCAACAATCTAGATTGGTTCATTCATGACCAGAAGGGTTTGAAAGCCAATCCCCTTCCATGCAAGTTTATGAACAAGGAAGCCAGATTGAATACTATGCCTGAGAAGAATTTTCCAGGCCTCATCCTCAGTAAGGGCACGAATAATCCATTTAACACACATAGCAGTCCCTTGTCGTTGAGTAGAAAGTAACCTGAGGCCTCCCGAATCTCTGTGAAGACAAAAAAATTCCCAAGCCACACAATGAAACCCTCTGTGAGTTTCAGAGGAGGCCCAAAGAAAATCACGAAGCAACTTCTCAAGCTTGCCATAGGCAGCTTTGGAGGGGGTCCAACAAGAAGAATAATAAACATGGGTGACTGCCAGGATTTTGGAACACACTTGGAATTTCCCTACTAAAGAGAGGGGCTTAGTAACCCAATAAGTAAGCTTTTGCTCAACTCTGGAGAGCACGGCTTGCCAAAGCTCAGCCATAGACGCCCGGAAAGCAAAGGGAATGCCTAGAAATTGAAATTTTTTTCTAGGCTCAATCCACTTCCAACCATACTGTTGCAGCCATGGTGGGTAGGGCAAGATAGATTGCCAGTAACATAAAGTTTTATGCCACTGGATGGAAAAGCCGGAGGCAAGACAAAAGGTGTTAAGACACTCAAGAGCTTCCGCAATGGAATCTTCATCCTCTAGAAGGGTGAGGAATGAGTCATTAGCAAAATGGCCATTAACAAGTTGAATCTGAGAGTTGGGTAGAGAAATGCCCTTGACTCGCCGCTGGGAAACTGCATTGGCCAAAAGATAACCAAAACCCTCAGCTGCAAGCACATATAAAGAGGGGGCCAGTGAGCACCCTTGCCTGATGGAATGAAAGAGTCCAAAGGTAGAGGACTGATGCTATTGATGGTGATACAAGCTGAGGCATCCACAAAGAGCATTCAAATAGATTGAATGAAATTGGGCCCAAACCCTAAGGCTTGCAGCATAGAAAGAATAAATGACCATTCAATGCGATCATAAGCCTTGGAAAAATCAATTTTAATGAACACGACTTTCTAGTTTGAGCGTTTGGCCCATTCCGTGCCTTCCCAAACAACGATGATATTATCCAAAATAAATCTGGATTTGATGAACCCAATTTGTTCCTGGCACATGATTTGAGGTAAAAGATGGTAGATTTTAAGAGCTAAAGCCTTGGCGATAATCTTGTAGGAGACATTAAAAAGCATGATAGGTCACCAATTATAGATGTCTTCTAGGTCACCCAGTTTAGGTATGAATTTTATGTTACCTTTATTGATTAAATTACCCAGGGAATTATAGTGAAACACTTCTAAATAGACTTGATGCAGATCATGGCCAATATCGTCCCACATGGCTTTGTAGAATTCACAAAGGAATCGATCAATTCCTAGGGATTTGTCATCAGCCATGGAGTACACAGCCTCTTTGAGATCATCAACTGATAAAAGTTGATCACAAAAAAAATTCTGAGTTGAAGAAAGCTTATTTGGCACAACAACAAGGCAATCTTGAAGGGATTGTTGTCGCATAGGCGTGACTTCCTGTGCAGTAAAAACTTGCTCATAATGATGCACAAAGGCTTGGAGAATGTCAGGCAGCTCAGAGAGCACCTGAGCACCATCTTTGATTTTTTTAATGCCTGGGGATGAGTGCCTGGCACGCAGAGCCAAGAAAAACTCTTTGGAGGCACGATCACCAACTTTTAGCCAATGTAACTGGGCTTTGATTTGCACTCCTCGAGCAGCATAGCTGTCAACAATTTGTTTTTATGCCTTAGCTCTGCCACCTTGACTTGTAAGGAAGGAGAAAAGGGGTTGGATGCCAAAGCCTCGGAGGTAGCACAAAGGTCAGCGGTGGTAGCCTCACAAGACCACCAGCGAAAAATAGCCAGCTGGCGCCCATAAATGCGCAAAAATCTAGCCGTGCAGATGATAGCCTCATTCCACCAAGAAATCCAGCCTATATGACGAGCTGGCTTGCACTCCAAATTCCAAACTCTACAAATGTGGGCCAGGGTAGGCTTGTGGTAGAGTAAGGATGTGTTTATAAAAAATTGTGTTTTACATGTACTAGGCCATCGAGTCTCCCATTCAATGCAGAAGGAAATGGGGAAATGATCTGACAAAGTCACATCCACCAACGGCTTAACCAGGAGAGAGGAGCTTTCAAATGAGAAAAAATTGTGCCAAGATCATGACATGATCAAGGTGCTTAAATATTCTATCAGAACCAACTCGATAATTGCACCAAGTGTGCTAGAGAGAATGAGAATGGCGGTGACCAATATTGGGATCAAAAAGCTCCAATTTATTGCGCATGTAAAACCACGCCTCCCTTTCCCCAGCTGTCCATCTGAAAGGCAGAGTGCCATCTTTGTCAGATGCCATTTCTACCATATTGAAGTCTCCACAGAGTAACTAGGTAGCAACTAGTAAAGAATCAACAATCCAACGCCAAAGCAAGGAGTGTTCCATAGCATCATTAGAAACATAGACATTAATAATCCCAAAGGAATGATTATCAATGTTGAGGAGGATCCAGACAAGCCGATGAGTGGGATCAGACCCGTGGTTGACCACAGAGGAGTGCCACCGTGGGGCCAAAAGGATGACAGCTCCACTACCCTAGCATCGTGGGTAGTACAAAACATTTTATTGGCTGGCCAAATAGAACGACTAGCTGCGACAAGCAAAAAACCAGAAATTTTAACTTCTTGGAGACAAAGCACTTCAAAACCAGAGTACTTACACAAGGTATCCCTGACATAATACTTTCTGGAGAGGTCTGTTAGACTTCAAACATTCCATGAAAGTAACTTCATGAGTGAAACTCCTCCATATTTTCGAAACCTGATTCCTCTTCAGTCAGAGAAGAGAAACGATTCTGTAAAAATTCTGCCGGAACTGATCCAATCTGAATGGACGGGGAGGACATCCTTCATTTTTCATGAACATATTCCCCTTCTTCCCTAGGAGGGGAAGGGCTGCGAGAATGCCTGTGAGCTCCTATTACGGGAGAGGCCACATGCGGCTGTGAAGCCACATTCGACTATGTTAACATGATAGCAGCCGACTGAGGCGTAGCCTTTGGCCTAGGTTGCTGTGAAACATAATTAGCTCCAACCAGAGCTTCTTTCCCCTTCACATAAGGGTTTGAAACATCTTTCACTGGCTCAGAGGTCACGGGACCCGACCCAGAACCAGTGGACTTATTCTTTTGGTTCGTAACTGTAGTCCACTTCACATCAGGTTTGGTAGCAGATGCAACCACTGAATGAGGCTTTTCAACATCTCGTGGTGAAGAAGGTGTACGAGGCACTGCTAAAGGGCAGTCCTTTATCTTATGGTCCGTAGACTGACGCCTATAGCACTTGTTGGGAAAATTAAAATAGGTGACCTTCTGGGTATGGCAGAAAGCTCCAATTTGGATATCAATGGAGTCTTTTAAATCTTTGGAAAGGTCAACTTCCACACAAACCCTCTTTTGGGGGCGGGCTTGAAAGAACCTATTTGGCTCAATGCAAATAACCCTCCCCAGTGAGGAGGCAATACTATTCAAGAAAGGCACACAAGGCAAAGGTAGACCAAGAAATTCAATCCAAACTGGGACCCGCAACTTGGTGTCATCCAAGACAACAAAGTCATGAGTCCATGCTTGAAAAACTAACAGAGAGGACCGAACATACCAGGGCCCATGGCTTAAGATGGCCTGCACATGATTGACCTCTACAAAGCGGAACAAAAAGAAACCTTGGTTAAGTTTTAGACCATATCAAGGAAGACCCCATGAGGGACCAAAGCCTTGTTAACTCAATCTTTAAGCACACTTTCAGGGGGAGTTCTGCCAAAAAAATACCCAACAAGGGTGTACTGCTCAAGCCATTGATAGGCATAATCAAAATCTGGTAAGGCAAAACCACATCAGCTGGTGAATCAAAGCACTTACCTCGTGAAAGACTTTCAAATTTTTTTTTTAGGGACGTTTGTTTAGGGGAGGAGCCATTGATTATCGCCGTCAAACCGCTAACACCAGGAAGAATTGCTGGGTTAGAGCCGGTTGAAGGTATATTAAAAAAAGAAACCACAGTAAATGCGGCCGTACACACAATAAAATAGGGGTTTCCTGCGCAGGATGTGCAGTATGACACAAAAGGGTGACCGCAGAAAACACAAAACCCTAGCAGAGCTCATACACCATCTTCATTCCCTCGTATTATATTTTTGTTGGTCAATCATTTCAACAAAATCATCTTTAATGAGTTCAACCAAGCCTAACATCTTTGTCTATCTTTTTATCTCAAGTGAGGTGTTAAGTTTATCTCTTCAAGATGCAAGAAAGCCATGATGAAGAGTAGATGGGTGATCCTTGATACATTTTGTTGTTGCACCCATGATTTAGGAAAGGAATTTAATGAATCTTTATATTTGAGTTTTAGGGAGCGATGAGTCCCTATGATGGAGGAGATTATCTTTGAATAAATATTGTTAATCCTTTGGCAACTTTAAAATAAATATTCTATAATATTGACATGTCCCAATGTCATGCCCCCTCATCTTTTGGAAGACACATATTTTTGGGTTAAAAATCACTATGTATGGAGTATGGATTAAAAATAATTTCAAATGGGTGGTTATTTTTAGGTCTTTTCCTCCTTGGATAATATTTTTTCTTAGTGGGTAATCAATAAAATTAGCCACTACATGAACAATTTGGCTCACTTGATTTGTATTTTTATTATTTTCACCATAATAATAATTATTTTGATTGTAATTGTTACCTCTATTATTATCTTTGACAAGTGAGGCATCTGAAACCCCATCTGTGGTGGCATTTATGTTACTCTTTAACACATTCAATATAAAGGGATTGTTTTTATTTTTGCTCATGTTTTGGTAACTACTTTGGGCCTTGAGTGATTAATCATCATGAAGTTCTCAATTATCCATTTTAAGGGTGTTGGTTGAGGAATACAAGACTTGTCTTCATGGGGTCAAGAAGCGAGTAATGGATTAGTTACTATCTTACATTTAGGAGATATCTATTTCTAGTCTTGACTAGCTTGTTCATATGAAATGTTCCTACAAATATCTAATGAGTTATTGGCAGGAATACTTGAACCATTAATCAACCATTAATACTAGTCAAGGGTGATTCCTCCTAATATTTTTAAAATATTGAACAACTACTATATCCCAAGGTAAATGTTCCTGAATAGTTATGGAATAGTATTTAATGTGGGCATTAGATCCCCTTCTCCTTTGAATTCTAAAAGGTAAGTGAGTGGCCTAGGTAAAACAAAACTTTGAATTGTGATCTCTAAAGGTTCCTTCAAATATTCTAGGTAAGTCTCAAAAAGGGCCATGAGTGAAGATGATGATCCTCCAAACACAAATCCCATAGGGAAAACATGGTAGCCTTGCCAAATTTGAAATATTGGGTTTAATTTTTGAAACCTATGTGATATCATGTAGTTTTAGTATCCAAGAATTGCGTATTGAGGTCTAGGAGGCATCGTGTAATTTTAAGTTTAAATTTGGGCCACCCCACCAAGTTGATAACATTTATAACATTAAATAGTGGTGTGTAATTGAGGTAAGAAAATATTTTTACCTATGTTCCAAGAATGTAGGTTGAAATAAGGGTTGTTGAATGGTCTCTTGGTTTGGATTTATGAGAAAAATAAAGAAAGGATATGTACTAATAAAACACCTAAGATATATTGGCCTCGCATTACTATGCAAGTAATTCTATTGGGGTTGTTTAGGTGCTCCCACTTCTAATATATTGTAATGTCCCCTTCCTAGTCTTTTCATGAGACTGTCAGAGAGCCTATTTAGTCATTCTCGTAGGCTAACTGAGTGTGGTTAGGGAACTGTGGTGACCATTTATCCAACATGGTGTGGTGGGGAGTTGTGTAAAGACCTTTTCTGGAGTATTTTTGGTGTTTTCTCCCATAATTACTATTTTTAGTAAGTCATTTTCGAGCATCTGAGAAGCCAGTTGTCAGTCTTGCCATTTTTGGCAGTGTTGATGGGTGTAGTTGGCATCAACATTTCAATGTTTAATGATCCATTACAATTATTTTAAAATAACATAATGTTATTAAAGTTAAATTAAAATATTTAACTTATGTTATTTTAATAAAGTGACTTTACAAAGGGGGCCATGGGAGACATAAGTGAAAATTAAAATATAAAAGGTTATAACTTAAAATTGGATGCATAGGGAGGCATAAGCGGGGGAAATATAACTTAAAATTAAATCCTTTATTTCCCTAGAAGGGATCAAGGGGTTTTGGAGAGGTTATATATGAGCATTTTGATCTCATTCTTTCTTTATGCTGGATGAAGATATTGAATTTGGTTCTAATTTTGGAGGAGAGCTTTCTTCTCAAGGTTTGTGAGGATGAAATCCCTTGCATGAAACATTCTCTATGTTGTTGAGAGACACAGTCTAGAGAATATCTTGGTGGTTTCATTCAAAGATCACAGTTGGGATTTATTGGAGATTGTTACTTCATTTCCTTCAATTGTTGGGGCTGGTTATTGCATATATTATTCTTGATGCTAGATTGGAGGAGTTTTACTGAAGTTTGTTGATTGTATTAACCTCATTGCTGGTCATACCACTTCAAAGAGGGATGTGGGGTTTTGTATCTAGGGTCTATGGTTTTGGAGCATTCATTGAAGGTTTTGTGGCACCTATGGATGAGGAACACTCAACAACCTCAAGGACTACAAATACTTCATTCTACAAGGTTAAACCAATCATTCCATGGCTTCTAGTCTATTGGTTTCTATTACAACACCCTGCCAAAGTTGTAAACATTTTCTGGGTATGTTGGAATTAGATATTAGATGGTATTTTATGAACTGGGTTGTTTCTATGATCAAGAAAATCTCAATATTTTGATTGTAATAAAATTTTGGAATTTTCTAGCTAGTTGACATTGAAAAAAGTGAAATTTTTGGTTATTCCTTTGTTGCAAGTTCTTTGTTTTTTGCACTTTATTTATGTTCAAATAATTCAAAATCATTATCAAAACACAAACAAATAAATTCACAAAAACACAAAAAAACAAAGGCAAAATAGGGTAGCATATTACATATTGCAATTCATCCCATTAGAGTAATGATAGGAGCCTTTGGAATATCATGGTTAGGTTGGTTTATCTTGTTAACATCACCGCCTTAATAGTGGGTTTGTTGATTATGTTTGGGATAGGCACCTTAGGACTGATGAATCATGTTCATTATCAATTTAAGCAATGCTTCTAGATGTAATTGTTGCAAGGAGGCTTGATCATTTTGAAAACATTAAGAGAAATGCAAACCTTGGCCATGTCTCATTCCAAACAATCTAACTCATCTTCAAGGTGGGTGGCTCTTTCCCTATGTGGTACAAGCTCAACATTCCAAGGATGAATCTTTGATCAAACCATCATATAATGGCATCATGGAGAGGAATTGTTAAGTGTAGTAGTCATAGTTTGCACCTCTTAGTTCTAAGTGTATCTCATAATGGTGTTTTCAAATGTTATCATGCCATTGTTTCTTCTTACATTAACCTTATGGTCATGCTGGATACTCTTTAAATATTAACTCTACAATCATATATATTTTAAATAATAGCAAGGGGATCCCTAAGAGGGGTTTTCCCCTCATGTCTCCAAAATCTAGGTATATTCAGGGGTACTATAGGTATCACAAAATAAATGGAGAGAGGAGACGTAAAAAAGCTAATTTAAAAAAGTGGATGGTGAAAGACTGGTCAGAAGGTTGTGTTTAATTCATGTTAGGTTCACTAAACTGTGTATGCTCTAAATTGAATCACATTTAAGATTGTTCTCATTGATCGGATGTTAGGTAAAAAAATATTGCTTGCATGACAATAGTTGATGGAGTGGTGGTGAATGGGGTGGACTACCCTCTTCACGAGGCAAAAATAGGCAATGATCTGAGTAAGAGGATCTCTTAGAGGAGACCTAACTATTGGGATATGGTGTTGTACAATTATAGGTAATTATTTAGGGACCACTTTATGTTGTAAATTGTAACATTGTATTATTATTTAATGTGTGAGAGACATGGGATAATAATTTAATAATGAAGAAATATTTAAAAAGTGAAAAATTAGTACCCAATATTAAATGAGGGATTAGTGGTTTTATATTCACATGTTTTTGTGGTACATAGTTTTATCTTACCACTTGGTTGTATTTGTGTGAGCTCAAGTCTATAAAATCAAGCACATGTTTAGTGGTTAAGGCTGGCTAGGTGAGTGGGCTGTCATTATTGAGTCTTTATGAGGGTGCATGGAGAGGCTTGATGCTTCAAAGGTATTCATTGTAACTCTTGTATTGCTTTATTCCTGAATAATAAGATGGAGTATGGATGGTTTTGGAGGCTGGGTTTTTCCCTCCCGAGGGTTTTCCCAAGGTAGATCTTGTGTTATCTTATGGCTTGTCTATTTTATCTATGCATTATGGTTATTTGCATGCGTGTTTTTCTCCCACGGGGTTATGTAGGAAATGGATTAAAATTTTGGGTTATGATGCATTGTTTCCTAACACTAACAACTCTTGGGAACTCTTGGGATAGTGATAAATGTGATGTTTGAAGTGTTTAATATAACATTTTATTTAGAGATGACTTGGATTGTTCTATTGTTTTCAAGAGGCTATCAAAGTAGTATGACAAGGACTAAGATTTCAATGAGATTTGCTATGGGGATTGCTTCAAAGAAGCATTTTCCTACTAGATATTTTTAATTATGGCTACCTACTTTTGAAGGAATATAACTAGAATAGGTGAGGTTTTCCTCAACTCTGTTAAGATTTATTCTACTAAATCTAATCTTAACTGGGACGCATAGGCCTAAAATGCTAAATGTGGCCTACAACATGAAGATATTTTTTTTGAAGTCCTCTTGATGTGTTTGAATTAATGTTTTGATTTATTGCTTGGTTCAAACTGGAATAAATTTTCTCAAGGTCAAAGTTGATGTTTGCCATGTAATTTTTGAAGCATTGATTACTAAGTGTAGAAATTTGGAATTGATATTCAAGTGCTAATATTCTTGCATTTTTGTGTATTTTAGATGTTTTTATATTTTGAGTTATTTTTAATGCAAATTGAAATAAATAAATTTAATGTGTTTTTGGAGTTTTTTTTGAAGATTTTTTACAAATTATATTAACTAATATAAATATGTTGAAACTAAATAAACAAATCCTGTATATTTTTATATGCCTTTAATGAATGCAATTAACATAGACCCACTCAATAAATTGACATCTTGTAAACAAGTTTATTAAATGATAAACATACTTCTTTTTCCTTCCATATTTATAATTTAAAATAGTTTTAAAGGAATTTTGTTTTTGTAAGTAAAAGTGAATTGATAATGTTAAAGTGAAATTTTTGGTTATTCCTTTGCTGCAAGTTCTTTGTTTTCTACACTTTATTTATGTTCATTATCAAAACAAAAACAAATCAATTCGCAAAACACAAAAAAACAAAGGCAAAACAAGGTAGCATATTACATATTGCAATTCATCCCATTAGAGTAATGATAGGAGCCTTTGGAATATCATGGTTAGGTTGGTTTATCTTGTTAACATCACCACCTTAATAGTGGGTTTGTTGATTATTTTTGGGATAGTCACCTTAGGACTGATGAGTCATGTTCATTATCAATTTAAGCAATGCTTCTAGATGTAATTGTTGCAAGGAGGCTCTATCATTTTGAAAACATCAAGAGAAATACAAACCTTGGCCATGTCTCATTCCAAGATTCAATCTAAATCATCTTCAAGGTGGGTGACTCTTTCCCTATGTGGTACAAGATTAACATTCCAAGGATGAATCTTTGATCAAACCATCATATAATGGCATCATGGAGAGGAATTGTTAAGTGTAGTAGTCATAGTTTGAACCTCTTAGTTCTAAGTGTATCTCATCATGGTGTTTTCAAATGTTATCATATCATGGTTTTTTCTTACATTAACCTTATGTTCATGTTGGATATTCTTTAAATATTAACTCTACAATCTTATATATTACAAATAATAGCAAGGGGATCCCTAGGAGGGGTTTGCCCCTCATGCCTCCAAAATCTAGGTATATTCAAGGGTACTATAGGTATCACAAAATAAGTGGAGAAGGGAGACGTAAAAAACTAATTTAAAAAAGTGGATGGTGAAAGATTGGTCAAAAGGTTGTGTGTTTAATTCATGTTAGGTTCACATTTGAATCACATTTAAGATTTTTCTCATTGATCGGATGTTAGGTAAAAAACTATTGCTTGCATGACTACCCTCTTCACGAGGCAGAAATAGGAAAATGATCTGAGTAAGAGGATCTCTTAGAGGAGACCTAACTGTTGGTATATGGTGTTGTACACCATTGCATAAATATTATATTATAATGTTGTAATTAAATAATTATTTAGTTGTGATGCACCTAGAAGGTGTGGCTAATCACACTAGGTAATTATTTGGGGACCACTTTATGTTGTAAATTGTAACATAGTATTATTATTTAATGTGCGAGAGACATGGGATAATAATTTAATATCAGAGAAATATTTAAAAAGTGAAAACTTAGTACCCAATATTAAATGAGGTATTAGTGGTTTTATATTCACATGTTTTTGTGGTACATGGTTTTATCTTACCACTTGGTTGTATTTGTGTGAGCTTGAGTCTATAAAATCAAGCACATGTTTAGTGGTTAAGGTTGGCTAGGCGAGTGGGCTATCATTATTGAGGCTTTATGAGGGTGCATGGAGAGGCTTGATGCTTCATAGGTATTAATTGTAACTCTTGTATTGCTTTATTGCTGAATAATAAGATGGAGTATGGATGGTTTTGGAGGCTGGGTTTTTCCCTCCTGAGGGTTTTCCTAGGGTATATCTTGTGTTATATTGTGGCTTGTCTATTTTATCTATGCATTATGGTTACTTACATGCATGTTTTTCTCTCATGGGGTTATGTAGGAAATGGATTAAGATTTTGGGTTATGATGCATTGTTTCCTAACACTAACAACTCTTGGGATAGTGATAAATGTGATGTTTGAAGTGTTTAATATAAAATTTTATTTAGACATGACTTGGATTGTTCTATTGTTTTCAAGAGGCTATAAAAGTAGTATGACAAAGACTAAGATTTTAATGAGATTTTCTATGGGGATTGCTTCAAAGAAGCATAAATTCCTACTAGATATTTTCAATTATGGCTACCTATTTTTGAAGGAATATAACTAGATTAGGTGAGGTTTTCCTCAACTGTTAAGATTTATTCTACCAAATCTAATCTTAACTAGGATGCATAGGCCTAAAATGCTAAATGTGGCCTACAACATGAAGATATTTTTTTTGAAGTCCTCTTGATGTGTTTGAATTAATGTTTTGATTTATTGCTTGTTTCAAATTGGAATGAATTTTCTCAAGGTCAAAGTTGATGTTTGCCATGTAATTTTTGAAGCATTGATTACTTGTAGAAATTTGGAATTGATATTCAAGTGCTAATATTCTTGCATTTTTGTGTATTTTAGATGTTTTTGTATTTTGAATTATTTTTAGTGCAAATTGAAATAAATAAATTTAATGTGCTTTTGGAGGTTTTTTGAAGATTTTGTACAAATTATTTTAACTAATATAAATATGTTGAAACTAAATAAACAAATCCTTTATATTTTTATATGCCTTTAATGAATGCAATTAGCATAGACCACTCAATAAATTAACAACTTGTAAACAAGTTTATTAAATGATAAACATACTTATTTTTCCTTCCATATTTATAATTTAAAATATTTTTTAAGGAATTGTTTTTGTAAGTAAGAGTGAATTGATAATGTTAAAACTTATCGTTCTCTTTGTGAAATATCAATGTAAAATAATGATTGACCCTCTCTTTTTGTAAAGAGATATAATTAAATAACTCGTTTTCTTTCTTCCTTTCTTTTCAAAAGCAACTTCCCAAGAAGCAATAAGAAAGGTAGAAGATAAATAGAAAATAATAATTTGATCTCTTTTTGAATCAAGATGCAAACAACAAATATTTCCTTTGAATTGTTATTTTAGTAATTATTTAGCATATAAGATGGAAGAGGTAATGACAATGATTTGGATCTATATTTCCCCATCCTAAAAATAATTATTCTACAAAGCTAATATTGTGCTCTTTAAATAATAATGATTCAAGTTTTTAATTTGATGTGCCTAGTAATCTCGGAAGGCAAGAGTGAAAAGCTTTTAAGATATGAATGTGGAAGATGTTTAGAAGTAATTGATGAATTTACAAATCTAAAACTAAAAACTATAGAATGAATTTAAAGTTAAAATAGATCTAAATCTAATATATTGTACAAACTCTTGTTTCAATACCTATTTTAACAAGTTCAACAATTAAAACTAATCTAAAACTAAAACTCATTAAAATAAATCTACACTTTTTTATGTGAGATTAGAGATATCTAAAGAAAAAAGAAAATCTGATGTTAATTGTGTTCTCGATCATCTTTTTTTTTTTTTTTCTGTATTTTTATCCTTCTTCAACTTTAGAACCTCTTACAATGATGAAATGGAGAGACTATTGCTATCTAGACTCAAATTTGTAATTTTTTTGTAATGGTTGTATAAAGGATTGCTAATCAAGAAATTAGAAGCTCTAATTTGTTTATAAGTTCATATTTATTCCAGATTTATTATTAAAAAAATTGGACCATAATGAATGATAATCAAGTGTCTATATAAAAGCAATACTAGACCTAGGTTTTTGGGATGGAAAATAAAGTAATTCATAAAGATAATTGACTTAGAAAAAGTGTCAAATTTGAGTTAAAATATCAAAAATAAGAAAATTTTGGTTTGTGAAAGGTTCATGTGCTATGAATAAAAATAGGAATTTAATCCTTTTAGCAACAATTCATTCATCTAGGTGAATTAGAGTTTATTAAGATTCACTGGTGTGAACCAATTACTTAGGCTAAAATCACAATTTTAGGTTGAAAATAAAGGTTTTTTCTTAGAAAGAGGCCATTAAAACTTTGTGATTGAATTTGGTTGAGTACAAGGTGTCACATTAGATATTATAAGATGCTAATAAGACATTTTAATCATGAAAGAATAATTTGAAGTGATTTTTATTAATTTCACATCACAAAAGGTAATGCAATAAATTAATAGGTGATCATTAGACTACCATGTATGCTTGTTTATTATTAGTAACTTACATATTATCCACTTGGAGAGGCCATCCCACAATATGTAGTGAGTGTCACTCCCTAAAATATGGAGTAGGCACCTTAGAAATTACCTATACTATTGTTGCTTAGTTTCCTACATCTAGACTTACACGTATGTGTTAAACGGTCACATGTACTATAAAGTTGTAAACAATAAAACTTGAAATGCCAATGTTTGTAAGAAAATAAACCTACAGGCCCTTATCAAGTGAACCAAAATAAATATTAACTACTAAATATGTAAGTATTTCCATCTTTGTATTACAAGGAGAAAAGTATAGAAACCAATAAATACATACATTCCATCAACATTGTAGCATGTAAACAACAGTTAGAAATAAAATAATGAGAGAACAATAGAAGACAAAATAAGAATAAGAGTAACATGTATAACCTAGTAAAACCCTTTCAAGAAATTTACCTAACCTCTAAAGTACACCCATGTATTATTCAACAACAACTAATGGTTATAATACAATCTCAAAGTCCAATGTTCAATCAAGAGAAAGGAGAGATTAATAGTCTTCAACCTTGGAGAAAAATGCCAACATAACCCTACAAGAGATTATCTATAATGCTTCCATCTCAATTCCTCAATATATAGACCTAAGGAGGCCTAAAAACCACCAAAAGGGAATACCATGGGCCCAAAAAAGGACCCGAAATACCATGGTAATAATTATTATGATCCACTCCAAGAGAGTGGCCTCCAAAATAAAAACGTAACTCCTCCATGGATATCTTTGACTTCCACCACTCAAGTTGGTATATGTAATTCCCAAGCATCCCCCATGAAGCACTAATTAAATTCCACGCCTACTAATAATTGAAGATGATCCAAGTCCACTATGTTACCCCCTCATAAATTCTTCATTATAATAATATTTCTAAGTTCTTGAAGAATAATTTAAAATTATTATATATGCCCCTATTTCCCCACTTCATGATTCCTGGAGATACATAAATTATTTACCCATTTATGAATAATTAAGTTTCTATAGGCATTGGGATTTGTAAGGTGAATAACACACTTATCCTACTTTCTCCTATGATATTCACATTTCAAAAACATAAGAGGATCTAAAAAATGAATTAGCGGTTCTAGTGACTTAATATTCATAGCCTTAATTGACCCATATGCTCATGGGATCAACAAAGAAACCTTTAATATCCATCAAGCAATTACCATCTTAACTACAATACTCTCATCCTCAGTCACACCCATGCATGAAAATTAATAAACCCAAGCCAAAGAAAAATTAAAATAACTATGGTTGTATCTAATGTACACCTAGTCCCAAAATTTTTCAATAGACCAATGACTAACCTCATGCACATATAACCTCTATTAAGATAATCAAGATATTATTACATTATTGTAAGATGTGGGTATGAAAAACATGATTCTCTTAATTAAAAATACTTCAAGGGTCATTGGAGATGTTTCTTTAGTTAAAATATTGAACTGTGAAATGCCTATGAATATACTTCATAGTCCTACACTATTGGTTAAATATATTATTCATTTTGAGTGCACAGAGGTTCAAATACTTCTAAGATTGGTGTTTTATATTGGGTTACAGAGTCACAACCAACCAAGAAGAAAAAAATATAGAAATGAAAAAAGAGATATGATATTAATCACTGTACATACTTAATCTACAATGTATTAAAGTGTTACAACATTTATCATGTTTATATCACATTCACACTAGAAAATGTGGTGAGAGAAAATTATAAGCTAAGGAGAAACTATCACATTTTGTCACCTAGAATTTTTCCTAAAAATCTACAATTGGCTAAGGATACATATAGTTACAAACATATACTACCCAATAGCCACCTCTTTTTGATTTTTAAAATGATTAGCTTTAATGGTGACTAGACATCCATGGATTGAAACCCTAGATCTTGCTCAACATTATAGTCACATGGAAATGAAAAATGACTAACCTTTTTTTAGAAGAAAAAATGATATATATAACACTTTATTTGGTTGTTGAATCCTTATGGAAATTGATTAAGAAATATATATCATCAATAACACATATGGAACAAGTTGAAATCCCATAAAATCTATTGGAATGGTACCCTAGAGCTTGTGTGGAATCAATCTATGTCATGAATTTAACCATTGCATTAATGGTAGCATGACATTCCTTATCATCCACAATTAAATTTTTATGTGAATTTATGACCTTGAGATGAGAAACTATTTATAGACATGAAATCCCCCTTGGAGTAGTTTTGACATCAATTTTGGTCATTAATGGTGACCTACATCATGTAGAGAGGTAGGTTGGGATGAAAAATACATAATGTGGGATTTATAGAGTTTTGAGGTTTGAGGGTTGAGGATTGTTGGGATTAAGGTGTCTCAACTTTAGAGTCCTAACATTGATTAATTTAATGTATTATTCTATTTATTCAAGTATTATTTAATTACCTACAGTGTCATGTCATAAATTGGGACCCATTGGCTAGGTGGCATCCCTGTTGGAAGTGATTGGATGGAACATCATCATCCCAAGTGGAAATAGGCGCCCTACCTTGGAATATTTAACTTATGACATATTCTATAACATGTCATAAGGCATCTTTATGCATGGAGAAAGTTGGCACCCAAGTTGGGTTATGAAAGGTTGTAAGAGAATCGAATATTTTGGTCAGTTATGACGGGTTCTCTTACAGATTCTATGATGGATCTTGTGGAGGATTTTATGGAAGATTTATTATAGATTTTATAATAGTTGTAAGGCATATGTCATAGGCTATTATGAGCACATTTTGGGTTCCCAAGCTTGGAGAGAGAATATTGCATGTTATGATAGTTGTAAGGGGTCTAAAGGAATATCACATATGTGTCCAAATGCATGCCTATGGTGTGGGATATTGTTCCATGTGTATTTGGATTCCCATCCTCTTCTAGATACTTCTCTTATTTTGTATTCTCTATATATTGTATGCCTTGCATTGTAGAATGCATAGTTTGTTTGCAGGTAATGAAGTGCTACCAGATTCACTCTAGAACAGGTATTTGTTTTGAAGAATTTGTTGAAGAATATTTGTACTTGGAGCTGCATTGTAACCTCTATTTGATTTAATACAGTGGTACCATGCTTTTGGAGGGTGGGTTTTTTTACTTGAAATGGTTTTCCCCACGTATATGTTGTTTATGTGTTCTTGTTGTTCTATCTCATTCTTTCTATGTGTTTCTCCTTACTGTAACTACATATAAGGTGTTAAAAGGAATTTTTTTGTAACTCTCCCCTACTTAGATTAGTGTAGGAAGTTATTTCCACTCTCCTAGCTTCCTTTCAGTTCGTATCAGAGCCTGGCTAGCCTTGATTCCTTTATTGGGTTATAAGGGTTTTTTGAGCTGATCTTTGTTTTAGTGGGAGTTTTGCAGAAGTGTATTTCATGACCTTGTTGCAAGCAAGAGACAGAAAACATATTTGGGAGGATTGAGATGGAGAAGTTTAACAACATGATAACTTTGAGCTTTGGAAGCTCCAAATGGAAGATATGCTTGTAGATCGTGATCTATGGGTTACATTTTCTAGAGCCAAACCATCAGGCATGAAACAAGAAGATTGGGAGCTCATGGATTAGAAAGCCAAGGGTCTCATTAGACTCAGTTTGGATGATTTTTTTCTCTTGAATATTCATGAAGAGAAGAATGTCGCTTCTTTTTGGAAGAAACTTGGAGATGTTTATAAGGCTAAATCCCTACTAAATAAGCTATTCCTAAGAAATAAGATGTATTCTCCGAAGATGGAAGATGTAGGATCTGTGGTAGACCACCTAAATGCCTTTAACATGTTGATTTCTCAACTGGGTTCTATTGGAGATAAGATTGATGAACAAGACCATTGCATGCTCCTGTTGTGTTCATTGCTAGACTCATGGGATCACCTGGTGATGGATATTGGAAGAACAACAAACACTTTCAAGATGGATGAGGTGGTTGCTTCATTGTTATATGAAGAGATACGAAGAAAGTCTTTTGAGATGGTCAAGGAGGCCCTTTCCATTCATGGTGGACCAAAGGAGAAAGGAAAA
Source organism: Sequoia sempervirens (assembly GCA_007258455.2). Lineage (NCBI taxonomy): Eukaryota > Viridiplantae > Streptophyta > Pinopsida > Cupressales > Cupressaceae > Sequoia > Sequoia sempervirens. The sequence goes on from VDFB02373365.1 coordinate 153,676,478, forward strand.
AAGAAGGACAAGAAATCTAAGTCAAAGTCTTTGGGGAGATCTAAGTCTCCTAGTAAGAAGTCCAAGGAAAAATGTTAGAACTATGACAAAATAAGTCACCTTCCAAAATATTAAAAGGAGGAGAAGAAGAAAAACATGTATTTCTCCGATTCTGAATCTGACAAATCATCCTAAGATGAAGCAGAATCATTTGTTGTAGCCTTTGCAACCCATGTATTGGAATATGTGTGGTTGATAGATTTGGGTGCATCCTTTCACATGACCTCTCATAGAGGTTGGTTTTCAAAGTATGATGGTGGGAAGGTGTACCTGGGTGATGACTCTCACCTGGAGATCATTGGACATGGAAGAGTCAAAATCAGATTTCTTGATGGAAGAGTGAAGGGGATTGATGGTGTCTTGCATATCTTAGGTTTGGCATGAAACCTACTTTTTGTAAGTAAACTAAATGATTTGGGAATGCAAGTTTTTTTCTCTAGTGGAGTATGCAAGATGACAAGAGGAGCTATGGTGTTGGCTAAGGGTGTACGCGTTGGCACTTTGTACAAGCTAGATGCATGCACAATACAATGCAATAGTTCTTTTAATGTACCAAACAATAGACCTTTGGATTCTTCATCCTCACCATCAAATCATGCAATGAAGAAGTGTGTTCTAGCTATATTCGATGGTCATGCATTTTGGGTACCTAAGGGTGCTCATTCCATGGAAATGAAGCTTCCTATAGAGAAGACAATGTTATGGCACCAATGGCTTGGTCACATTGGTGAGAAGGGTCTTAGAACCCTAAAAAATAAGAGCATTGTTGAAGGCCTTGATGATTGTAATCTCAATTTTGACTTTTTCAAACATTATGTTTATGGAAAACAACACCGCGTTTCTTTTAATTCTAGTTTTCACAAGTCTTCTGGGGTTTTGGACTATGTTTATTTAGATGTATTTGGTCTTGTTAATGTTCCTTCATTATCAAAATCTATATATTTTGTTTCTTTCATAGATGATTGCAATAGAAGGACATTCATTTATTTTCTCAGAAGTAAAGCTGAAGTCTTTAGTCGATTTAAGGAGTTTAATGCCTTGGTAGAAAATCAAACTAGCAGAAATATTAAGTGTTTGAGGACTGGCAATGTTGGTGAGTTTTATTCCACAAAGTTTGACAAGTTCTATAAAGAGCACGAGATTGAAATACACATGACAACTCCCTACACTCCATAGAAAAATGGATTTGTGAAGAGGATGAACAAAATGTTGATGGAGAGGGCTAGGAGTATGTTGAGTGGTGCTAGCCTTGGGCAAAAGTTCTAGGTTGAAGTGGTAGCCATTGCATGTTATTTGATAAATAGATCTCCTACATTGACACTTGTTGGAAATATACCCATGGAGGTGTGGTCTAGTAAAAATCCTTTGATGATACATCTTAGAGTATTTTGTTGTGAAGCTTACACTCATGTTCCAATTAAGAAGAGGTCAAAGTTGGAGAACAAGGCAATTAATCATATCTTTATTGGTTATGGTGTCGATGTGAAAGGGTACAAGCTTTGGGATCCAAAATCTTAGAAGGTTCTCTATAAAAAAAGTGTAATTTTCAGAGAGATGAAACCTTCCACTATTGAGCTGTAGCTAGAGAAAGAGGAGAAACAAAATAAGGAGGTAGTTTAGATTCCACTGACTTCAAAGAAAGATGAACTATGCACTCTTGTTGGACCTGATGATGAGATCTCAAGCAGCTCAGAAAGTTCTCAAGAAGAAGAAGAACCTCAACCTCAGTCATTGAGGAGGTCTACACAAGTTAGGTGGCAACCAGAAAGGTTTGGTTATCTATTATTAGATTCCAGTTGCATTTTTGCTTTGATTTCTAACATTGATGAGCCTAGGACTATTAGAGAGGCTATGGGTATGAGTGATGCAAATTCCTGGATGAAAGCCATGGATGAGGAGATGGATGCATTAAAGGAAAACAAGAATCATGATCTAGTACCTTTTCTTATTGGACATAAAACTGTTGGATGTAAATGGGCTTTCAAGAAAAAGTGTGGTCCTAATGGAAATGTTGAGAAGCATAAGGAACAATTGGTTTCTAAGAGGTTTTCACAAGTGGAGGGAATTGATTATGGGGAGATATTCTCTCTTGTTACGAAGTTGACATCTATTTGGTTCCTATTATCACTTGCAACAACGTATGATTTAGAAGTGGAATAGATGGATGTGAAGACAACATTCCTTCATGGTGACTTGGAGGAAGAGATTTACATGTCACAGCTAGAGAATTTCATTGAAAAAGGTAAATAAAATTTGGTTTTCAAACTAAAGAAGTCTCTTTATGGTTTGAAATAGTCTCCTAAAATGTGGTACTAGAAGTTCGATACCTATGTGTTTCCATTGGGATTTTAGAGATCTAAATCTAACCATTGTGTGTATTATAAATATGATAATGGTCGCAGTCTCATTATTTTTTTATATGTAGATGATATGTTGTTTATTAGGAATGGTAAAAGTATGATTTCAAATTTGAAGTTTCAATTGTCAACACAGTTTGAGATGAAAGATCTAGGTGCAACTAGGTACATTTTGGGAATGAAGATCATGATAGATAGAGTGAATAGAAAGTTTTGGTTAAGACAAAGCAAGTATGTGAACTCTGTGTTGGAGAGATTCCACATGGAATATTGTAGACAATTAGTTGTTCCTGTGATGTAGGGGATGAAGCTTTATGTGAATGATTGTCCAAAATCTCCTATTGAGATGAAGGACATGACCAGAGTACCATATGCAAGTGGAGTTGGTAATCTAATGTATGAATGGTGTGTACGAGACCAAAATTACCCAAGCAGTGGGAGTCCTTAGTCATTTTATGGCTAATCCTAGATGGGTGCATTTGGATGTAGTAAAGAGAGTGTTTAGATATTTAGAAGGTACTTCTGAGTATGTCTTTTGTTTTCATGGTTATCCTACTGGACCTCAACATTCTATGAGTATTCATGGATATGTGGCTTCAAATTGGGAAGGTGGCATTGACAACAAAAGATCCACCAGTGGTTATGTGTTTATGATGTTTGGTGGTGCTATCAATTGGATGAGTAAGTGTTAGGCTGTAGTCGTGTTGTCCATGACAAAAGAAGAGTATATGGCAGCCACTCAGGCTTGTAAGGAATCCATTTGGATTAAGAGATTGTGTTATGATATTGGTATAGATGTAGGATGTATTAATGTTTGTTGTGATAGTCAAAGTGTGATTTTCCTAGCAAAGAATCCTACCTTCCATGCCAGAACAAAGAACATCAATGTTCAATATCATTTTGTTCATGATATGGAAGAAGATGGAAAGGTGAATTTGGAAAAGGTTGACACTTTGGAGAATGTTGCAAATTGATAGAACGAGGGTTGGATTGAGATAATCACAATCTCAATGCTTTGGGTCTCCGTTGGGCAACCCCTTGGTGTTTCACTCCACCACTCAACCTATAGGCCCTAAAAGTGAATAGGCACCCCTGGTCACTTGCCAACCCTGCTATCAATTCTAGTTGCTGCTGCTAAACAGTTCTTGGTGCTTATTTGCCACTTTGTTGCCTCCAAAGAGTTCTTGGTGTTTTTCACATTCACTCAATCTAGCCCTTAGTTCTTATAAAGACTAGTACACTTCTATCATCTTCCAACTTGCCTACAGGGGTGTGCATGGGTTTTGAAAACTTTAAAACAGTCATGGAAAGGTTCTTGCACAAGCACAAAACTCCACTTTTCAATCACTTCCCTTAAACCCTAGCTTAGGGTTTGGGTAGGCTACAAGAATTAGTCCTCTTCTCACAAAGAAAATACTCCTCACTTCCCTCCTTCACCTTACCAAACCAAATCTACTTCTGTTCCCTTGCTCTAATCTGGAACACTAACAAAATTTCAGGTTCTTGGACTGTTTTCTGTCCGTTCAGTTAATGTACCCTGTTTTTGCAAGAACTAGGGTCTTCCTTGGTGCTTTCTTGGAGTGCTCAGCTTATTCTAACCTCCAAAAGATCAAACCAAAAACTCTACTCACTTGTCTACCTCAGAGAAGGTCCCTGCAATCCCTGCACATTATGCATTGTCAAATATGCAACACCCCTGCCATGCTTTAACAGTGTAAAGACTGCCTTTTCCAAGCCGGGTACCTATAGTCTCACCTAGGAAAAGACATTAGGCATGCTCCAGGAACTTCTAACAATCCCTAATACTTTAACCTATGTACAAACAAGGGTCTTGGCCACCTTCCCAACGTGCCCATGTTGCTGGCACAGAAAAAAATGTGGCCTAAGACCCCATTTACACTACTTTCAGCCAAAACAGAAAATAAGAGACAAAACCTAAAGAATGTACAAGAATAATAAAAGCGATGGATTTCCTAACTAGAACACCACTAATCTGATACAAAGAGCCTTCCTACGCACTAAATAAATCAACAAATATTTAACATAAATCCTCTGTTTGCTGTTCCCAACGTAAGAACAGAAAATCTAAATTTTTCACATCAAAAAAGGAAAAAAAAAACGTTGTTTTCTCTTCTTTTTACAAAAACTGCCAATACAAAAAGCCTCCAACCCCCTCAACAGCTCAAGAGCTTTCTTTACATCATAAAAATTAGTTAGGTTTTGCTGTTTCAGGCTGTAAAATGACAAAACAGTTCGCGTTTGAAAACACACTGTGTTTTGCAAACAGACCCAAAATCTTAGGAATCAACAACCCAAAGATTCCTAACTTATTCAAATTTAAACTAAAGCTTCAAGAAGGTCCCCTTACACCTTATCAATGGTTTATTAGACTGTACATAACAAAACAAAAAGATTAAAAACATTACATTAAAATTTATGCTTGTATTTTGGGTGCTCCTGCACCATTCTCCCCCTCTCAGCACAAAGACTAAGAACTGGAAGGTGGTATCAGTTTCAGGTCAATTCCAAGCTTCTTGAATTGATCCTCCTGTACCCATGTAGCCTCTGAGTCAGGTTTTCTCTTCCACTTGATAAGGTGCTCCATGTATACCTTATTCCTTGTTGCTTTCTTCACCCTGGACTCCAAGACCTTCTCTACCTAAGATTTCTCTTGACTTGGAAGGGGTATGTTACTGATATCTTTAAAGATTTCTTGACTATTCTAAACTTCATCATTGACTGTCCCTTTGTACCTGATCAAATCAGCAACGTTGAAGACTGGAGATATGCCCAAATCCGATGGAAGTTCCACCTTGTATGCATTCTTTCCATACTTAGCTATCACCTTGCATGGTCCTACCCACTTCATTTGCAACTTGGTGGACATCCCCTTCTGCAATCTGGATTTGTTGAGGTGAACCATCACATAATCACCCACTTGAAACTGCACATCTCTTCTTGACTCATCAACTTTGTCCTTCAACTTTTGTGTTGCTGCTTTGATTGTCCTCTTAACCTGCTCATGAATCTCCTTCATGGTTTGAGTGAAGTATTTTGCATGTCCACTCCTATTCTCCATTGTTCCAAGGTCTCTGAGCTCACAAATTCCTCGTGGATGCATCCCATACACAACTTCAAATGGGCTTTTTCCTGTAGTTCTGTTCACACTATCATTGTATGCATATTTAACTTGGGAAATCACCATATCCCAGGTCTGCCCATATTCCTTTGTCAAGCACCTCAATAGATTACCTAACACTCTGTTAACCACCTCGGTTTGACCATCGGTCTGAGGATGGTAAGCTGATCCAAATGACAAATTAGTTCCCAATCTGCTCCACAACGTTTTCCAAAAATGACTCATGAATTTCACATCCCTGTCAGAAACAATACTCAATGGCAATCCATGGATTCTTACAACTTCCCTGAAAAAGAGATGGGCAATATAGCTTGCATCATGTGTAGTCTTGCAAGGAATAAAGTGACTCATCTTGCTAAATCTGTCCACAACTACAAAAACACTGTCAAAACCAGATTTAGTCTTGGGAAGACCCACCACAAAATCCATGCTCACACACTCCCATGGTCTGTTCAGAATAGGAAGGGGCTAATACAACCCAACATTGCTAGCTCCCCCTTTGGCTCTCATGCAAACAACACACTGTTCAACATACTTTCTGACATCTCTTGCCAACCTAGGCCAATAATAAAATCTTTGTACCAGCTCTAAAGTTTTATTGATTCCAAAGTGCCCACTAAGACTGCCATTGTGTTTCTCTTGGATCAGATTTTCCCTCATTGATCCTCTTGGGACACATAACAGATTGCCCTTGAATAACAACCCATTTTGCAATGTATACTCAGCATATTGACTGTGAAAATGATTTTCAAAGTCTGAACATACCTTGTAGGCTTCGGAAAAGTCTTCATCATCACCATAGAGATCCTTAAAACTTTCCAATCCTATGCTTTTCAGCTGTATCTCTTGGACTGTCAACATCCTCCTGCTTAATGCATCTGCCACTTTGTTTTGCTGTCCCTTCTTGTGCTTAATGGTAAATGTGAAAGCTTGAATGTACTCCATCCATTTCAAGTGCCTATTGCTTAACTTCTCTTGAGTATTGATATAACTAAGTGCCTGGTTATCCGTGAAAACCACAAACTCTTTGGGCAGCAAATAATGCCTCCATTTCCTAAGGGACTGCACTAAAGCATAAAGTTTCAGATCATAGGTGGAGTATTTTTGTTTAGCTTCATTGAGTTTTTCACTAAAGAAGGCTACAGGTCTACCTTCTTGACTAAGGACTCCTCCTACTGCTACTCCACTTGCATCACACTCAACTATAAACAATTTATCAAAACTAGGCAATAACAAGATAGGTTGTGTTGCCACTTCTTTTTTCAACTTTTCAAACCCTTTATCAGCTTCTAGTGTCCATTTAAACTTTGTTTTCTGACCACCCTTGATTGTATCTAACAACGGGTACTTTTGTATACTAGGTTTTCGCTATGGCTTTATAAATGAGGGCTGGGTGTGAAAAGGTTCTTTACCTCGATTCTTTGTGGTTGTGGAAGCCCGGTTAGGACCTTCACATAGCGGATCCATCTTAAAGTTCCTTGCAGGATACTTTTAAGTACCAGTGCACAGCTCTTGTTTGAAGAACTCCGCTATAAAGTTTGTTGCTGGCTGTTCTTCTTACGTACTTTTAATTACCGGCGTCCATGCTTCAAATGTTCTTCTGCTGTCTTACTGAAAATCAGTATGTCATCCAAGTAGACTACCACAAAAATCCCTGTTAAATCTTTAAGCACCTCATTCATTAGTCTCATGAACGTGCTAGGGGCATTTGAGAGGCCAAATGGCATCACTTTCCACTCATATAAGCCATCATTCGTCTTAAAAGCTATCTTCCATTCATCACCCTCCTTAATTCTGATTTGGTGATACCCGCTCTTAAGATCCAGCTTAGTGTAAAATTTTGCACCTCCAAGGCAATCCAATAAATCTTCAATCCTAGGTATTGGAAATCTGTACCTAATTGTGATTCTATTTATTGCTCTAGAATCAGTACAAAGTCTCCATTTACCTCCTTTTTTTGTTTCCAAAACAACTGGGACTGCACATGGACTAATACTCTTTTGGATCAGACCTTGATTCAGCAACTCTTCCACTTGTCTTGCCACCTCTTTGTTCTGCTCAGGGGTTAGTTTGTATGCTACTTTGTTAGGCAATGAGGCTCCAGGTATGAAGTCAATTTGATGACTTATTGCTCTCTTGGGTGGTAGAGTGGATGGTGTTCCATCACTCACAATGCTCTTGTATTTGTCAAGCAAGTTTTGGACTGCTGCTGGTAACACTGTCCTTTCAGCCTTTTCCTCTTCTTTGGGCTGCATCATGATCACATACCCTTCATTCCCTTGATGTAGATCCTTGATGAAATCCTTGCCACTACTCAACATAATGTTAGGAACCTTGGACTGTCCTTCATCATCCTCAATCAATGATTGCAGCTTGAAGGTTCTTCCATCCTTCTTGAATTCAATGGTGTTCTCCTTTCCATGGTATACAACACCTCTGTCATATTTCCATGGCCTGCCAAGAAGAAGATGGCATGCATCCATGGGTAGCACATCTAAACCAGCATAGCGGCTCAGTAGATTTGCACCAGGCTGCAAGACACTCTTGCCCTTTGTTCTAACCATGTGACTTTGTAGGAATGGCTGGTGCCTTTGCGGTTTCGGCTTGTTCCTGCCTCTCGGAGGATTATATTATACGTAGAACCCGGAAGGAATCTACAATAACCTTGCATACCTTTCCCAATATCTTGCACCTTGCTCTAAACAAAGCTCTCCTTTGCTTGGGTTCTTCCTTGACCGGTTGTCTGATCAGCACTCTATTAAACATCAGACTTTCACCTACTTCTGATTCTATATGACTGATCTTAGGTGTCTTTACACTCACGGTGTCCTCTTGTGCATAAGCTACTCTTTTCTCATTGCTAGATGAAGCTTTCTTCGGGCACCTATAAGATGGATGGCCTAGCTGATTGCAGTTATAACACTTCATGGTGGAAAAGTAAGAGTTACTTCTGCCTGCTCCTCTACCTCTGTTTGAACCTCCTTGAGGTCCTCTTCCTCTATTAAAACCTCCTCTTGATGAGGTTTCACCTCCATGCTCAGTAAGCTTTGATTCAACTTGGTTTCTTTGGTCACCACCTCTTCCTTGGTAACCTCCACGATGTCCTTTTTGATCTCTTCCTCTTCCTCTGCCCTTAGAGGACTAATCATGCTTCCTTTTATTCCTCTCTTCAATCTTGATAGCTAGCTGATAGCATTGGTGGAACATCTTGAGACTGAGCAAAGCCATCTCTTCTGTATATTCCGCTTCAAATTCCATTTAGATACCTAGCTAGTTTTGACTCTCATCTTCTGCCCGCATTTGGGTCTCAAACCAGCTTCCAAAGCTCTTGAGTGTAAGTGTTTACATCTTGGTCTTTTGTCTTAAACTCTGCCTCTTCTTGTGGAGCTGAATTTCATAATCATCTGGCATATAGGATTCTTTCATTTTAGCAACCATTCCTTTCTAGGTTGATATAGGCTGCTTACCTTGTTTCTCCCTTTTAGTCTGGACAAACTTCCACCAAGTTAACGCTGATCCTCTCAACCTTGATTTTTCAACCTTCACCTTCTGTGCTTCTGTGACTCCATCACATTTGAAGTGATTCTCCATGCCATCCATCCAGTCCAAGACCAGATCGGGATCCATCTTTCCATGGAATAGTGGTACACCCTCAAGTCCTTTTCCACTTAGGGCTTTTAATGCCTTCAAGAAAGGCTCCTCCTTGAGAACAGGGTCAGGTTCAGGGACTTTGTCTTCCTCTGCAACCTCTTCTTCTTTTGGCACTTTTCCTTCCAGTTTCACCTGGTTCAGTGCTGCTTCAAGCTGTTCTATTCTTTCCTTTAGAGATTTGTTATTCTCTTCTTGCTCTTCAACCATCTTGGCTAACTGTGCATTCGTCACCATCTTGGGCGGTTCACTTGATTCAACTTCCTTTGACATATAAGTTGCTGCTTCCCAAATCTTTCACTGCTCTGATACCAATATGATAGAACGAGGGTTGGATTGAGATAATCACAATCTCAATGCTTTGGGTCTCCGTTGGGCAACCCCTTGGTGTCTCACTCCACCACTCAACCTATAGGCCCTAAAAGTGAATAGGCACCCCTGGTCACTTGCCAATCCTGCTATCAATTCTAGTTGCTGCTGCTAAACAGTTCTTGGTGCTTATTTGCCACTTTGCTGCCTCCAAAGAGTTCTTGGTGTTTTTCACATTCACTCAATCTAGCCCTTAGTTCTTATAAAGACTAGTACACTTATATCATCTTCCAACTTGCCTACAGGGGTGTGCATGGGTTTTGAAAACTTTAAAACAGTCATGGAAAGGTTCTTGCACAAGCACAAAACTCCACTTTTCAATCACTTCCCTTAAACCCTAGCTTAGGGTTTGGGTAGGCTACAAGAATTAGTCCTCTTCTCACAAAGAAAATACTCCTCACTTCCCTCCTTCACCTTACCAAACCAAATCTGCTTCTGTTCCCTTGCTCTAATCTGGAACACTAACAAAATTTTAGGTTCTTGGACTGTTTTCTGTCCGTTCAGTTAATGTACCCTGTTTTTGCAAGAACTAGGGTCTTCCTTGGTGCTTTCTTGGAGTGCTCAGCTTATTCTAACCTCCAAAAGATCAAACCAAAAACTCTGCTCACTTGTCTACCTCAGAGAAGGTCCCTGCAATCCCTGCACATTATGCATTGTCAAATATGCAACACCCCTGCCATGCTTTAACAGTGTAAAGACTGCCTTTTCCAAGCCGGGTACCTATAGTCTCGCCTAGGAAAAGATATTAGGCATGCTCTAGGAACTTCTAACAATCCCTACTACTAACCTATGTACAAACAAGGGTCTTGGCCACCTTCCCAACGTGCCCATGTTGCTGGCACAGAAAAAAACGTGGCCTAAGACCCCATTTACACTACTTTCAGCCAAAACAGAAAATAAGAGACAAAACCCAAAGAATGTACAAGAATAATAAAAGCGATGGATTTTCTAACTAGAACACCACTAATCTGATACAAAGAGCCTTCCTATGCACTAAATAAATCAACAAATATTTAACATAAATCCTCTGTTTGCTGTTCCCAATGTAAGAACAGAAAATCTGAAATTTTCACATCAAAAAAGGAAAAAAAAAACGTTGTTTTCTCTTCTTTTTACAAAAACTTCCAATACAAAAAGCCTCCAACCCAATCAACAGCTCGATAGATTTCTTTACATCATGAAAAATCAGTTAGGTTTTGCTGTTTCAGGCTCTAAAATGACAAAATAGTTCACGTTTGAAAACACACTGTGTTTTGCAAACAGACCCAAAATCTTAGGAATCAACAACCCAAAGATTCCTAACTTATTAAAATTTAAACTAAAGCTTCAAGAAGGTCCCCTTACACCTTATCAATGGTGTATTAGACTGTACATAACAAAACAAAAAGATTAAAAACATTACATTACAAATGCACTAACGAAACTAGTGAGCACAAAGAAGTTCAGATGGTGTTTCGATTCCATGGGCCTTGGGGGCTTGAGCAGATGATTCCGTATGAATCTCGGTAGGTCTTTGAAAAGTGGGAGAATGTTGGGATTAAGGCGTCTCAACCTTAGAGTCCTAATATTGATTAATTTAATGTATTATTCTATTTAATTATATTATTTAATTTCCTATGGTGTCATGTCATAAATTGGGACCCATTGGCTAGGTGACATCCCTATTGGAAGTGATTGGATGACATATCATCATCCCAAGTGGACATAAGTGTCCCACCTTAGAATCTTTGACATATATGACATATTTTATGATGCATCATAAGGCATCTTTATGCATGGAGAAAGTTGGCACCCAAGTTGGGTTATGACAGGTTGTAAGAGAATCAAATATTTTGGTTAGTTATGACAGATTCTCTTAGGGATTCTATGACAGATCTTGTGGAATATTTTATGGAATATTTATGAAATATTTTATGATAGTTGTAAGGCATTTGTCATAGGCTATTATGAGAAAATTTTGGGTGCCCAAGCTTGGAGAAAAAATATTGCATGTTATGATGGTTATAAGGGGTATAAGGGAATATCGTACATGTGTCCAAATGCATGTCTATGGCATGGGATATTGTGCCATGTGTATTTGGATGCCTATCCTCTTCTAGATGCTTCTCTTAACTTTTATTATTTATATATTGTATGGCTTGCATTGTAGAATGCATAGTTTGTTTGCAGGTAACAAAGTGCCGCCATATTTACTCCAAAATAGGTGTTTGTTTCAAAGCACTTGTTGAAGAAGCTTTGTACTTGGAGTTGCATTGTAACCTCTATTTGATTTAATACAGTAGTACCGTGGCTTTGGAGGGTGGGGTTTTTTACTTGAAAGGGTTTTCCCCATGTATATCTGGTGTTTTGTGTTTATGTGTTCTTGTTGTTCTATCTCATTAGATTTCTATGTGTTTCTCCTTACTATAACTATATAAGGTGTTTGAAGGAGTTTTTTTGTAACTCGAGCCCCTAGTTAGATTAGTGTAGGAAGCTATTTCCA
>VDFB02373365.1:153688611-153704120 GCA_007258455.2 Sequoia sempervirens
CAATCCATTTGTTATTCCTAAACACACTCCATCCACGCCTCCATGCATGAAATACAATTCTCACATTGACCGTGTATTGGCAATGACCCTTCATCATAAGGATTTAGAAGGAAATCTATCACAATGTGCACACAAAGATAAAGTTAACTCCGGTATCGATGAAGCAAATTAGGAATCTAAAAATTTGTATTCAAGTGCACGTATCTTAGCAAAACAACTTCTTCAAGTAGGATATTGATGGCACATTATCACAAAAGAATCTACATCAGCAACACCTTGTGGTTTAGAACGAGCTTTAAATCTTTCACTGAAAAATACAAAAAAATCAAAAAATATGAAAATCCAAAAAAAATCAGAAAAAAGGATTGAAAACAGTAAAGAAAAAAATTGTCCTCTAGCAAAATTGCATAGGCGGCACTTTGGATAGGTACTGTGATGAAAACCTAGCAAACATGCATCATGTGTAGAATTGAGCATCTGCGTGCGCTATTTCAAGTGAAAGCATCTCATCCCATCCATAATAAATCTAGCATTCCATCCATCTTATCCATAATAAATCCATTCATCCATGAACCATTTATCCAATCCATTTTCATCCATTTGCATTCATGGTCCAATTTATCTTAAATCTTGATAAAATTTTGGTGCACACTTTACACTTGCTTATGGTAAACATCTTGACATGGATCATTTTCATTGATCCTATTCTACCCAACATTATCTGAGTCATGAAGCAATATCCAAATGAGCTTTCTTGATCCAAACACCTTATCTTATCGTAAGATAATCCTTGGCATCCTTTACATGATTACCATATCCATCCATCCATACACCTATCTAGGCATCCACCCATGACATTCCATACATTGCTAGACACTGGGGGCAAGTATTTACATCTTGCTTCGAGAATAAATCTTGATCTATATCCTCCAACTTATGTGGTGATTCGAATATTGGAAAAATGTGAAATAAAATTGGTCCACCACTTCTGAGCAAAAATCCAAATCACTAGCCCATGGCATATTTTGACAAAAAGACATTCCTTATCACGCTTCATCTTTCATCAAACACCAATCCAAATAGTCAGTGTCAGTTGCATCTAAGTTTCACTTCAAACATCACATCAAATTATTCAAACAAATTTTATTCCAAATCAAGCTTCATCAATCATGATCAATAAAATCCAATCAAAAAATCATCTCAAGATATCCTTGTGTTGCTTAACACTATCCTTGCATTTTTGTGTATCCTCAACAATGTTATCATCATCAATCCCTCATCATCTTGGGATATCCATCCTAATCCTTGTGTTGCTTAACACTCTGGGTGAAGCCACAATAATGGTTTACAATTGAAGTGAGGAAGGAAAACTCACAAAAAATGAATGCATGGCAAAAAAATTGATTTTAGGGGTTCATACGAACCTATTGGTTCGACCGAACCAATTAGGGGTTCGGTAGAACCTAGGTTCAGCCGAACCCTCTTAATAATTTCTCGCCAAAAAATCCATCAAAACCCCTTATAGAATGGGGGTTTGAATGAACCCTGGTTCGAACGAACCCCTAGGGGTTCGCTTAAACCCCTAGGGGTTCATTCGAACCCCCTTTAATCCTCATCCACCCCTAAGACAAAACAAAAAAACTTGAATTTTGACACTTCAGAGCTCGGTTTGAGGATGAAAATGGAGGAATATTCACAAACCCAACTAGAATCAGGTAGTCCTCGAATGAGCTATCCAAAAACACTCAAAAGTTAGAAAAACATCAAAACATGGAATCGAACTACGTTGTCTCTGAGCTTAAATGTAGGCAAGGTTAATCTTTGATCAGCCCCTGAGACACAAAAAAACAAAAACATTCGAAAAAGGAATCAAAATCCAAACACATCCAAAATCACATCAAAATCCAAAAAAAATTCATAAAATCTGACAAAACTCAAAAAAATTTGAAAAAATTGGAAAATCAAAACATTTGTAAAGCATCTTAAAAAAACCAAAAATAGCCTCAAAACATTTTCAAACATAAAAAAAAATCCAAATATTTGAAAAAATCCATCTGTCTCATCTCGCTTGCACCCGCAATAACATCACTCATAATAAATGATCATCATCCTCAACCTTTGGTAAAACGTTGGAAACAAGTCTAGCAGGTTAAAAGTGAAAACTCAAAAATGTCAAGTCTCAGGTCTAAGTTAGTATGTAACCAAGTTGGTTGATTCTTTGTGTGATAGCCTCTCATCCAATCAATCACATTTCAAACATCTGATAACATCATGTCTTAGGATGTATCCTTCCTACAATGGCCATTATTTATCAGAAAGAGCACTTTGGATAAATGAAATGATGTGCCGCCATCCACTAACATGTCCTACGGATGCATCCTTCCTGCAATGGGCATTATCTTTTGGCAATAGTTTCGGTTCTTATCCTTAAGAACACATTTCCTTTGGTTAGTAGTATTGAAGAACATCAGCTTGTTTGTTTACTTTATCTTTGTCTTTTGACTTATCTCTTTGTTGTCATTCCAATAACCTCTCAATGATGTCCAAACAAATGGATTTAGAGAGATAGGAATTGGGAAATGATCATTATCTTTTATCTGCTTGCTTGTTGGACGTTCTCGTAAAATAACCTAGGCGAATACTTGCATTGTTAGATATGTATGGAGGGTGTTTTGGGAAAAATTGTTGACATTGCATTGATAGGTTATACCTTTCCGTGTTTTGGTCAAGATGTTTGAAACTTCTAAAGTGCATCCTAGCAAGGTTTTTGTATGTCAGGTGTGAACAGGAATACTCCTATCTATTTGTCGAGTCAAAGTCCATCACACTAAGTGCAACGCCATCCCCGGTTCTTTATAAGTACCTTGATGCATCGTGGCTTAGGTGTGTTATCAAACATAAGGTAAGGACCTTTAAAATCCAAATTTGATAAGCAAATCATCCATTTCTCATCATATGCTCTGCTCATAAAGTTGGCTTGCTGGATCCTCTTGTCATCACCTCATTTCTTCTTTCGTCTCTCCACACTAACATAGCATCACCAATGCATCCATCATGCATCCATCCTGCATCCATAAACCATTAGCATTCTACATATCATCCCACATCCATGTTCACCATCATAATATAGATTTGTTAGTCTAAGCATCTCATAAATCATACATTTGCATAAAACACCTAATGTATAATCATATAGGCATCACCACATCACATTATCGTTTAAGTTGTTTACAATATTATAGATTGGTTATTCTAAGCATCCTAAAACGATCTCATTTGCATCATCATCATAACCATCCATTTTGAACCTTTCTTATCATTGAGATCACCTCAAATTGAATCTTTTCACCAATCTCTCTAGGCAATGTACTAGTGTACTTCTTTTTGCTGGGGCATCTGAATAAGTCAAGGAATTTTTGAATTTTGATAGCAGCAAGTTTATTCTTTGAACCAACACAACAAGTACATTGCTTTAAAGAGGGGCAAAGTGTAGACACGTGAAATTAGCATTATGCACTAATTTAATTCATATACTCATTCAATCATCAAATAAATCAAATTCACATTCATCCATTCATTAGGTAAATCAATTCATTAAATTCAATCTCCTAAGGTTATCCATTTAAATTAAATAAATCAACTTTATTTAATTTAATTCTCACATCATCCTTTTAATTAAATAAACCAAAATTTATTTAATTAAATCCCAAATTCATATTCCATCCCTTTTGATTTAAATAAATCAAAAGTATTTAAGTCAAATGGGTCAAAATCATCTATCATCATCTTAACTAATCTAATCCAATCACCCATCACATCCTCTAGCTTTTCCCACTTGCACAAATAAATCAATTTATTGATTTATTAAAATCATCATTTTCCCTCAACAAAGCATCTTTTGAGAATATTCCTCAAGTTTGAATTTGAAAACAAGTTGACTTGTCCGGTCCAACATGGAAATAACTTCCCTCTTACATGTCCCCCACTTGGCATTAAAGTCACTTTTTCTTCCCCCAACAAGCCAAATTTGAATTTGAAAAAGGCCAACCAATCTCATTTATGGGCACATTGACCAAAACTTGCACATTCCTCAACCATTCACAAGCTAACAAGTGGCTCCATCTCATTGGATAAAACATTATCCCACATTGCTCTCTTTTGAGCACTCTTTCAACTTGAGAGTCTATAAATGGAAGCTTCATTCTTCAACAAATCATCCACAATCCTCATGCAAAGTTACTCTCTTCAATGGAGAGCTAATTTTGTCCATTCCACAACTCATCCAAGTTAGCATTTCATCTTGATCATCATCTTGCATCTTTTTATCATTCGGGAGCTTAGCAAGGATTGGGAAAGGGCTTCTTTCCACAGAAACACCAATCCACTATGGGATAAAGTTTTGATCATGTTTTTATATGCTTGCAATTAGCTATTTTTGTTCTATATAGTTTTGCATATTTTAGCATGGTTAAGTATTTCATAGGGATGTTTAATCTAATGTGTTTCAAATGACTAGCATTCAATGATATTATGTTAAGGTCAAAGCATATGTAGATTTGGCATCCATCTTGAACCTCTTTATTGCGAGATCGACCCTCAAATCGAATCTTTTCACTCAATCTATCAAGGGGGCAATGTACTATTGTACTTCTTTCTGTTGGGGCATCCGAAAAAAATCAGAATTTTTTTGAATTTTGATCACGGCAAGTTTATTCTTTGAACCAATGCAACAAGTACATTGCTTCAAAAAGGGGCAAAATGTAGACATGCAAAATTAGCATCATGCATTTAATCAAATTCACATTAATCCATTCATCAAATAAATCATGTCTATTTAATTTAATCTCTAAGGATCATCCATTTAAATTGAATAAATTAACTTTATTTAATTTAAGCCTATCATCATCCTTATAATTAAATAAATCAAACCTTTATTTAATTAAATCTGAAATCACCTTTCATCTCCCTTTGATTTAATTTAAATCCCTAAATCTAAGTCAAATGGGTAAAAGCATCTAACATCATCTTAACTAATCTAATCCTAATTAATCTAATCTAATCACCTATCACATCCTCTAGCTTTTCCCACTTGCACAAATAAATCAATTTATTGATTTATTAATTCATCATTTTCTTTCAACTTTGCATAAAAAATGAATATTCCCTCAAGTTTGAATTCAAAAACAAGTTGACATATACATCCAACAAAGCATTTAAGAGGTCTTACATGTCTCTTACATGTCCCTTTGCAAAGGTCAAACTCAACATTTAACTCTCAAATTCAAAATTCAAATCTCCCCCTCTTTGGCACATTGACCAAAACTTGCACATTCCTCAACCATTCACAAGGTGACAAGTGGCTCCATCTCATTGGCTAAAACTTTATCCCACATTGCTCTCTTTTGAGCACTCTTTCAAGTTGAGAATCTATAAGTAGAGTCCTCATTCTTCAACAAATCATCTACAATCTCATGCAAAGTCACTCTCTTCACATTGAGAGCTGATTTTGTCCACTCCATCTCCAAGGAATTTTATCATAAAGCTTATCAAGGATTGGGAAAGGGCTTCTTTCCATAGAAGCACCAATCCACTATGAGATATGATTTACTTCATGTATTATTGTATGCTTTCAATTAATTTTTCTAATCCTTTGTTATTTTGATTGCATTATGAGGCATGTTGAGTTATTTCATAGGGATGTTGACTGTTGGCTTTGTTTTAAAATACTAATCATGCTTTGTACGTTAGGATTTTAGCCATTTGCAGATTTTCACATCCACAGGTCCTTATACCTAGATGCTTATACTTCATTGCTAAATAAAAAATGCAAACAGTGTTCAGGTCATCTAGATGTTGATATTATTTAAACACTTATACTAATTTGTGACATAATAAGCTCGATGATGATATAAGCACTTAAAAAGCACAAGAATTCTCATTGCCTTGCATTCTCCCTTTCATCAATCATTTTCTCTTCATCATTTTGTTCATCTTCCTTGTCATAGAGAAATCAATTAATTGCTTTATCCAACTGATGTATGTCTCTTGAATCAAATCTCAAACTAATATACTTGCTTCTCAAAATATCATAACCCCTTGACCAATCAATCAATCAATCATTGTATCAACTTTTCTTGCGCAAGCACTAATCTCAATTAGCTTAATCAACTCAATCAACTTAATTAACTCATCAACCTAATTATACTGATCATTTCCATCAATTGTTCAGTTACGCCCATGGGTAAACCCTCAAAAGTGGTTTACAATTCGAGTGAGGAAGGAAAAGTTGCAAAAAATGACCCCATGCAAAAAAAATATTTTTGGGGTTCAAATGTTCGAACCAAAAACATGGTTTGTTAGAACCTACGATTGAGTGAACCCATTTAATGCAAGGTCCCACCATTCTTGCCAAAAAAACATAAGGAAAACCTTTTTTGACAGGGGGTTCACTCGAACCCCCCATGGTTTGCTCGAACCCCCCTTTTCCTACCTTCTCACCCTCTAGCACCAAAAAAATCCTAAATTTTGCGCTTCAAAGCTTGGGTTGAGAATGAAAGTGGAGAAGAATTCACAGACCCAACTGGATGATGGCAGTCCTCAAAATGAGATATCCAATGAATATAATTTTAATATGTTTTAGTTTTATTATGTATTTGCTATTTTAGTTTTATTAAACACAGGTTTTTCATCGAAAATCAAGCTCTTTGTTCTGCACATGTGGAAAAATAGCAGATTATAAAAAAAATGAAAAATTTGAGTGCACCAAATATTGAAGTCCTTGATCCAAAAAAAAAAAAAAAAATTTGATACATACAAATAAAGTTATGCATTATATGGTCTATTATGTCTAAATTGTAATTGGTCTCACTTTGAAACTTGATTAAGTAAAAAAATTCAATAAAACACTATGAAACCAATTGGAAGCACTAGGTATCATAGTTACAAATCTAAATTCAAAAAAATTAGAATTTTATCCTTCATGGAAAAGAAGTTATGTGTTATCTGGTGAGCATCACTCCTTAAAAATGTTGTTTACTGAAGAAAACTATTTTTCAAAGGAAATGGACAAAGAAGTGCAATCTAAATCCAAATTTTTTGAAAAAACATATTTAGAATCTACAAGAAAAATGTCACAAATCACTAATTTGCATCATCTTCAAATTCCTCATGGTTTAGCCGCTATAGATGTGTGAAAGTGAAGATTTAGTTAGAAAAAATTATTTTAGTGTAAAGTTTGGCTAAAAATTGTAAACCAGTATTGTGGGATGACCCCCATCAACTGTACATTTTCATCAAATGTACATCACTACTTAATCACATGCGCAATATCAATCATCTAATCATTTTCCCATAATGTATCAAGAGATCATTCTTCTTACAATCCGTTCAATCAATCTCTCGAGGGGGCGTATCATATTCATCATTATCCTTATCAAGATATCTTTGGGGCATGTATCAGTTGATCAAATTTTCTTTGAAACAATGCAACATGTTGCATTGTCTCAAAGAGGGAAAAAATGTAGACACATAAACAATTTCTTTGAAACAATGCAATAGATTGCATTTTCTCAAAGAGGGACACCCTTTCGAGTATATACACTTAAGTCTTTCAAGAATGGACAAATAAGGGCCTCCAGGAAGGGAAGGATGATGCAATCGTCCTCTCCTTGAAAATCTACAAGTAGCAAGCTACAAGTAACTTATACAAGCCAGAGATTTCTATCTCAATTAAAGGGATTTCATATGATGAGTAATTTTTTTCAAAGTACAGTGTGCATCTCTTGCATTGAATCATGTTGCCAAGTAGAATATCTCAATCAAAAGGTTGGAAAAACTACTTTAAATTTATTAGTCATTGCTTAGGGGACTCAACGTTTGGCTAACATCCAACAAGCTACTTAAATCTTTAACCACTCCTACTAGGGGCTCTATATACCCAAACATACCTCCCCATTCTGAATGACACTATCAACCCCTACTATTTTAAGGGCCTCCCACTCCTATCATCCTGGCACTAACAGTTAGTATCCCCCCACTTACAGCAGGGTGGTGACACTAACTTTATTCTCCTCCCACTGATACTGATAACAAGGTTGGTGCCTTAGAATAGTAGGGCCTCGGCAAGGGGTGGGTGGGAGGTCTAACGGCCCTTTAGAATAGTAGGGGCCCACCCAACCTGGGTAGTGCCATTGGGGGGTGGGCCCTTATCCCCCCACCCCCCTACAATTCTATGGGCCCCACACACGCCATATATTCCTTAGGCTCTTCACTCCGGATTCAAATCCTCTCGCGTACATTATTCCAGTGATGGCCCCTACTATTCTATGGGGTTTGTTCGTTCCCGCCCTATCCTTCCTATCTGCGGGCCTTAAGGCACAGTCGAGGAGATCCGGGGATAGTTTTCTTATTCCAGCCAAACACACTGCTCAAGCGTGCGTCCGGGGAGAGATTCATTCTTACTTATGACTTGCTACAAGGGAGGCGTCGCCGAGGGGCCCCGCCTTATGACTTGCTACAATATTAGAGGGATATATTTCTTATTGAAGCTAAGGAGTGCGTGCTTCAGTTCCGGGTTCAGACCGCAGGAGATATTCGGTCAATGCTCTAAGGCAGCTAAGTCGTATAGGCAGGTCGTCCAGTTCGCTATAAGTTCCAGCCACGTTCGCCTATCACCCTCGCTTTCCAGTTGTACTCATTCTCGCTAATACCAGTTCAAGATACATATCCGTTCATACCAGCATTGGCGGCTTTCCGGCGTTGGTTGTTAATCCATATGCGGATACCCTCCAACATATCTATTCATACATATTAATTCTCTCTTTCTCCTCGTTAAGAGTCGCTAGAAAACAGTCATTAGGGCATCACCTCGCCCGGCACCCCTTCCTATTCGAGATTCAGTTGATGACCCTCATGGGTCTCCCACCGAAGCCCTTGAAGCCCCTGCCTTTGATGCTTATGCTACCTCTGTGGCCTCTGTGCCTGCTTCCCTTTAGAATAGTAGGGCTGCTTCCACTTAAATAGGGCCCAGGATTGGAATTGGAGCTGCCTTCTAGAATAGCTTTGATGCTTGCTTTGCTTCCATCGATGCTGGCAGCCCATGCCTTTCCTCCTGCTGAAACGACTGCTATTGGTGCTTTTTCTCGGCTAACATCTAACTTTGGATCCGTATCCGAGCGGGGTGATGGCTCTATAAATGGTTCTGCAACAAGCTATCGATATCGAACAAGATTAACCGGTCATGTTACGGGTGCTGAGTAAACTACGGGTGAAACTGTCTTTACGGGCTATGGTCCTATAACTGGAAGGGATATGGGCTTTCGAACCGCTGCTTCCACTGCTTTTGCTTCAACAGGGGAAACAACTGAAACATTCACTATCACGTCGTGGATAAAAAAGAAAAACTGGTTATAGGTTAATCCTATTGTTTCCCACCCACCCGCTGTTTTTTTGCGGATAAATTGAAATTGGATATGAAACTAGGCCCTCAAGTTAATAAGCTCGATCAACAGAATCGGGGTATCAATCTGGTCGGAATGCTAGGTCTACTGAATCAATGGGTGAAGCTGCTAATGCCTCTGCCGCCTTTGTTACTAATGAAACTGGCTCTACTTCAATGGGTACTGGTCCGAGACGATCAACTGGATCAATTGGAATTGGCTCTTTTAGCCATGCCGCTACTACTGCCTTTGTCGGTGCTGATGCTACTGAAATTGGTATTGATGGATCTACTCTCTTCATTCCCATCCTGAGCTTGACCCCTAAGGTGGCCCTCCCCTTAGAATAGTAGGGGCCTCCCACCCACAACTAATATCCCCACCCACCCTGCATGGCGGTGGTACCCCCTATTAACCTGCACTGGTGACCCATACTAGAATTCTTAATTAATTAGTCAATGTGTGTGGGGCCCTACTATTTTAAAGGGCTAGCGGGCTAATTAATTACGAAGCAGGACTTCTGGGGGGTTAAGTTATTATGAAGTGTATGCTAGCAGGTTAATTAATGAAGTGGGGGGTTAAGTTATGAGCGCCCTACCATAAAATTTGAGGGGCTATGGATCTAGGGTGGGAAACTATAGTTCCGGTGAAGCCCCTAAAATTCTATGGCCCTACTATTCAACTATAATGGGGGGGTATATACCATTGTCAAGTTCTGGGAGTTATAGATGAGGGAGTTCCATTGGCACATTCATTAACCTGCTATAATACGGGAACTATAGTTAGATCTTGGTGTTTAGCTTTGATCAATTTATATAGTGGCCTAAGGGAAAAACTACTTTGAGTCACCTTCAGTTCTCTAGTGTGGGATGTATCTCAAGGAAGGCCTGATCTAAAGGTAATGCTTCTAAAGTAATCAAATACAAAACCCAAAGTAATTTTCATCACCAAAGATCGTTAAAAGACGTGAGGGGAGAGGATACACACTTGGTTTTCCAAGCATGGTGAAAATGATATACAATCCATAGCAGTTTCTTTTTAAGCCCAAAATTTCAAGTGTGTAAAGATATCAAATTGATTTTTAAGTACACTAATTTCAAAATGTTTTAGAGTTTCAAGAAGGATATAGCAATATGCAAATTAAAATTGATTTTTTCAATTTTATAACACCAAAAGAAATGTTTGTAATCATGTTGTTCACCTTAAAGAGAGATAGAGAGGGATAAGTAGACATAGAGAATGGTGAGCTAGAGAGTAGAGAGGGAGGGAGAGAGTGAGAGAGAAAGATGAGGGAGGGAGGGAGAGAGAAACGTAGAAGGAAGGAGTAAGGTTGGGAGATTGAGAGAGGGAGAGAGAGAGGTAAGATAGAGAGAACTATAGAGGGAAGGAGATAGAGAGAGGAGGAAGGTGGGGAGATTGAGAGAGAGGGAGAGAGAGAGGGAGGGAGGGAGACCTATAGAGACAAAGAGAGATATATATAAGTATATAGGGAAGAAGAGAGAGGGAGAGAGAGGGGTAGAGAGGGATAGGTTTCCAAACCATTTACAATGTGGTGGGGAAACTCTTGCCCATTTTTGGCTGGGAAAGATTAGATATGTAGTTGAGTAGGATATGTAGTTGTTTGGTTTTCAAGTACATCTATTGCAATCATTGAAAATAATATAATTTTGTGAATGCTCTTGACTTTTATAAAATTGTAAAGCGTATTTAATTAGTTATTTCTTTAGTTAATTTAAGTAAATGTGAGAAAATAAATCCTATTAGCTAGGTAATTGAAACTGGGAGAGTTGGCAGATAACTATATTTTGAAAATAAAATATTTATTTAAAAAGGTTACAAATTTATTTTTTGGATATTTATTTATTTTATATAAAAATTAAAATAAGATTCCAAAAACAATATTTTTAAGTGGTGCTATTTTAGATTTATGTATTTGAATTATTGATATTAGCTTTAAAATATAAAAAGAACAACCAACATATAAAATAGTAAAAATTAAAACACAACTAACATATATTTGAAAAAAAATGCAAAAATAAAATATAAATATAAATATAAATTAAGTAAGTAAACATTATTTAGATAAATACTGAAAAAGATATTCATAAAGAAAAAATAAATAAATTGCAAACTAAAAATAAAAGCATTTTATTTATTTATTTATCTTTTTAAAACTTGAAAATATTTTCTTATTATTTATTCTACTTTTATTAAAAAATAAAATAGCTATTAAATAAAATATAAGGTAAGTATTTTCGAAAAAATTGAAGTAAAAATTAAAATAAATATTGCTCATGAATCTAAATGAGTTTACAATTTCTAGCATATTCCTACCCTGTGCTAGAATGGGATAGTTGGAGTAGGGTTTAAGTATCCATAAAAGCATTAAGGATAAGCGAATGGTTTGGTAGTCATGCTTTCAAAATATGGAAGCATAGAGAAATATCATGAGCTGCTTGACTGAATGCCTCAAAGAAATGTGGTTTCATGAAATGCCATGACATACACAAAAATCTTGATATCTTCTAGTGTTCATGTGGCTACATTATATCCCTTGATTTTGATTGACACATATCTCCTACATGATATTTGAAGAAAGTTAACAAGTTTGAAAGTAATGTAGTCTTGGTTTGTCAATTAACTATTGACTCTCAATATTTTCTAGGTATTCGTCTACCACATTTCATAGTATAAATTTTGAGTTTTTAAAATTATGAATTTGTATGTTTAATAAAATTTTGTAACACATTTGTTATTATTTTTTTTGTTAAATCATGAAAAATAACATGGATAAATTTCTCAATTGATAGAATTTTATGTAAGAGACAACCCTAGAACATCTAGGGAGGAGGCTCTAGATCATATGAGGATGCCTATTGAATGAAGCATAGAAGAATTCAATAAGGAGAATTTGTTTTATAATCATGATATACCGATTTTTTGTAAGATGATTTTATTTTGATTCCATTTATAGCTCTATGAATTTTGTTTGGAGGGACATAGATGGATTCTCAATATCACATCAAGGTACTAAAAATGACATAATGAAAATGCTTCTTGAAGATATACCTCTCTAAGATGGAAGAGAGAACAAAAGAGTTTATTTTATTTGTTTTTCATCTAAAAATATATCGTAGACCCAAAATATTATGGGTGAAAACTTCACAATTAGAGTTTTTGGAAAAATTATTTTCAAGAAAATAATGTATTGCCCAATTTCATATAATCATTTGCATATACATGAAAATTAACATTTTAAAGAATATCTAATTTTATTATTGTATATAGATTTCAAAGTTATATTATATCAATTATTTTTCACTAGATATCACATGGTTGTGTCAATAGGACACATTATATAGATAGAAATGTAATACAAAAATCTCCTTATTTTTCACTAGAATATGAAGTTTAGGGTTGAATGATAAATTTGAGCTAGGGAGAGAATGTATGGAAGTACGTGTGAATAAAGGGAAAATAATGATGAGTAGATGATGAATGCATGGAAAATGATGAAAATATGAGTGAAATAGGTATTAATAGGAAAATAGTCATGAAGCAAGTTTAAATAAGAGCATCCCACTTGTCATTAAGACATTCCCATCAAAGTGGGTACATAGCTAAATGAGAAATAGAATGAATATGCTAATATTTGAATAAATGTCCCAATCATAACACTCTATAACAAGAATATCCTTTTGACATAAATTAAAATTTTTAATGCCCTTAACTCATGCTACATTTTTAATGAGGGAAATTGTAAGTTTTGTTCTAAGAAATCAAATTAAGTTTTATATGCTTTAGTTTTGGTGACGTTTGATTATAATATAGAAAAAAGCACCACGATCTTTAGAAATTGAAAGCTAAATTAAATATTGAAAAATAGTTAATACCAATCAATCCACTCTCCAAAGACTCAACAATAGTATTATCTCTTGAGTTTTTTGATAGAATAGTTCACACAAATATCATAAAGTGAGACCTCCTTAAGGTAACTTATTCAATGATAATAATATTTCAATCTTCATTTTTTTTCTTTTTATACAACATGAATATAAATGTGATAGGTGATGTTGGCTCAACATGTTGTACTATGGGGACTAGAGCATTGAACCTCATCACCACTTGCATGCAACAAAATGCTTTCAGAAAATCGAACCAAGCCTCGTCCTTCAATCTCCAAAACTTAATTAGAATATTTTTAAAAAGTCTTAAGAATAAGAACAAAATTATCAACCTTTATTTATTTGATCAAATAAATCTCTCGATTTTTAATACTAGCAATCATACCTTGATGTTCAATGGATATGTCGAAGAGGTGTAGATGGTTAATTAAGGGAAATTTTGGTCTATATTTTACATTCATTTGTGTAGTACATGAGTTCAATTGGTAGGAAATTCAAATATATATAATACTCAAAATATATTTATTAGTAACTTATACAATTGCATTAATTCTATAAAAAATATTAAAATTTAAACAATTGAAAGAATAGTACAAAATAAAGAATTTAAAATGCGTTGCAATGAAAGTAAAACTATGATTTACACAAAAAATTAGATTTTTTATTTTTTGTTTCTTTAAAAGTTTTGTAACTTATAAAAGAATGTAAGAGTATGTATAACTTTATCTCTATATTATTTCTTATATTATGCATGTTCATGACATTCCATGCATTTTCTTCATTAGGAATAGAAATAAAAGGTTTAACAATAATTTCAAGTTGAACAATTTGTAATCAATTTAAATATAAAGTAAATATAATAACCATAATATATTTATTAATAATTTAAGATATATGATTACATAAAAGAAAATTCTAAAAGTTTGAATAAT
The DNA here is from genome assembly GCA_007258455.2 of Sequoia sempervirens. Taxonomy (NCBI): domain Eukaryota; kingdom Viridiplantae; phylum Streptophyta; class Pinopsida; order Cupressales; family Cupressaceae; genus Sequoia; species Sequoia sempervirens. The sequence goes on from VDFB02373365.1 coordinate 153,702,883, forward strand.
AAAAACATTACTAATGATTTGCAATGAAAGTAAGCTATGATTTATATAATAAGCTGTATGTTTATGCTTTGCCTCATTATTAAAAAAATGGGAGAACATATAGATATTTGATTTTGGAAAAAAAAAAAATTTAACTATTTATTCTAATGAAATATGGATTGATACGGATAACTCATAAAATGTGAATCCATTCATTTAACTTGAAAGCTACACAATTAAATCCTAATAACAATAGCCATCAAATCTAATCCCCATCTCTACAATAACATTTTCGTGGACTATACTCTAAAACCTACCTGCACATCTGGTCCATGTCCATACGAATACACTCTTCTACGAGAAGAAGAATGTCTCCAATCTTTATGTCTAACACACTATAACGATTAAACATTCAATGGGCAATTATGTAGCTAAGGAAACTTCAACACAACTTTTTCAGATTTTTACACCTGATAGAGTCTTTGTAATGAAACAATATTATGAACGACAACAAGTACTAAATAACAACATAAGATAAAAGGCTTATATTCAACGTAAATCTAAACTCTAGAATCCGAACGGGTCTCGGGAGATTTATTCTTCTTTTCAATGTCTTCAAACAAGCTCCCATCATACAGACGTCTAAGTGCGTCCTTCTCAATGTCACCATCCTTGATCTTAACCAATTTGCACAGTAAGCTCCATTCTCCATATGCTGCCAGCCTAAACAAGACCATTTTCATTCAGATAATCTGGCATAGAAAATTGGAGTAAATATATAACTTGACAAACCAATATGCTTACCATCCAAAATAGTCATGCATACCCCTCTTGTCTTTAACCATGCTCCACAACTCTGAATGTGTGAGTCTGTCTGAATTGGAGCTGAGAGCATATTTGCTAAAGATTGCATCAAACTTTGCAGGATCAAACGTGCCATCAGTATCATAAACGTTTGAGTCGCTTCCACGTTTTGCCTTGCGAATGTTTGCAATTTTTATTGGAAGAAATGGTGATGGTATCCACCCCTGCTCAGGTTTTTGATAGGTAAGAGAAGATAAGAAGAATGAATATAACTTCAGATTCGTAGAGCAGAAGTAGAATGAATTATACTCACAGAAGATGTAAAATAGCTCAGGTTTACATGGAAAAGGAATGCTGCTACCATGGAGATAAAAAAACCAAATCCTAAAGCCCGCATACCTGGGTACATTCAAACCCAGAAAGGCCCACTCGTTAAAACAATTTTAAAAGGGTTC
>VDFB02373365.1:153704220-153766623 GCA_007258455.2 Sequoia sempervirens
GGACTGTTAATGTTTTGGTAGTGGCAAAAGTATCTTCCTTAAATAGATATTATGTCAATTGGCTGACCCACATGAATCGACTTATTCCAAAAGATCAACATGCAAGTGTAACTAACATGAAAATGTCACATCTCCTTAAAATAGTCAATCTGAAACACCTCACTGTGAATGTAATGCCTCCTTAAAATAGGCAATTGTAATGGGTATGTGCAGGATCATCATGGAAAAAATAGGCCCTTAAGTGGCAAAAAATTCAAAAAATTTATAGAGTTAGGGAACTTGACATAAAAATTTGAATAAGTTATCTATATTATTTCAAAAATATGTAAGAATAGAATTTGTAGAAAATTGAATGTAGTTTCTAAACTAGTAGGTTTATTTTTAAAAAAACAAAATCTATTTGGTGAAAATTTGAAATGTCAATGCAATAATACTTAAATTTCTGGGGAAAAATAAGAAGTAGGTGTCTATCCGACCACCCTAACCATAATAAAATGCTAATATTTTTTTATGAGATTTTAGACATAAGTAGAGGACTCATGTCTGAATGTGATGCATATTTTTTTGTAGTTTTTTCCAAGTAAAAAATTAATTATGATTTTTGCCATAACTTTTTAAAAAAAAATAAAAACTCGTATATCTAACCACCTTTAACTTAGGCCAAAAACTTCATGAAATTCATTTTTTAATCCTACAGTATATGAAGCATAGAATATGACGCCGTTTTAGATTCAAAAAATGTGATATTGTTTGAAAAGCCATGATGTTTTTCAATCAACCTATCAATTAGGACTTTTAGTCAATTCAAATAGAAAATGAATAATAATTATTTATTAAATTCAAAGTAAAGCATAATTTATATTGGTAGAAAGCTAAGAATCTCCTTTAAAAACCCTTTTCGTTTCATTAATTTTGGGTTAAAAAAAGTCATCAACCACATACCCTACAAATACCCATCATACTGCCACTTTTTGGCCCATCATGATCCTACACATACCCTAATGCTTCTAGTGTGTCTTCTTTTGCATGCAATTGTAACCTCTCCTTGCTTATAAATAGGAGAGATGATTCCTTATTTGGGATTGATTTTTGCTTAAGTATGGTCATTCTCTTAAAGAGGATTTTGCTATCTACAGCAAAAAATATTTTGAAGACCAAATTGGTATTAAGGTGAAAGTCAGAGTTCTTTTGTATGCATGCATCTTTGAGCGGTGCTATTCTTTTGTGGGTCAAGTTGTAAGTTGATTTTTGTTATTTCTTTTAAATATACAAGAGATACATTTGTGGCTAGGTTTTTCTCCCTCATGAAGGAGGGTTTTCCCAAGATAAAATTCTTGCATTGTTCTCATCTTATGTGTTTTGAGTTTCAAAATTTTGTTTCTCTACTTTTCTGGTTCAAAATTTAACATCAAGACCCCCAAGGATGTTACCTCTATGGCAATCATGGCCACCCACAAAGCTAAAACCCCTTAAAGGGAAGCCATGACCCTCATGTGGTTGGTTGTGCTTCCACAAGGGTTTCCCTTTTTGAAAATTTCAAAATCATATTCATAAAAAACATAACCCTATGATTTTTCATTACAAAACTCTATTAAAACAAGTTGATGTTGGAGGCTTCACACTTTAACTATTTATTTATTTGTATCTCCTTGCAAGCGTTGCAAAATAGGAAACAATTCAAAGTTATACTAATTAAAATTCTTCTCACAAATATTTTGAAAATTTTAAGCTACAATTTACTTGTTCATTGTGTGAAACTACTTGATCAAATAAATGCAGGTTTATTCAAAATGTAACGCCCCGCCACACAACCCCAAAGGAAACTATCACAACTAACATTTATGGCGCAATTTTTTTTTTTTAAGTAACAAACACGCAACATGATATTAACACTCAACATTTAGAATGGATCAATACATGAACAACACATAACAAGTCCCTTTGGGTTACATGACTGCATTACTTTTTGATTCAACATCATTACATCACATGAACGATAAATAACATGAACATGAACAATATATTAATATCATGAAGTTACAATGCTCAAGGTTTACATCATTACAATAGTACTTCCCAACATGAACTGGGTAATTACAATGACATGAAATAATACAAATGATAAAGAAGAGTAGTGTTATTAAGACTGGATCCATCACTGGAAAATCTTTGGAGTCACAACAACTGGTACATGTCTACACAAGTCGAAAAAGGGTTGGGGACCCAATGGGGTGCATAGCATGTTCCACCTAATCACGTGGACCTGAAGCCCCCCCCCATGCTAGGAGAAGACAAGAAAGACCCCCAATGATAGCCATCAAACTAAAAAAGGAATGCATGACTTTACAATATATAACACAAGGTAAACATCCAACATAAGAAATAACCATCACAAGAGGTAACCAGTCATAAGAAATAACCAACATAAGACAACATAACCAAGCATCAACATGCACATGTCAACATCCGCTTCTAGAGGCTCAAGAACAACTAGAGAGGAACATCATACAAGGTTTTTAAAGGGTGGAGTGTCATCGCATAAGTAGACATGGGTTACCCTGGCGTAACCTTCCTAGGCTGCCAACCCTCATCTTGAGTTACCCTAGTAACCTCTATCGGTCGCTAGACCCCCATGCTCACCATGCGAGATCAACCTACCTTGCAGGATTACTATGCAGAGGCAAGGCAATTGATCTTGCCATTCCAAGCCTTTCCACTCATCCCAAGCCTAAACGAGCACTTGGGCCCATGAGTGAGGCTACATTATCTGAATTAATGTGTGGAAACTACCCAACCCCCTAGTTAATTAATTAAGTTATCACTTGATTAAACTCCCAAGGGTTACCCTGGCTCAACCACTTTGGGCATCGGACCCCCATTGAGAGCCACTCCTCCAACTAACAACAATATCTCATAATCATAAATGGCAAGCCAATTTGCACAAGAAACCAAATCCAACAAAATAATGCACCAAATGAGGCATGCACCACCTCACGCTGGAACTTCAAAGTAATGAAAACCAAATCAAGTGCAAGGATCAAGCCACATAAACTCAAATAAAGTGCAAGATCAACCATTATCAAAGTGACAAAATCATACAACCACTCACTTATAGGTGAAACAACATAAAACTCAAATAATTACATCAAGCTTGATATGGGTTACCTAAGGCAATCCTCTCAAGTCGTCGAACCCCCATACCATCTCTTGCAAGAAGAAACCATAACCCATCTGACCTATGGAAGACTCAAAAAATACTAATACAAGGGTTCCCATCAAAGAAATGACAACCACAACAAATCTCAATAACTATTATCAATTCACAATATCGATTCAACAAGTATGAGATAGTGAGTGGCAACATCCCAATGAAATCATCATACTCAACCAAGCTGACATAATCAATTTCAATACAAAATCAACTAGGAATCCAAGGGAGACCTCTATTTTCTCCTCTCAAGATACCCTTACAATTTGGCAACCAAACATCCTTCAACAAAGTCAACAATCATGACAACGATAACAATCAATCAAGCACAACTCATTACAAAAATCAACCCACTCAAACTTCTTTATCCTAACCACATAATTCATTTGGTAGACTATTTACCACAAAATAACTATAACATTAATTCCATAACCATGATAACAATACTCCAAGCATATATGTTCACAAATTATCAACATTGAGCAAATAAATGAACAATCCTAACACATTCTACTCTACTCCATATTTTGAACCTACACTATCTAACTTTCTATCATTAAATTAATCAAGTTCAATCATCCTATAACTTGTTTAGCATCAATTATCTATTCAAGAAAAATAAAGCATTTAATAACATGTTAAAGTTATCATTTCCAAAATTCATTTTGTTCACTTACTAACTCTATGTATTACAAAATATTTTACTCTTTCAAGAACTATGATACACATACATGTATACATATTTTAATCATGATGCAGTTTGAAATACAATGTTTTCTGATTAATAATAAGACAATATTAATACTCACATAATAAAACATACACATATATATATCTATTACAACATAATGCAGTTTTCTATATAGTATTCTAGATTATAAGAAGGCTACCACGTATATACATATTCATATAGTTAGAATGATGAATCAAAACATGCGTAAAGACAATCAGTTAATCTCAAGGCACCATAGTGCTTTTACCACACTATCACAATTCTATGGAAGATGAAAAACTAAATTAATGTTATAGCATGTACTATTACAGGTACCACATGTTGGCTATGCAATAACTATGAAATAATAATGGTAATCAAATGAAACCTCAATTGCACAACACTATTGTCTATCAATCAATTCACTATACAGTAATAATGGACTCTCTAATTTTCTTGTTATCAATAAGTGTGTATTGATGCAAACCATATATTCCAAACATTGACAAAGGGTTGTTAAGTGAGAACTAACAATAATAACTTAGCTAGAATTAAGTAAGAAAAGTAAATGACAAAGGTTCCACTTAAACCATTCTACAATAGATACAATGAAATTAATAATGTACTTCTTCAATTAAAATTCCAATTTTCAATTTCTTTAATTAACTAGCATTTTCTTTCTAATTAATCTTCAACTCATTAATAAAATCTCCCTAATATCTAAACACAGAAAGTCAACCCTTTCCTATTTGATTTTCTATTTTCATATTGGCATTCTTGATTGACTTCTTGTAGGTAGAATTTTATTTTCCTATTATGACTAAATATAAACATCTACGCAAACACCTATATATATATACTTATATACTTACACATATTTATTGACAAATAACAGTTTTGATATAATTTATCAAATATTTATATAGAAACAGATTCCTATTCATTCACTATATGATACCACTGAGAAAATCTCTAAAATACACTTAGTTGAATCACATTTCACGACTATTTATAATAACAACCATCCACGACTCAATGCTAAATGATGATATCAGCCACCTAATACGCTAAACCAAATTCCTATTATCTATCGAATCAGATAAACAGGGAACACTAAACATCCCTACGAACCCCCACATGATTCCCACGATGGATTCTCCTCTCACAGCATTGAACGGAATGAAAACAATGAAGAAAAATAGAGCCTTAACCTTCTAAAATATTCAAAATGTTAAATCTATATGTAAATATACTTCCAGCTATCGATACTACAGATGGAGAGTGAGCTAAGGGCGCATTCAATAGATTCTCAAAACCTCATCGAACTTAAGGGAGTAAATCTGAAATTCCCATTCTAAATTAAAATCATTGAGGTGGCATTAATTTGAAAAGTACAGCAGTGAGCTTAATGCACCAACCACACAAATAGTATTCTACAGATAAGGATTATTACACGAAAGGAGAGAGTTAAGGAGTTGGGTCCGGGCTGCATGCATGAGCAATGTCTGCAGATCAAGCGCACAAAATAGAAACACCATTACCTATACTAAGGAAGCTAGCGAAGGTACTGGAGAATTTGAGCCACAACCAAATGCTCAACCATGCGTCGGCGTTTCAATCAATATGAATTTCATGCTTTAGGAACGAATGTTTCACAATGTCTTCCCATGGGTTGTTATGATTGCATGTTGTGTTTAAGCAGAGACTTAAAGGCTATGAAGGTCGACAATGGAATTAGGGAAATTATTTAAATCTCTACAACATTCTATTTCCAAGTGTTGCAGATGTGACAATTTTCCAAAGGAATCAGAAAGGTATTTTAAACTTCTACAGCCTTCTATGTTCAAGTACCGCATCGGTGAGAGGCTCCAATATAATCAGGGAGGTTATTTAAATCTATACACCCTACCATGTTCAAGATTTGCCGCTGTGATAGATTGCGAATGGAATCAGAGTGATTATTTAAACGTCCACTCCCTTCTATGTTCAAGTGTTGCAGAATAATAAGAACAAAATAACTCTTGCAAGAGAACTTAGTGAGGTCAATGTACGCCGACTTAAACTTCCTCACACAAATCGCTTAGAGTAAGAACATTTGACAAGCATTCATGAAGAGCCATCAATAATACAAAATCGAATCCAAACATATTAAATATTCACTATTCAGGCAGTGAAAAATAGTTGAAATGCACCATTGCAGTCATTAAGACGTTAGGAAATCTATATGTAACAGGTATTTGGCAACAAGGCGTATGAGTTGTTTGACAAGATGTCCCAAGGAAATGTGAAGGCACAAAGAAAAATGCACGCAACTTGCAATTATTGCAGGATGTACACAAAACGTATTTGTTTCAAGGCTTCAGAAATCGCCATAAGATTTTACAAGGTGCAAAAGTGGGGAGCAGCTTAAACTAAGATAATAGAAGCTTGAAAAGGGTAATGGTTTCCAGTGGTAATATAAGATCACACAAATGGCATTAAGATATCAGGTGGTCCGCGTGATCCACCCCCACAATCGTGTTAATACAATTCTGCCTTAGTCCTACTCGTGAGTTGTGAAAATGTTTTCCCCAACGTATGCTAAATACATATTTAGGTGAAAGACCACATTCCCAGCATAAACCACCAGCCAAGATGCTAGATGCGGAAGCATAGTATAGACATGTCAAAAGTTTGACAGAATACTAAGGAAGCAGGGTCTCATGGAGTGCATTGATTGTGTTGGAATATTAGATAATCTTCAGTCAACAATCCCACGTCAGATTGAAGACCATCAGCTTTCCCCCAACGTATATCTTCAGCATTAAATTTTGGTAGGTATTTTCAAATTTGAAAACGAGTGCTTATTTTAGGGCTTGCAACAGTCACAGCATACCTGCAGCAATTAATGAAATTAGGTAAATTTGAAATTTGAAACTAAGCGCTCGTTCTCATGAGCTTGAAACAAGACAAGACAAAAAGGAATGTCTAATATATTCATTGAAGTTAGCAAGATAAGTTAGGTTTTTTTTGGTATTGAAGTGAAGACCCTGCAGCAGCAGATGAAATAGGGAATGTTCAGCACAGAACAGGCGATAGCAGCAGCACAGAAGGAATTTTTATCAGTCACAGCACATTGTTAGTTGCAGCTACAGCATTGTAGCAGCTTATATATTTCAGTGTGAGTGTAGCACCTTTTGTATTGGACATCTGTCCAAGTTAGTTTAAGTTTATTTTTTGCAGTGTAAACAAAGCATGTCCACTGAGTTTTTGTATTATGAAGAAAATATGGAATATATGCAAAGTTAATTTCTGTTTGTTTTGGCTTGCTAACAATTTGTTGCCTCTGTGCGTATTCTGTGTGTTTATTTATGCTTTGTCCATCCTCTCACAGCAGTGACTTTGTGTTTTATTGCACCCCTGCCTCCCAACAAGTGGTATCAGAGCCCTATTTTTCTGGGTAGTAAGTTTATTGTAAGTGTCTTTGGTAAAGCCTTAGGTTATCCAGACATTGTTTAGTCTTCTCAAATTTGAGAAATATGGTAGGAGGTGACAGCAAAGGTTGGCAACAGCCGCCGATTTCGATACGTAGAATTATGATATATTGGCTAAGAAGATGAGAACCATCTTAGTTGCAAATGACCTATGGGAGTTAGTCACAAATGGGTTCAATGATATCACAGACCCAAATGCATTTGCAGCCCTTTCAAATGCACAAAAGAATCAATTGAAGGAGACTCGAATGAAGGATGCAAAATCCCTCAGTTTGATTGAGGCAACCTTGAGTGAGGCTATTTTCCCACGTATTGCAGCATCAAACTATGCAAAACAAGCTTGGGATATATTGCAAAATGGTTATAAAGGGACTGACAAAGTGAGGTTAGCTAAGTTGCAGCTCTTGAGAAGAAACTTTGAGACTCTACAAATGAAGGATAATGAGTCTATTTCAAATTTCCACACCAAAGTCTCCACCTTGGTAAATCAACTGAGAGTCAATGGAGAAACAATGGAAGAGCAAAGGATTGTTGAAAAAATCCTAAGAAGTCTACCTACTAAGTTTGATTATGTAACAGTTGTCATTGAAGAGGCAAAAGACTTGTCTCAAATGACTATAGATGAGTTGATGGGTTCATTACAAACCCATGAGTAGCGGTTGAACAGATCTACTCCTTCCTTAGAGCAAGCATTCAAAGCTCAGACCAATGCAAGAGGTCAAGGAAGAGGTCAAAGAGGCAAAGGAAGAAGCAATTCTGGAAGAGGAGGTTCTGACAACACAGAGGAGCCAAGCAGCTCACAGTCAGCAAACTAGTACCAAAAGAAGAACAGCAGTTCGAATCAAAGGTCTAATAAAAGTAATGTGCAGTGTTATTACTGTCACAAATATGGTCATTATGCTAGTGAGTGTAGAAAGAAGCAGCGTGACCATGGAGGCCAAAATGCTAATGTAGCAAATAAGAACAAAGCTAAAAATGACAAACAATCAAATGTTTTCATTGTTTACAACCTTGTTGAACGCAACAATGATGAAGTATGGAACTTGGACAGTGGATGCAGCAACCACATGAGTGGTAACAAGAACTCTTTGCCTCCATAAACATCAGTATAAAAAAAGAAATCAAAATGGGAAATGATGAGAAGGTTCTTGTCATTGGAAGAGGTGTTGTCAGCATCCAAACGAAGAATGGTGAGAAGCAGCAAATCCAGGATGTCTTTTATGCCCCTGGCATAAAGCATAATTTATTGAGCATTGGACAAATGGTCCAAAACAGTTACAAAATCCTGATGGAGAATGGAGAATGCAAAATATTTGATAGAGGAGGTAGCAAAAGAGTGATGGTTGCAGTGCAAATGACAAGAAACAAAATGTTTCCTCTCAGGATGCACATAGTGTATGCGACAGGAACATCAGATGGTCAACAACAGCATTGTTCGCCAACACTCACAGCAGTCAACAGCAGTCAACAGTTGAACAGCAGTTTGCTTTCAAGACAGTCATCAAACACCCATCCAAACTATGGCATTTAAGGTAGGGGCACCTAAGCTTTTCAAGTTTGAGTTTATTGTCTAGGAAAGGAATGGTTAGGGGTTTACCATCCATTGTAGAACCCAATGGCAAGTGTGAGGCTTTCATTTTAGGAAAACAACATAGGCAGCCATTTCAATCTGAGTATTCTAGGAGAGCAAAAGCACCTCTTGAGTTAGTGCACTCAGATTTATGTGGACCCATGAGAACCCCCACTTTAGCTGGAAATACATATTTCATGACTTTTATAAATGATTATAGCAGAAAAATTTGGGTCTATTTCTTGAAAAATAAATTGGAAGCCTTTGAGAAGTTTAAATGGTTTAAGGCAGCAATTGAGAAGGAGAGTGGTCACTATATCAAAGCCCTTGGAATAGATAGAGGGGGAGAGTACATCTCCAATGAATTTCTGAATTTTTGTAGGAATGAGGGAATTCACAAACAATTTACAAGGTATACCCCACAACAAAATGGAGTGGTGGAAAGGAAGAATAGGACCATTTAAGATATGGCGGCAATTATGCTAAAAGCAAAAGGGTTGTCACACATATTTTGGGGAGAAGCTGTAGCAACAACAACCTATATACTAAATAGGTGCTTCACAAAGGTTGTCCATGATAGGATTCCACAAGAGGGGTGGACAAACAAAAAATGGAGTGTTGAGCACTTAAGGATATTTGGGTGTGTGGCATACACACTCGTGCCAAAAGAGAAGAGGCAAAAATTTGATGATAAAGGAGAAAAATGCATCTTCATGGGCTATAGTGAGGAGTTAAAAGCCTACAAATTGTACAATCACATCACTAAGAAAGTAGTAATCAACAAGGATGTTATATTTATTGAAAATGAAGCATGGAATGGAACAATGGATGACACAACGAGTATTTTAGTTACAATACCCCTTGATGATGAAGAAGTTGCAGATGATAGCAACATAAGGGGAGCTCAAGAGAGCAATAGCTCAGCAAGAAACCACCATAGAGCATTAGAAAATAGCAGCTCCGATGATCTGCAGTAGAATAGTAACTCTGGCAGTGTTCAACAGAGACAGCAGTCTGGCAGTACTGAACAGAGACAACAGACAAGCAGCTCTAGAATTCAGCAGAGCAGTACCTCCGACAGTCAGCAGTATAGTAGCTCCAGAGGTCAAAGTAGTAGCAGTTCGGAAGAAAACTAGGATCCCACACTTGCATCATTGATGCCAAGAAAAACAAAGAGTGTGAGGGAGATCTATGACAGCACACAGCATCCTGATTTTGATGAAAATTTAGATTTTGCTCTATTCTCCTATTATAATGATCCAACAACTTTGGGGAAGCGGTAAAAGAAGAGAAATGGTGTAAGGCCATGGATGAAGAGTTGGATGTTATAGTGAGGAATCAAACATGGGAGTTGACCGATTTACCCAAGGGTAAGCAAGTGATTGGAGTGAAGTGGGTCTATAAGACCAAGTGTACTGCAGAAGGGAAAATTGAAAGACACAAGGCAAGGCTAGTTGTGAAAGGGTACAAACAGCAGCCCGGTATTTATTATGATGAGACATATGCACCAGTTGCAAGGCTAGAAACAGTGCGGACAGTGATAGAGGTTGCAGCACAACATTAGTGGAAAGTGTTGCAGATGGATGTAAAGTCAGCCTTCTTGAACGGAGTGTTGAAGGAGGAAGTGTATGTGGAGCAGCCACCTGGCTATGAAGTCCCAGGGAAAGAGGACAAAGTGTATAGGCTCCAGAAAGCTATTTATAGGCTGAAACAAGCACCTCAGGTGTAGTACAGTAGAATAGACTTCTATTTGTTGAGCAATGGCTTTAACAAAAGCAGCAGTGAGCCCACACTCTACATCAAAGCAGCCAAAGGTGATATCTTAATAGTTGTTTTGTATGTAGATGATCTTAGTTTTATTGGTAACAGTGACAGCATAATTGTTGATTTTAAAGAGGTGATGAAAAATGAATTTGAGATGATGGATTTAGGTTTGTTGATGTATTTTCTTGGGATAGAAGTTCAGCAAACAGTGCATGGCATTTTTATTTCACAAGCTAACTATGTCAAATAGATTTTAAGAAGGTTCAAAATGCAGAATAGCAAACCTGCAGCCACACCAATAGTAACAAGTTTGAAACTACGCAAGAATGACAGCAGTAAGGAAGTGAACCCAACCCTCTAAAAGAGCATGGTTGGAATTTTGATGTAATTGACATCAACTAGGCCTGATTTAATGCATATAGTTAAGTTTGATATCTAGGTTCATGGAGAAACCTAAGGACTCACATTGGCAAGAAAGAAAGAGGATCTTGAGGTATGTCAATGGAACAATAGGATATGGCATTTTGTATGCAGCATCTAATGAGTTCAAGTTGGATGGTTTCATAGACAGTGATTGGGCAAGAAATGTGGATGATAGGAAGAGCACATCTAAGTATGTCTTCAACATGGGATCGGGTGCAATCTCATGGGCATCAAAGAAATAGTCGATTGTCTCTCTCAGCACAGCAGAAGCAGAATACATAGCGGCAAATGCAGTAGCTTATCAGGTTATTTGGTTGAGGAGGATCCTTGTAGATTTACAGCAACAACAAGTTGACAGCATGGTCATTCATTGTGACAATGTGTCCTCCATAGCTTTGACAAAGAATCTGGTCTTCCACAGACGAAGCAAACACATAGTTGGTAGAACAAGGTGAGATTGAATTACAGTATTGCAAATCCAAGCAACAACTCGTTGATATCTTCACCAAGGCATTACCAAAGGACAATTTTGAACGCCTAAGAGATAGGCTTGGCATTTTGGATAGCTTTGAAGATCAACTCCGAAAGGAAGTTGCAGATTAGCAGCAGACTTGCAAATTAAGGGGGAGTGTTGGAATATTAGATAATTTGTAGTCAACAATCCCACATCAAATTGAAGACCATCAGCTTGCCCCCAACGTATATTTTCAGCATTAAATTTTGGTAAGTATTTTCGAATTTGAAAAGGAGTGCTTATTTTTGGGCTTGCAACAGCCACAGCATACCTACAACAATTAATGAAATTAGGTAAATTTGAAATTTGAAACTAAGAACTCATTCTCATGAGCTTGAAACAAGACAAGACAAAAAGGCATGTCTAATATATTCGTTGAAGTTAGCAAGATAAGTTAGGTTTTTTTTTGGTATTGAAGTGAAGACCCTGCAGCAGCAAATGAAATAGGGAATGTTCAGCACAGAACAGGCGACAACAGCAGCACAGAAGGAATTTTTATCAGTCGCAGCACATTGTTAGTTGTAGTTATACTCAAAATAATAGGAAATCTTTATTTTAAAGAAAGGAAGAAAAAATATATAGTATATGTATATTGTTCTTTTAAGTGGAATTTTACAAGTAGTTTTAAATTACATTTAAATGCAACAATACTTTCAAGAACAACAATAAGATTATTTATCTCATGTATTATAAAATTGACAATAAAAAAATATTATAAGCAATTTACAACATAGTTTTCTTATTACATCTCAACTTTGCATTATTTTTATAAAGAACCCTTGAAGGGTCCTTACACAATTTTATTATCCAAATAAAAACACACTAGAAAATGAATATTTATATTTCAATGGCCATGAAATCTCCTCATAAAACCTCCAAAATTACACAAAACAACACAATGAACCACCTATATGTCAATAAGAAGTTTACCTCCCAACCTTAGGTTTTCTCACAAGCCGCCCTGAAGCTAGGAGGCCCTTGGAAAAACCTATTTTACACACTCATACCACCCACACAAAGAAACATAGATATTCATTATTATTTCACATGATCCAATACCATACATTCCCATGAAACCAAGGGGAAATCATAATATTTGAAACTTATTCAAGCTTCAATATAGGGGAAGATGAGGAGAAAACCCCTATGTCCCATCACACCCATAAAAATATAGCTCAAAAACACATTAAAATCTAGAGCTAACACACACACAATTTCACTCAAAAATTTACTAACAATCATTCATAAACTTAGCTTTAACATTTGAAAGAAAAGTGCCTACCTCTATCAAGCCTCTAACTCATTTGAAGTAGTTTGATGAAGACCATAGTAATCTCCTTCCAAGATTCCTCTCCTCAAGCTTCTCAAATTTTTCTCTCCCCCCACTATTCTCCCATTTCTAAGCCAAGATAAAAATAAATTCCAAAATTCCTTTTCCCATTCACAAGTGGGGATCAATAGAAGTTTTCATAACCTCATCCCTTATTGTGGAAATGACACTTCTCACCTTCACATTCGATCTCTAAACACGTCCCAAGCCATTTCCACACACATGTGTGAGCAACTTCTTGGGACCACTTCTCTTTCTCAAGAGTTTCCATTACTCTCCCATTTGTCTGGGGCATGGCAGTGGTGAAGATTCTCCATCAATGATATTTCATGTGTCCCCACTAAGTAGTGGGCCATGGCATACTAACATCCTTACCTTAACTTGAAGACTCAAATTTTGTCACTTTCAAAAGAGGGTTTAAATTTTGGATATAATTTAATTTATACATTGAAAAGTGACCCCAACGCCTAGTCCTATAACCTAGGACTCTAAAAATTCCAAAACAAAGTGAAAATATGAATTTAAGACCACCTTAGAGCCCCTAGAAATATAGATTCAAAAGTTCACACTTAGGTTGAACATTCTCTTCCTCTACTTGACTCACTCAACACAATTATTGAACAAACATTAATTACACACCACAAGGATAAATCTCACACCACAAAAGATATATTCAACATTACAAAAGTTAAATTCCACCTTGTTGATAGATAAATTCCACATTATAAAAGATAAATTCCACATCACAAAAGATGAATTCCACTTCACAAAAGACCTTAGCCCCTTCATATAGACTAGGATCAGGCCTACTAGTTTATCACACATACGGTTTCCAAGTGACCTCCCAGTTTCCCATTGGTCGTGGAACTTACCTACACACTCAATCCACCCATTAATTTGTTCCACATATAGTTGAAGCAACTATAAATACAATCAACATAATATATAAACCTTCATCATTTGAGTAGCAACTCAATTTTAATTTACTCATCATTACACACATGATTAATAAAATTCCATTTTTATATTGAACATCCATCAATCTAATCCATCTAACATAAGTATTAACATTACGAACAATACGAACAAGTAAGTGAATCTTTTTCTAATCAAATAACATATATTAACATAATTCAAGGAATTAATATATGACCTAAGAGTTAGATGTAGAATAAAATTTTATTAAAATATTATTAGCAAATTTGAATCTTTTTCCAATCCTATTTGAATAACATATAATTGACACAATTTAAGGGACATAATATTTTATAATAATTGAATGAACATACCATATATAACTCCTAGTAATATCATCATCAACAACACAACACCAATTCTTTAACCCAAACATCCTTTTGATGAAATAAATAAGTAATAATAAAACCCATCAAGGAAGAAAGAGTAATACTAGTCAGAATAAGGCTAGGCCTTACAATTCTATTGCCTCCATATCTTAAGGTATGAGTTCCTTGTTATCCCCATTCCCTAAAAATGGATCATTTTCACTATGGTATTTGTCAAAGTTGCAATTTCATACATTCATCTATTGCATCCTTTATGGAATGAGTTATATGGTGTCCTTGGTCCTTGAATCCTAACATGTACCTTCATATACTATTTTATAGTTAGATATGTAGGAATACCTCAAACAAGATACTTTGGGGCATGGGTTATGAAGCATCCCCAACTCCCAATCCTTAACATTTTGCACTATGTTATCTTATCAAGTTTGTGAGTTTGGACCTATATTTATTAACAAGCCTTGTGGGATGAATTCATTAGTTTCCCTTATCCCAAACTCTAATATTTCCCTTCATGTATCCTTTCAAATTTGATGATGTAGAGATACCATTATTTTCTTATTTTGGGCATGAAGTGTTATGTATTCTCAGCATCAATTCTTGATAAACGATATAAATTTTATGATATCCTTGATCCTTAACTCATGATATTTTCCTTCATATGTATTTTCAAAGTCAATGATTTAGGGATGTTGTTATTTTCTTATTTCTAGCATGGGTTATGAGGAATCCTTGAAAGGAAGCCAGGTGAGTGG
Organism: Sequoia sempervirens; assembly: GCA_007258455.2. Classification (NCBI taxonomy): domain Eukaryota; kingdom Viridiplantae; phylum Streptophyta; class Pinopsida; order Cupressales; family Cupressaceae; genus Sequoia; species Sequoia sempervirens. Next base: position 153,719,271 of record VDFB02373365.1, read on the forward strand.
AAATAGCTTCCTACACTAATCTAACTAGGGGCTCGAGTTACAAAAAAACTCCTTCAAACACCTTATATAGTTATAGTAAGGAGAAACACATAGAAATCTAATGAGATAGAACAACAAGAACACATAAACACAAAACACCAGATATACATGGGGAAAACCCTTTCAAGTAAAAAACCCCACCCTCCAAAGCCACGGTACTACTGTATTAAATCAAATAGAGGTTACAATGCAACTCCAAGTACAAAGCTTCTTCAACAAGTGCTTTGAAACAAACACCTATTTTGGAGTAAATATGGCGGCACTTTGTTACCTGCAAACAAACTATGCATTCTACAATGCAAGCCATACAATATATAAATAATAAAAGTTAAGAGAAGCATCTAGAAGAGGATAGGCATCCAAATACACATGGCACAATATCCCATGCCATAGACATGCATTTGGACACATGTACGATATTCCCTTATACCCCTTATAACCATCATAACATGCAATATTTTTTCTCCAAGCTTGGGCACCCAAAATTTTCTCATAATAGCCTATGACAAATGCCTTACAACTATCATAAAATATTTCATAAATATTCCATAAAATATTCCACAAGATCTGTCATAGAATCCCTAAGAGAATCTGTCATAACTAACCAAAATATTTGATTCTCTTACAACCTGTCATAACCCAACTTGGGTGCCAACTTTCTCCATGCATAAAGATGCCTTATGATGCATCATAAAATATGTCATATATGTCAAAGATTCTAAGGTGGGACACTTATGTCCACTTGGGATGATGATATGTCATCCAATCACTTCCAATAGGGATGTCACCTAGCCAATGGGTCCCAATTTATGACATGACACCATAGGAAATTAAATAATATAATTAAATAGAATAATACATTAAATTAATCAATATTAGGACTCTAAGGTTGAGACGCCTTAATCCCAACATTCTCCCACTTTTCAAAGACCTACCGAGATTCATACGGAATCATCTGCTCAAGCCCCCAAGGCCCATGGAATCGAAACACCATCTGAACTTCTTTGTGCTCACTAGTTTCGTTAGTGCATTTGTAATGTAATGTTTTTAATCTTTTTGTTTTGTTATGTACAGTCTAATACACCATTGATAAGGTGTAAGGGGACCTTCTTGAAGCTTTAGTTTAAATTTTAATAAGTTAGGAATCTTTGGGTTGTTGATTCCTAAGATTTTGGGTCTGTTTGCAAAACACAGTGTGTTTTCAAACGTGAACTATTTTGTCATTTTAGAGCCTGAAACAGCAAAACCTAACTGATTTTTCATGATGTAAAGAAATCTATCGAGCTGTTGATTGGGTTGGAGGCTTTTTGTATTGGAAGTTTTTGTAAAAAGAAGAGAAAACAACGTTTTTTTTTTCCTTTTTTGATGTGAAAATTTCAGATTTTCTGTTCTTACATTGGGAACAGCAAACAGAGGATTTATGTTAAATATTTGTTGATTTATTTAGTGCATAGGAAGGCTCTTTGTATCAGATTAGTGGTGTTCTAGTTAGAAAATCCATCGCTTTTATTATTCTTGTACATTCTTTGGGTTTTGTCTCTTATTTTCTGTTTTGGCTGAAAGTAGTGTAAATGGGGTCTTAGGCCACGTTTTTTTCTGTGCCAGCAACATGGGCACGTTGGGAAGGTGGCCAAGACCCTTGTTTGTACATAGGTTAGTAGTAGGGATTGTTAGAAGTTCCTAGAGCATGCCTAATATCTTTTCCTAGGCGAGACTATAGGTACCCGGCTTGGAAAAGGCAGTCTTTACACTGTTAAAGCATGGCAGGGGTGTTGCATATTTGACAATGCATAATGTGCAGGGATTGCAGGGACCTTCTCTGAGGTAGACAAGTGAGCAGAGTTTTTGGTTTGATCTTTTGGAGGTTAGAATAAGCTGAGCACTCCAAGAAAGCACCAAGGAAGACCCTAGTTCTTGCAAAAACAGGGTACATTAACTGAACGGACAGAAAACAGTCCAAGAACCTAAAATTTTGTTAGTGTTCCAGATTAGAGCAAGGGAACAGAAGCAGATTTGGTTTGGTAAGGTGAAGGAGGGAAGTGAGGAGTATTTTCTTTGTGAGAAGAGGACTAATTCTTGTAGCCTACCCAAACCCTAAGCTAGGGTTTAAGGGAAGTGATTGAAAAGTGGAGTTTTGTGCTTGTGCAAGAACCTTTCCATGACTGTTTTAAAGTTTTCAAAACCCATGCACACCCCTGTAGGCAAGTTGGAAGATGATATAAGTGTACTAGTCTTTATAAGAACTAAGGGCTAGATTGAGTGAATGTGAAAAACACCAAGAACTCTTTGGAGGCAGCAAAGTGGCAAATAAGCACCAAGAACTGTTTAGCAGCAGCAACTAGAATTGATAGCAGGATTGGCAAGTGACCAGGGGTGCCTATTCACTTTTAGGGCCTATAGGTTGAGTGGTGGAGTGAGACACCAAGGGGTTGCCCAACGGAGACCCAAAGCATTGAGATTGTGATTATCTCAATCCAACCCTCGTTCTATCATATTGGTATCAGAGCAGTGAAAGATTTGGGAAGCAGCAACTTATATGTCAAAGGAAGTTGAATCAAGTGAACCGCCCAAGATGGTGACGAATGCACAGTTAGCCAAGATGGTTGAAGAGCAAGAAGAGAATAACAAATCTCTAAAGGAAAGAATAGAACAGCTTGAAGCAGCACTGAACCAGGTGAAACTGGAAGGAAAAGTGCCAAAAGAAGAAGAGGTTGCAGAGGAAGACAAAGTCCCTGAACCTGACCCTGTTCTCAAGGAGGAGCCTTTCTTGAAGGCATTAAAAGCCCTAAGTGGAAAAGGACTTGAGGGTGTACCACTATTCCATGGAAAGATGGATCCCGATCTGGTCTTGGACTGGATGGATGGCATGGAGAATCACTTCAAATGTGATGGAGTCACAGAAGCACAGAAGGTGAAGGTTGAAAAATCAAGGTTGAGAGGATCAGCGTTAACTTGGTGGAAGTTTGTCCAGACTAAAAGGGAGAAACAAGGTAAGTAGCCCATATCAACCTGGAAAGGAATGGTTGCTAAAGTGAAAGAAGCCTATATGCCAGATGATTATGAAATTCAGCTCCACAAGAAGAGGCAGAGTTTAAGACAAAAAGACCAAGATGTAAACACCTACACGGAAGAGTTTCAGAAGCTTTGTTTGAGATCAAATGTGGCAAAAGATGAGAGCCTAAAAGTGGCTAGGTATCTAAATGGATTGAAGTGGAATATACAGGAAGAGATGGCTTTGCTCAGCCCCAAGACAGTCCACCAATGCTATCAGCTAGCTATCAAGATTGAAGAGAGGAACAAAAGGAAGCATGATCAGTCCTCTAAGGGCAGAGGAAGAGGCAGAGATCAAAAAGGACGGCGTGGAGGTTACCAAGGAAGAGGTGGTGATCAAAGAAGCCAAGGTGAATCAAAGCTTACTAAGCATGGAGGTGAAACCTCATCAAGAGGAGGATTTAATAGAGGAAGAGGACCTCAAGGAGGTTCAAATAGAGGTAGAGGAGCAGGCAGAAGTAACTCCTACTTTGCCACTATGAAATGTTATAACTGCAATCAGCTAGGCCATCCAGCTTATAGATGCCCGAAGAAAGCTTCATCTAGCAATGAGAAAAGAGTAGCTTATGCACAAGAGGACACCGTGAGTGTAAAGACACCTGAGATCAGCCATATTGAATCAGAAGTAGGTGAAAATCTGATGTTTAATAGAGTGTTGATCAGACAACCGGTTAAGGAGGAACCCAAGCAAAGGAGAGCTTTGTTTCAAGCAAGGTGTAAGATATTGGGAAAGGTATGCAAGGTTATTGTAGATTCTGGTTCTACAGACAATATAATCTATGAGGAGGCATTAAATAAGTTAAAATTGCAGAAGGTACCTCATGCCAGTCCCTACAAAGTCACATGGTTGAACAAAGGGTAGAGTGTCTTAGTGAATGAGCAGGTTACTGTGGAATTCTCGATTGGAGGCTACAAAGACAAGTTGGTTTGTGATGTGCTGCCCATGGATGCATGCCATCTTCTTCTTGGCAGGCCATGGCAATATGACAGAGGTGTTGTTTATCATGGAAAAGAGAACACCATTGAGTTCACAAAGGATGGAAAAACCTTCAAGCTGCAATCGTTGATTGAGGAAGATGAAGGGCAATCCAAGGTTCCAAACATTATGTTGAGCAGCACGGCAAGGAGTTCATCAAGGATCTACACCAAGGGAATGAAGGGTACGTTATTATGATGCAGCCCAAAGAAGAGGAAAAGGCTGAAAGGACAGTGTTACCAGCAGCAGTCCAAAACTTGCTTGACAAATACAAGAGCATAGTGAGTGATGGAACACCATCCACTCTACCACCCAAGAGAGCAGTAAGTCATCAAATTGACTTCATACCTGGAGCCTCATTGCCTAACAAAGCAGCATACAAACTGACCCCAGAGCAGAACCAAGAAGTGGCAAGACAAGTGGAAGAGTTGCTGAATCAAGGTCTGATTCAAAAGAGTATTAGTCCATGTGCAGTCCCAGTTGTTTTGGCAACAAAAAAAGGAGGTAAATGGAGACTTTGTACTGATTCTAGAGCAATTAATAGAATCACAATTAGGTATAGATTTCCAATACCTAGGATTGAAGATTTATTGGATTGCCTTGGAGGTGCAAAATTCTACACCAAGCTAGATCTTAAGAGCGGGTATCACCAAATCAGAATTAATGAGGGTGATGAATGGAAGACAGCTTTTAAGACGAATGATGGCTTATATGAGTGGAAAGTGATTCCATTTGACCTCTCAAATGCCCCTAGCACGTTCATGAGACTAATGAATGAGGTGCTTAAAGATTTCACAGGGATTTTTGTGGTAGTTTACTTGGATGACATACTGATTTTCAGTAAGATAGCAGAAGAACATTTGAAGCATATAGAGATGGTACTTAAAAGGCTGCAAGAAGAACAGTTGGCAATCAACCTTGAGAAGTGTGAGTTCTTCAAACAAAAGCTCATGTATCTAGGCTTTGTGGTATCCCAAGGAACGCTGAAGATGGATCCAAGTAAGGTGGAAGCTATCCTAAACTGGCCTACACCAACCACAGCAACTGAGGTAAGAAGTTTTCATGGTTTGGCTCAGTTTTATAGGAAGTTTATAAGGAATTTTAGTGGTATATGTGCACCAGTGTTAGATACAATCAAGGGTGGTCAGAAAACAAAGTTTAAGTGGACTTTAGAAGCTGATAAAGGGTTTGAAAAGTTGAAAAAAGAAGTGGCAACACAACCTATCTTGTTATTGCCTAGTTTTGATAAATTGTTTACAGTTGAGTGTGATGCAAGTGGAGTAGCAGTAGGAGGAGTCCTTAGTCAAGAAGGTAGACCTGTAGCCTTCTTTAGTGAAAAACTCAATGAAGCTAAGCAAAAATACTCCACCTATGATCTGGAACTTTATGCTTTAGTGCAGTCCCTTAGGAAATGGAGACATTATTTGTTGCCCAAAGAGTTTGTGGTCTTCACGGATAACCAAGCACTTAGTTATATCAATACCCAGGAGAAGTTAAGCAATAGGCACTTGAAATGGATGGATATTCAAGCTTACTTACTATTACACAAGAAGGACAAGAAAAACAAAGTGGCGTATTTACTAAGGAGGATGTTGGATAAAATTCAAGAGATACAGTTGAAAAGCATAGGTTTGGAAAGTTTTAAGGATCTCTATGGTGATGATGATGACTTTTCTGAAGCCTACAATGTATGTTCAGACTTTGCAAATCATTTTCACAGTCAATATGCTGAGTATACATTGCAAAATGGGTTGTTATTCAAGGGTAATCTGTTGTGTGTCTCAAGAGGATCAATGAGGGAAAATCTGATCCAAGAGAAACACAATGGCAGTCTTAGTGGACACTTTGGAATTAATAAACCTTTAGAGCTGGTACAAAGGTTTTATTATTGGCCTAAGTTAGCACGAGATGTCAGAAAGTATTTTGAACAGTGTGTTGTTTGCATGAGAGCCAAAGGCGGAGCTAGCAATGCTAGGTTATATCAGCCCTTGCCTATTCCGAACAGACCAAGGGAGTGTGTGAGCATGGATTTTGTGGTGGGTCTTCCCAAGACTAAATCTGGTTTTGACAGTGTTTTTGTAGTTGTGGACAGATTTAGTAAGATGAGTCACTTTATTCCTTGCAAGACTACACACGATGCAAGCTATATTGCCCATCTCTTTTTCAGGGAAGTTGTGAGAATCCATGGATTGCCATTGAGTATTGTTTCTGACAGGGACGTAAAATTCATGAGTCATTTCTGGAAAACACTATGGAGCAGATTGGGAACTAATTTGTCATTTGGATCAGCTTACCATCCTCAGACCGATGGTCAAACCGAGGTGGTTAACAGAGTGTTAGGTACCTATTGAGGTGCTTGACAAAGGAATATGGGCAGACCTAGGATATGGTGATTTCCCAAGCTGAATATGCATATAATGATAGTGTGAACAAGACTACAGGAAAAAGCCCATTTGAAGTTGTGTATGGGATGCATCCAAGGGGAATTTGTGAGCTTAGAGACCTTGGAACAATGGAGAATAGGAGTGGACATGCAGAAGACTTCACTCAAACCATGAAGGAGATTCATGAGCAGGTTAAGAGGACAATCACATCAGCAACACAAAAGTTGAAGGACAAAGTTGATGAGTCAAGAAGAGATGTGCAGTTTCAAGTGGGTGATTATGTGATGGTTCACCTCAACAAATCCAGATTGCAGAAGGGGATGTCCACCAAGTTGCAAATGAAGTGGGTAGGACCATGCAAGGTGATAGCTAAGTATGGAAAGAATGCATACAAGGTGGAACTTCCATCGGATTTGGGCATATCTCCAGTCTTCAACGTTGCTGATTTGATCAGGTACAAAGGGACAGTCAATGATGAAGTTTAGAATAGTCAAGAAATCTTTAAAGATATCAGTAACATACCCCTTCCAAGTCAAGAGAAATCTTAGGTAGAGAAGGTCTTGGAGTCCAGGGTGAAGAAAGCAACAAGGAATAAGGTATACATGGAGCACCTTATCAAGTGGAAGAGAAAACCTGACTCAGAGGCTACATGGGTACAGGAGGATCAATTCAAGAAGCTTGGAATTGACCTGAAACTGATACCACCTTCCAGTTCTTAGTCTTTGTGCTGAGAGGGGGAGAATGGTGCAGGAGCACCCAAAATACAAGCATAAATTTTAATGTAATGTTTTTAATCTTTTTGTTTTGTTATGTACAGTCTAATAAACCATTGATAAGGTGTAAGGGGACCTTCTTGAAGCTTTAGTTTAAATTTGAATAAGTTAGGAATCTTTGGGTTGTTGATTCCTAAGATTTTGGGTCTGTTTGCAAAACACAGTGTGTTTTCAAACGCGAACTGTTTTGTCATTTTACAGCCTGAAACAGCAAAACCTAACTAATTTTTATGATGTAAAGAAAGCTCTTGAGCTGTTGAGGGGGTTGGAGGCTTTTTGTATTGGCAGTTTTTGTAAAAAGAAGAGAAAACAACGTTTTTTTTTTCCTTTTTTGATGTGAAAATTTCAGATTTTCTGTTCTTACATTGGGAACAGCAAACAGAGGATTTATGTTAAATATTTGTTGATTTATTTAGTGCATAGGAAGGCTCTTTGTATCAGATTAGTGGTGTTCTAGTTAGAAAATCCATCGCTTTTATTATTCTTGTACATTCTTTGGGTTTTGTCTCTTATTTTCTGTTTTGGCTGAAAGTAGTGTAAATGGGGTCTTAGGCCACGTTTTTTTCTGTGCCAGCAACATGGGCACGTTGGGAAGGTGGCCAAGACCCTTGTTTGTACATAGGTTAGTAGTAGGGATTGTTAGAAGTTCCTAGAGCATGCCTAATATCTTTTCCTAGGCGAGACTATAGGTACCCGGCTTGGAAAAGGCAGTCTTTACACTGTTAAAGCATGGCAGGGGTGTTGCATATTTGACAATGCATAATGTGCAGGGATTGCAGGGACCTTCTCTGAGGTAGACAAGTGAGCAGAGTTTTTGGTTTGATCTTTTGGAGGTTAGAATAAGCTGAGCACTCCAAGAAAGCACCAAGGAAGACCCTAGTTCTTGCAAAAACAGGGTACATTAACTGAACGGACAGAAAACAGTCCAAGAACCTAAAATTTTGTTAGTGTTCCAGATTAGAGCAAGGGAACAGAAGCAGATTTGGTTTGGTAAGGTGAAGGAGGGAAGTGAGGAGTATTTTCTTTGTGAGAAGAGGACTAATTCTTGTAGCCTACCCAAACCCTAAGCTAGGGTTTAAGGGAAGTGATTGAAAAGTGGAGTTTTGTGCTTGTGCAAGAACCTTTCCATGACTGTTTTAAAGTTTTCAAAACCCATGCACACCCCTGTAGGCAAGTTGGAAGATGATAGAAGTGTACTAGTCTTTATAAGAACTAAGGGCTAGATTGAGTGAATGAGAAAAACACCAAGAACTCTTTGGAGGCAGCAAACTGGCAAATAAGCACCAAGAACTATTTAGCAGCAGCAACTAGAATTGATAGTAGGGTTGGCAAGTGACCAGGGGTGCCTATTCACTTTTAGGGCCTATAGGTTGAGTGGTGGAGTGAAACACCAAGGGGTTGCCCAACGGAGACCCAAAGCATTGAGATTGTGATTATCTCAATCCAACCCTCATTCTATCACTGACCAAATCAATTACACATAAAGCAAACAACTGAAGATTTGCACTTTACGACATCATCTTTTAGAAACAATTTATCACAATTTCTTGCAATATGACCTGAATGACTACACCTGAATCATGTGACAATACCATAGTTCCTTTGCCAATCATTTTTATTCACTTTAATCCAACATTCAGATGCTTTGTGACCATATTCAAAACATGAATAACAATAGCATGAAAAAGAAAAATTATACCTCATAAATTTACCTTGCCAAGTAGAGGGAGATCCTGTGAATCTGTTTGTTCTATTCCTTCCTCCTCTATTGATATCCTTGTGTTATTTGTTTCTTGCAGTTTCAAGGCCAACAACATGAAAGCTTAAATATACCTTTGTTCTAGGTGTTTTTCTAACCTTAGAGCATTGTCCTTCCTCTGAGCCTAGACCACCTTTGTCACTTGGAGCTTTCTATGCACCAATAATTTTATCCAAAGACATAGAGCCATTCTCATTAATTTTCTCATCACTTAACCGCTTTGATGCTTTATCAATGTTCCTCAGTAAAACCACTTGCCACTCAAGTTTTTCTATACTTTGTTCTTTTACCTTAAGTTGGATTTTAACTTCTTCCTCAATCTTTCTAGCTTCTTCAACTTGTAACTTAGCTTTCACAAGATTTGAGCTTATTTTTTCTGTAATATTTTTTTCTTGTTGAAGTTGTCTTTTTAAATTCCAGTTTTCTCTTCTAAGCTGCTTGATTGTATCTAAAGCACACAGGAGTTCACCTTCCAAATCAACCTCACTTTCTTGTTCATCATATTCCTATTCAGAATTCACTTCACCCAAAAATTGATCTACTTCTACACTAGTTTCTTGATCATTTGAATGTTCATTGATAATTTCTTTGGATTCAGTTAGATTCTTTTCAAAACTATGAAGGTTTACACCTTCTTCACTTTCAAATGTTGCACAACTTATTTCAGTACCCAAAGATATCTCCTCTTACAATTCACCATTCTGATTCATTTCAATCAACTTGTCCCAAATTTCCTTTGCACTACTGTAATGAATAACTTTTGCAATGACTTTATTTGGTAGGGTATTAAAAATAGCATTTATAGCTTTGGCATTGAATTCAAGAGCTTTCTTCTCCTCAAGTGTGAAAGGAAATGTTGCAGATGCAGTGCAACCTCTTTCTATTGCTGCCAACACATCAAACCCTAAAGAAGATAAGTAAGTTTCCATCCTACATTTCCACAAAATAAAATTTGTACCTTCGAACTGAGGTGTTCCAAATCTAGGGTATTCTATCATTTTAGAGTTACTATTTATGATCTCTTCTTCATTACTCCTCATATTAAGTTCAAATAAAGCTTGTTGATTAGTATTTTGTTGTGAACTTCATTTTCCCTTATTCCTTCTATTTTTTGCCATATTAACCAAAACACTCCAAAAAACCAGAATCAATCCTAGGTGGATTAGACCTATATGAGGACCCTATGCTCAGATACCACTTGTTGGAGTATGGAAAAACACTGAGAGGGGGGGGGTGAATCAGTGTCTGATAGATAGACCAAAAATTCAAACCTTTTAAACTTCAACAAAAACTTTTAGTTCAAATGTCCTTTCAACAGAGCAGAGTAATTACTTTGAAAGAATTCATATAAGAAGTAACCAAAAATGTGATTGACATTGTTTAACAATCAGAACATGATGAAAAAACAAGGGCAACTCATAAGAATATGTACATGAAGACCAACATCATTGAATCATCTTAAGACCATCCAATTTCAATGTGGCTTTATGAGACACTGTAACAACTGTGCAACTGAATGACATATGATAAACATTGAAACAACAAAGAGCTTATGTACATTATGAAAAATTGAAACATACCAACCTTGAACTATGAAACTATGAAAGAACATGTGAAGTGATAGACTAAATACTTTTCACCATAACATGCAAAACATGAGTTGTTAAACCAGTTTGCAACATATGAATGTGAAAATACTTGTAACAACAAACTACATTAACATTGCTGGAATAAGAATTGATAATAGACATTAATGCATCTCATAACTTATGAAAATAAGATATAGACATGAAAGAAAATCACACAAAGACTCATCACATAACACATTATATGTCCTGAGTGGAAAACCCTCTTGGGGAATAAAAACCACTCAAAAATTATATCACTTTATTCAGATAGAGCACCAACTCTACAAAGTTCAAGAACACCAACTCCATACAATTCAGAAGCACCAACTTCCAAAGTTACAAGAGCACCAACTCTAAAGTTAAAAGAGCACCAACTCCAAAGTCACATGAGCACCAACTCCACAAATTCAAATGTATATAACCAAACAGTGTTCCATCAGTAACCTAGTAATGCAAATTAGCATTCCTAGTGCCTCAATAGAAAACCGTGAAAATGATTTTCAATAAGTACATAGGAGGATGTTATATAAGACTGATAACATCTCCATTTGATACATCAACTGATATTACTGTAACAGATTACAAAATAGTTCTCAATGTAAACATTGTTAAAATCACTTTTCAAGATTTTCAAGATTGAACATTGTATCAATACATCTCAAACATTTCTCACAAAGAGTATGTTTGTTGTTTTTTCTCTTCAAGCCACCGTCACTGAAAAAATGTTGTCATTTTATAATCACTAAATGTAGTTTCAAATTAACTAGAACCAACCTGTGATTAGGCTAAATGGAAAACCCCTAAATAATCCTTTACAAATATCACCACGCTAACAGCTAACAAACCATTTCAGCTATAGCCTCGAGCCTTAAAAACATTAATTGCCTTTACCCATTCATTTTGAGTTCACCTCAAATAAAAATAAATGTATAGGAGCACTCAAGAAACACTAGGCTTTAGGAGTCTAGGAAATATTTAAATTTGTTGTGTTATCTTGAGGTCATGTTGACCATCCTCAGGTGTTAGAGGTGTTTTTCCAGGAAAGAAGTGGTGGAAAGCTGAATAAGCTTTGAAGCTCACCATTTCAGGTTCAAATGACCAAGGTTGGAAAACACCTGAGTTTTATAACCTTAGCCATTAGGGTCTTCCATAGGTCTCGACCTCAAAGAAACTTAACCATTTCTAGGGCCTATTTAAGGGGTATCCTGACCTCGAGTAGGGTTGGCTTTTAATATTTTGGTGAAATCTCTTGTGTGGATTGTAGGAACAACGCTCTAGTTACACCTCTGAATTATTGCATCCTTGATAGAATTTTAATGGGATTAGTTTTGCTACCATTTGGATTTTGTAGAATGTAGCGTTGGCTGTTTACAAGCACCTGTGTAAGATTTGATAGCTTCTTTGTTTAATTTGCAAGCATTTGTTGTAGCCAGTTTAACTTTGCTCAATTTTTGGTCCCAAACTGACTGTTTAGGAAATGGGTGTTAGGAGTCTTCCCAATCGCATAAATTATACCCCTTTGGGAGTAGTCTCAGACACCATGAGCCAGCCATATGTTAGTTGGTAGGTTTTACTTGGAGTGCGTGAGTTACCGGTATCGTCTTGCCCTAGGCGAAGCAGGGCAAAGGTCCGGCTAGGAAAGACCAGAGTAAAAGTCACACAACTTGCGTGGGTGCTCGATTTGGAGAAAATATTTTGGAGAATTTAGTTGGGGGTCTTGGCGAGGCCTGGTGATCAGAAGGAGGCTCCACCAATCCAGTTGGTGTGAGAAAACTCTGACAGTCTGAAATCAGTCTGGAAAAGCTTACAAACCCTAGCTTTTGGGCCAATTTTGTGAATGGGCAGTGTACGGCCTATACAGGCTCAAAACCCCAAGAATCTTTAAGGTGTGGGTATGGGAAACAAAAATCCCAAATGAAGAACCCTGGTCGTTTGGAGGGTTTAGGGGAAAATTGCATTTTTCTTAGTTAAGAGGCCTAATTGGGGCTCTAGGCTTGTAGCCTTTTCTAACCCTAGGAAAGGGTTTGGTGGAAGCAATGAGGAATTGGAGACTTGTGACTGCATAAGTACTCTAAATAGGTTATCTTGAAGCTTTTACAACATTTTCACACCCCTACAAGAACTCAAATGAAAGGTGAGAGAGTTTGTCCTTTAGGGAGGAATAAGGGTCAAGGGTGAGATAGTGGCAAAGCACCAAGATTGGCTTGGTAGAAAGAAGAGAGTTGATAGTGGGGTTGGCCAGTAGGACCAAGGGTATCTATACCTGAGATAGGACCCAAAGGACAAGGTGAAAGAGTCACCTAGGAGTTCTTAAGGACAAGGACTCAGAGCATGGGACAGTGAGTGTCCCATCCAACCCTATCCTATCAAATTGGTATCAGAGCAAGTTAAAGATTTGGGAAAGAATCTTGTATGTATGAGGTTGAGTCTAGTGATTCTTCCATCATGGTGACAAATGCAGAACTGGCCAAGATGGTTGAAGAGCAGGAGGAAAACAATAAACAATTGAGGGAAAGAATAGCCCAACTTGAACAAGTAGTGAGGAGTGCACACTTTGAAGGAAGGATCCCTAAGGAAGAAGAGGTTGCAGAGGAGGACAAGACGCCTGAACCTGACCCTATTTTGAAAGAGGAGCCTTTCTTGAAGGCATTGAAGGCTTTGAGTGGAAAAGCACTTGAAGGCATACCACTATTTAGTGGGAAAATGGAAGCTGATCTAGTCATAGATTGGATAGAGGGAATGGAAAACCATTTTGAATTTGATGGAGTCACTGAAGCACAAAAGGTAAAGGTGGCTAAGTCAAGACTAAGAGGTTATGCCTTGACATGGTGGAAGTTCATTCAGACAGAGAGGGAAAAAGAAGGTAAGCAACCTATTTCAACTTGGAAAGGAATGGTTGCCAAGTGAGAGAGGCATACATGCCTGATGACTATGAGATTCAGTTACACAAGAAGAGGAAAAGCTTAAGGCAAAGAGACCAAGATGTAAACACTTACACTGAGGAGTTTCAAAAACTTTGCATGAGGTCTAATGTGACAGAGGATGAGAGTCTCAAGGTGGCTAGGTACGTACCTTAATGGTTTGAAGTGGAATATCCAAGAAGAGATGGCTCTTCTAAGTCCCAAGACAGTACACCAATGCAATCAGTTGGCCATAAAGATTGAGCAAAGAAGCAAGAGGAAACAAGATCAGACTTCTAAGGGTAGAGGCAAAGACAGAGATCAAAGAGATCAAAGAGGACAGCGAGGTGGCTACCAAAGTAGAGGCAATGACCAAAGAAATCATGGAGAATCTAAACTCACTGAGCATGGAGGTGAAACATCTTCTAGAGGAGGATATAACAGAGGAAGAGGACCTCAAGGAGGTTCAAAAAGAGGAAGAGGAGTAGGCAGGAGCAATTCTTATTTTGCAAACATGAAGTGTTATCATTGTAATCAAATAGGCCATCCTACTTATAGATGCCCAGAGAAAGCATCTTCATCAAGCAATGAAAAGAGAGTGGCTTATACACAAGAGGACACCATGAGTCCTAAGGCATCTGAGGTCAGTCATATAGAATCTGAGGTAGGAGAGAATTGGATGTTTAACAGAGTTCTGATCAGACAGCCAGTCAAGGAGGAACCTAAACAAAGGAGAGCTCTATTTAGAGTAAGGTGCAAGATACTTGGTAAAGTATGCAAAGTCATAGTGGATTCAGGTTCAATAGACAATATAATCTCAGAGGAGGCAGTAATGAAACTAAAATTGGAGAAGGTACCCCATACTAACCCTTATAAGGTCACATGGCTCAACAAAGAGTGTTTTAGTGAATGAGCAAGTAACAGTGGAGTTCTCCATTGGAGGATATAAAGACAAGTTAATTTGTGATGTTTTACCCATGGATGCATGCCATCTACTATTGGGAAGACCATGGCAGTATGACAGAAGTGTTATATATGATGGGAAAGAGAACACCATTTCATTCAAGAAGGATGGGAAAACTTTTAAGTTGCAGTCACTGTCAGAGGAAGAAGAAGGACAGTCAAAGACACCAAACATCATGTTGAGTAGTGGTAAAGAGTTCCTTAAGAACCTACATCAAGGGAATGAAGGATATGTGGTTATGATACAACCTAAAGAAGAGGAGAAGGCTGAAAAGATAGTCTTACCAGAAGCAGTCCAAAAGTTACTTGATAAGTACAAGAGTATAGTTAGTGATGGTACACCTGCAACTCTACCACAAAAGAGAGCCACAATTCATTAAATTGACTTCATACCTGGAGCCTCATTACCTAACAAAGCAGCATACAAACTAACACCAGATCAGAATTTGGAGGTAGCTAGGCAAGTGCAAGAATTATTGGATCAAGGATTGATTCAAAAGAGCATTAGCCCATGTGCAGTACCAGTGGTTTTAGCATCCAAGAAAGGAGGTAAATGGAGGTTATGTATTGATTCTAGAGCAATAAATAGAATCACAATCAGATATAGATTCCCTATCCCTAGGATTGAAGACTTGATGGATTGTCTAGGAGGAGCTCAGTTCTTCACCAAGTTGGATCTCAAAAGTGGATACCATCATATCAGAATTAAGGATGGTGATGAGTGGAAGATAGCTTTTAAGACAAATGATGGGTTATATGAGTGGAGAGTTATGCCATTTGGCCTCTCTAATTCCCCTAGCACATTCATGAGGCTCACAAATGAAGTGCTCAAGGATTTTACAGGGATATTTGTGGAGTGTATCTTGATGACATCCTCATATACAACAAGAAAACAGAAGAGCATCTAAAACATGTAGAGAAAGTTCTTAGAAGGTTGCAAGAAGAGAAGTTGGCAATCAATCTAGAGAAGTGTGAGTTCTTTAAGCAAGAGCTTGTCTATTTGGGTTTTTTAGTGTCCAAAGGCTCATTAAAGATGGATCCAAGCAAGGTAGAAGCTATCCTAAACTAGCCTACACCAACCATAGGGATAGAGGTAAGAAGTTTTCATGGATTAGCTCAATTCTATAGAAAATTCATAAGAAACTTTAGTGGCATATGTGCACCAGTTCTAGATACAATCAAGGGTGGTTTGAAAACTAAGTTTGTGTGGACTCAAGAGGTTGAGAAAGGGTTTGAGAAACTGAAACAAGAGGTGGCAACTCAACCTATTCTCTTATTACCTAGTTTTGACAAGTTGTTCACTGTTGAATGTGATGCTAGTGGAGTGGCAGTAGGAGGAGTGCTAAGTCAAGAGGGCAGGGCCCATAGCCTCTTTAGCGAGAGAAGTCTAATGAAGCAAATAAGAAAATATTCAACCCAAGGACTTGGAACTTTATGCTTTGGTCTCAAGCTCAATACCTAGAAAAAAAAATGGAGGCATTACCTCTACCCAAGGGAGTTCATAGGTCTTTACTCCACAATCAAGCACTCTGGGCTTATCAAATTCCAAGAGAAGTTGAGTAATAGTATTTGAAATGGATGGAATACATCCAAGTTTTTACCCTCAAATTCATCAAGCACAAGAAGGGGACAAATAAACAAAGTGGTAGATGCATTGAGTGGTGAGATTGTTGGACAAGGGTAAGAGATACGTGATCAAGAGCATTGCATAGAGAGTTCTCAAGGATCTATATGGAGAAGATGAAGACTCTTTCAGAGGTTTATAAGGTATGTTCTAACTTTGAGAACCATTTCCATAGCCAATACTCTGAGTATACCTTGCAAAGTGGGTTGTTGTTTAAGAGTAATTAGTTATGTGTTCCAAGAGGGTCAATGAAGGAAAATCTGATTTAGGAAAAGCATAATGGCAATCTTAGTGGACATTTTGGCATAAATAAGACCTTAGAGCTAGTGCAAAGATTCTATTATTGGCCTAAGTTGGCAAGAGATGTTAGAAAATATGTGGAACAATGTGTTGTGTGTATGAAAGCTACGGGAGGAGCTAGCAATGCTCTGGCTTATATCAACCCCCACTCCATTCCTAACTTAACTACGGGAGTGTGTGGAGTAATGGATTTTGTGGTATCTCCTAAGACCAAGACCTGGTTTTGATGTTGTTTATGTTGTAGTGGACAGATTTAGCAAGATGAGTCATTTTATCCCTTGCAAAACTACTCATGATGCTAGTTACATAGCTCATCTTTTCTTCAAGGAGGTAGTAAGGATCCATGGACTACTTTTGAGCATTATTTCAGATAGGGATGTGAAGTTCATGAGTCACTTTTGGAAGACTCTATGGAGTGGATTGGGTACAAATCTGTCATTTGGATTAGCTTACCATCCTCAGACCAATGGTCAAATAGAGGTGGTTAACAGGGTGCTAGGTAATCTTCTAAGGTGCTTAACTAAAGAATATGGATAGACATGGGATATGGTTATCTCCCAAGTAGAGTATGCTTATAATGACAGTGTCAACAGGACAACATGGAAGAGTCCATTTGAGGTTGTGGGTATGGATGTTCCAAGAGGCATATGTGAGCCTCGTGAGATCTTAGATTCATGGAGAATAGAGGACATGCGTAAGACTCTAAATGCATCTCATGAAGGATTCAGATGTGTCAAGAGACAATCACCCAGGCTACACAAAAACTTTCTGAAGAAGTGACATGTCTAGGAAAAGATGTGCAATTTCAAGTAGGGGACTATGTTATGGTCCACCCTAACAAGTCAAGGTTGCAGAAGGGAATGTCAACCAAGTTGCAGATGAAGAGAGTGGGTCCATGCAAGATATTGGCCAAGTATGGTCAAAATGCATACAAGGTGGAGTTACCTACCGATCTAGGAATCTCACTAGTATTCAATGTTGCTGATTTGATCAAGTATAAGGGGACAGTCAAGGATTTGGATTAGGATAGTAAGGAGATCTTCTAGGACATCAACAACATGTCCTTACCTACTTAGGACAAGCCTCAGGCAGAGAAGATCTTGGAGTCAAGAGTGAAGAAGGCCACAAGACACAAGGTGTACATGGAACACCTCATCAAGTGGAAGACCAAGCATGAATCTAAGGCTACTTGGGTGGATGAAACTGAATTCAAAAAGTAGGGCATTGACCTATCCTTGATCTCTCCTTCCATTCCTTAGTGTTTGGGCTGAGAGGGGGAGAATGGTGCAGGAGCACCTGAGAAACACTAGGCTTTTTAGGAGTCTAGAAAGAAGTTCAAATTTTGTTGTGTTATCTTGAGGTCATGTTGACCATCTTGTGTGTGTTAGAGGTGTTTTACTCTCTAGGAAAGAAGTGGTGGAAAGTTGAATAAGTTTTCAAGCTCAACTTGTTTTGTTTTCAAAAATGGACCAAGGTTGAAAAACACAGTGGGTTTTATAACCTTAGCCATTAGGTCTTCCATAGGTTCAACCAAAGAAACTTAACTATTTCTAGGGCCTATTTAAGGGGTATCTCGACCCTGGAGCAGGGCTGGAAGCTTTAATATTTTGGTGAAATCTTGTGTGATTGAAGAAAACAACGTTCTTAGTTAAATTTCTGAATTATTGCATCTTGATAGACTTTTAATGGATTAGTTTTGCTACTGTTTGGATTGTGGAATTTAGTGTTGGTTGTTTACAGGAATTGTGTAAGATTTGTTAGCTTCTTTGTTCAATTTGCAAGCCCTTGTTGTAAATAGTTCAACTTTGCTCAATTTCTGGTTTGAATCAGATTGTGTTTAGGAAATGGGGTGCTAGAGCACTTTCCCACTGTACAAACTATATGGCCCTTTGGGAATAGTGCCTAGACACCATGGTTGTACATATGTTAGTTGGTAGGTTTTGTTTGAGTGCTGGAGTTGCTAGCAATGTCTTGCCCTAGGTGAGCCAAGCAAGGTCCAGCTAGGAAAGACTAGGAGTAAAAGTCACATAACTTGCAGGGGTGCTCATATTTTGGAGAAATTCCTTTTGGAGAATTTAGTTGGGGGTCTTGGAAAGACTTGGTGATTAGGAGGAGGCTCCACCAATCCATTTGGTGTGAGAAAACTCTGACAATCTGAAATCAGTTTGGAAAAGCTTACAAACCCTAGCTTTTGGGCCAATTTTGTGAATGGGCAGTGTATGGCCTGTACAGGCTCAAAACCCCAAGAATCTTTAAGGTGTGGGTATGGGAAACACAAACCAAAAATGAAGAACCTTGGTCATTTAGAGGGTTTAGGGGAAAATTTCATTTTTCTCAGTTAAGAGGCCTAATTAGGGCTCTAGGCTTGTAGCCTTTTCTAACCCTAGGAAAGGGTTTGGTGGAAGCGATGGGGAATTGGAGTCTTGTGGTTGAATAAGAACTCTAAATAGGTTATCTTGAAGCTTTTACAAAATTTTCACACCCCTGCAAGAACTCAATTGAATGTTGAGAGAATTTGGCCTTTAGGAAGGAATAAGGGTCAAGGGTGAGATAGTGGCAAGGCACCAAGATTGGCTTGGTGAGAAGAAGAGTGGTGATAGTGGGGTTGGCTAGAAAGGACCAAGGGTTTCTATACCTGTAATAGGACCTAGAGGTTAAGGTGGGGAAGTCACCTAAGGGTTCTTGAGACCAAGGAACTAGAGCATGAGACAGTGAGTGTCCCATCGAACCCTACCCTATCAGATTGGTATCAAAGCCAAGTTAAAGATTTGGGAAGCATCTTATATGTTAGAGGTTGAGTCTAGTGATTCTCCCATCATGGAGACAAATGCAAAATTAGCCAATATGGTTGAAGAGCAAGAGGAAGACAATAAGTTGTTAAAAGAAAGAATAGAGCAACTTGAGAAAGCATTGAACAATGTGAAGTTGGAAGGAAAAATACCAAAGGAAGAAGAGGTTGCAGAGGAAGACAAGATCCTTGAACTTGACCCTGTTTTGGAGGAAGAACCTTTCTTGAAAGCATTAAAGGCGTTGAGTGGAAAAGGACTTGAAGGTGTACCATTGTTCAATGGAAAAATGGAACCTGATTTGGTCATGGATTGGATAGAGGGAATTAAAAACCATTTTGAATGTGATGATATCACTGAGGCACAGAAGGTAAAGGTGGCTAAATCAAGACTAAGAGGATTTTCCTTGACTTGGTGGAAACTCATTCAGACAGAGAGGGAAAAAGAAGGTAAGAAACCTATCTCTACTTGGAAGGGAATGGTTGCCAAAGTAAGAGAAGCCTATATGCCAGATGACTATGAGATTCAATTACACAAGAAGAGGCAAAGCTTAAGGCAAAAGGACCAAGATGTGAACACTTATACTAAAGAGTTTCAAAAAATTTGTATGAGGTCCAATGTTACAGAGGATGAAAGTCTTAAGGTAGCTAGATACCTTAATAGTTTGAAATGGAACATCCAAGAGGAGATGGCTCTTTTGAGTCCTAAGACAGTACATCAATGTTACCAATTGGCTATCAAGATTGAGGAAAGGAACAAGAGGAAGCAAGATCAGACTTCTAAGGGTAGAGGCAAAGGCAGAGATCAAAGAGATCAAAGAGGACAATGAGGTGGCTACCAAGGTAGAGGTAGTGACCAAAGAAATCAAGGAGAATCTAAACTCACTGAGCATGGAGGTGAGACATATTCCAGAGGTGGATATAACAAAGGAAGAGGACCTAAAGGAGGTTCAAACAGAGGAATAGGAGTAGGTAGGAGCAATTCTTATTTTGAAAACATGAAGTGTTACCATTGTAATCAAATAGGTCATCCTGCTTATAGGTGCTCAGAGAAAGCTTCTTCATCAAGCAATGAAAAGAGAGTGGCTTATGCACAAGAGGACACCATGAGTCCTAAAGCATCTGAGGCCAGTCATATAGAATCTGAGGTAGGAGAGAATCTGATGTTCAACAGAGTTTTGATCAGATAACCGGTCAAAGAGGAACCAAAACAGAGAAGAGTCACATTTCTGAAAGTAAGGCAAGATAATGGGTGGAAGTGCAGGTGGGGGGCAATTGGTAGTAGGATTTAGGGTCTAAATAGAGCATTATAATCTCAGAGGGAGGTATTTAATGAAATTAAATTGGAGGGCAATTTATACTAACCTTGGCATAAGGTCACATGGTTAAACAAAGGGGTGGAATGGAGGTGGCCGCATTGAGGTATAAGGATAAAGAGGAATGGAAGGACAACGTGAGTGCCGCCATATGATGAAAAGAGAACACCATCCTTATCCGCGATGGGCAAGACTTTAAGCTGGTACAATCGCCGGCGAAGATGAAGGACAATCAAAGACACCAAACATCATGTTGAGTAGTGGTAAAGAGTTCCTTAAGAACCTACATCAAGGGAATGAAGGATATGTGGTTATGATAACCTAAAGAAGAGGACAAGGCTGAAAAGATAGTCTTACCAGAAGCAGTCCAAAAGTTACTTAATAAGTACAAGAGTATAGTTAGTGATGGTACACCTGCAACTCTACCACCAAAGAGAGCCATAAGTCATCAAATTGACTTCATACCTGGAGCCGCATTACCTAACAAGGCATCATACAAACTCACACCAGATCAAAATTTGGAGGTAGCTAGGCAAGTGCAAGAATTATTGGATCAAGGATTGATTCAAAAGAGTAGCAACCCATGTGTAGTACCAGTCATTTTAGCAACCAAGAAAGGAGGTAAGTGGAGGTTATGTACTGATTCTAGAGAAATAAATAGGATCACCATTAGGTATAGGTTTCCTATTCCTAGAATTGAAGATTTAATGGATTGTCTTGGAGGAGCTCAGTACTTCACTAAGTTGGATCTCAAGAGTGGATACCATTAGATCATAATTAAGGATGGTGATGAGTGGAAGATAGCTTTTAAGACAAATGATGGGTTATATGAGTGGAGAGTGATGCCATTTGGTCTCTCTAATGCCCCTAGCACATTCATGAGGCTCATGAATGAAGTGCTAAAGGATTTTATAGGGATATTTGTGGTAGTGTATCTTGATGACATCCTCATATATAGTAAGACAACAAAAGAGCATTTGAAACATGTGGAGCAAGTACTTAGAAGGTTGCAAGAGGAGAAATTGGCAATCAATCTAGAGAAGTGTGAGTTCTTTAAGTAAGAGCTTGTCTATTTGGGTTTTGTAGTGTCAAAAGGATCACTGAAGATGGATCCAAGCAAGGTGGAAGCTATTCTAAACTAGCCTACACCAACCACAGGAATAGAGGTAAGAAGTTTCCATGGTTTGGCTCAATTCCTTATAGGAAATCTACAAGAAACTTTATGGAATATGCGTGCACCCGCATTAGATACAATCATCAAGGGTGGTATAAACTGAAATTTGTGGACTCAAGCAGTTTGAGGAAAGGGTTTGAGAAACTAAACAAGAGGTGGCAACTCACCAATTTCTCTCTTGCCAAGCATGCTCGGCTAATTTGTTCACTAAGTGAATATGATGTAGTGGAGTGGTGGTAGGAGGAGTGCTAAGTCAAGAGGGTGTGCCCAGCTCCTTTTAGCAGGTAGCCCAAGGAAGCAAAGAAGAAATATCAACCTTGGACTTGGAACTCTTCTATGCTTGTCTACCATTTAGAAAAATGGAGGCATTACCTTCTACCCAAGGAATTTGTAGTCTTTACTGACAATTAGGCACTTAGTTTTATTGACACTCAAGAAAAGTTGAGCAATAGGCATTTGAAATGGATGGAGTACATCCAAGCTTTTACCTTTTCCATCAAGCACAAGAAAGGACAAATGAACAAGGTGGCAGATGCATTAAGCAGGAGATTGTTGATATTCCAAGAGATACAGATCAAGAGCATTGGCATAGAGAGTTTCAAGGATCTATATGGGGAAGATAAAGACTTTTTAGAGCTTTATAAGGTATGTTCTAACTTTGAGAACAATTTCCATAGCCAATATTCTGAGTATACCTTTCAAAGTGGGTTGTTGTTTAAGAGTAACCAGTTATGTGTTCCAAGAGAGTCAATGAGGGAAAATATGATTCAGGAAAAGCATAATGGCGGTCTTAGTGGAAATTTTGGCATCAATAAGATTTTAGAACTAATGCAAAGATTTTATTACTGGCCTAAGTTGGCAAGAGATGTTAGAAGGTATGTGGAAAATGTGTTGCGTGTATGAAAGCTAAGGGAGGAGCTAGCAATGTTGGTTTATATCAACCCCTGCCCATTCCTAACAGACCATGGGAGTGTGTGAGCATGGATTTTGTGGTAGGCCTTCCTAAGACCAAAATTGGTTTTGACAGTGTTTATGTAGTAGTGGACAGATTTAGCAAGATGAGTCATTTTATCCCTTGCAAAACTACTCATGATGCTAGTTAGATAGATCATCTTTTCTTCAAGGAGGTAGTAAGGATCCATGGACTACCTTTGAGCATTGTTTCAGATAGGGATGTGAAGTTCATGAGTCAATTTTGGAAGACTCTATGGAGTAGATTGGGTACAAATCTATCATTTGGATCAGCTTACCATCCTCAGACCAATGGTCAAATAGAGGTGGTTAACAGGGTGCTAGGTAATCTTCTAAAGTGCTTAACTAAAGAATATGGATAGACATGGGATATGGTTATCTCCCAAGCTGAGTATGCTTATAATGACAGTGTCAAAAGGACCACAGGGAAGAGTCCATTTGAGGTTGTGTATGGGATGCACCCAAGAGGCATATGTGAGCTCAGAGATCTTGGATCTATGGAGAATAGGAGTGGACATGTAGAAGATTTTAGTCAAACCATGAAGGAGATTTAGGAGCAGGTAAAGAAGACAGTCACTAAGGCTACTCACAAGTTGAAAGAGAAGGCAGATTTAATAAGGAAGGATGTGCAATTTCAAGTTGGAGACTATGTCATGGTCCACCTTAACAAATCAAGGTTGCAGAAGGGAATGTCAACCAAGTTGCAAATGAAGAGAGTGGGTCCATGCAAGATATTGGCCAAATATGGGCAGAATGCATACAAGGTGGAGTTACCTACCGATCTAGGAATCTCACTAGTATTCAATGTTGTTGTTTTGATCAAGTATAAGGGGACAGTCAAGGATTTGGATCAGGACAGTAAGGAGATCTTCAAGGACATCAGCAACATGTCCTTACCTACTCAAGACAAGCCTTAGGTAGAGAAGATCTTGGAGTCAAGGGTGAAGAAGGCCAAAAGACACAAGGTGTACATGGAACACCTCATCAAGTGGAAGAACAAGCATGAATCTGAGGCTACTTGGGTGGATGAAGCTAAATTCACAAAGCAGGGCATTGACCTATCCTTGATCTCTCCTTCCAATCCTTAGTGTTTGGGCTAAGAGGGGGAGAATGGTGTAGGAGCACCTGAGAAACACTAGGCTTTTTAGGAGTCTAGAAATAAGTTCAAATTTTGTTGTGTTATCTTGAGGTCATGTTGACCATCTTGTGTGTGTTAGAGGTGTTTTAATCTCTAGGAAAGAAGTGGTGGAAAGTTGAATAAGTTTTGAAGCTCAACTTGTTTTGTTTACAAAAATGGACCAAGGTTGAAAAATAGAGTGAGTTTTATAACCTTAGCCATTAGGTCTTCCATAGGTTTGACCAAAGAAACTTAACTATTTCTAGGGCCTATTTAAGGGGCATCTCGACCCTGGATCAAGGTTGGAAGCTTTAATATTTTGGTGAAATCTTGTGTGATTGAAGAAAATAGTGTTCTTAGTTAAATTTTTGAATTATTGCATCTTGATAGACTTTTAATGGATTATTTTTGCTACTGTTTGGATTGTGGAATGTAGTGTTGGTTGTTTATAGGCATTGTGTAAGATTTGTTAGCTTCTTTGTTCAATTTGCAAGCCCTTGTTGTAAATAGTTCAACTTTCCTCAATTTCTGGTCTGAACCAGATTGTGTTTAGGAAATGGGGTGCTAGAGCACTTTCCCACCGTACAAACCATACAGCCCTTTGGGAATAGTTCCTAGACACCATGGTTGTACATATGTTAGTTGGTAGGTTTTGTTTGAGTGCTGGAGTTGCTAGCAATGTCTTGCCCTAGGTGAGCCAGGCAAGGTCCGGCTAGGGAAGACCAGGAGTAAAAGTCACATAACTTGCAGGGGTGCTCAGATTTTGGAGAAATTCCTTTTGGAGAATTTAGTTGGGGGTCTTGGAAATGCCTGGTGATCAGGAGGAGGCTCCACCAATCCATTTGGTGTGAGAAAACTCTGACAGTCTGAAATCAGTTTGGAAAAGCTTACAAACCCTAGCTTTTGGGCCAATTTTGTGAATGGGTAGTGTACGGCCTGTACAGGCTCAAAACTCCAAGAATCTTTAAGGTGTGGGTATGGGAAACACAAACCCCAAATTAAGAACCCTGGTTGTTTGGAGGGTTTAGGGGAAAATTGCATTTTTCTCAGTTAAGAGGCCTAATTAGGGCTCTAGGCTTGTAGCCTTTTCTAACCCTAGGAAAGGGTTTGGTGGAAGCGATGGGGAATTGGAGAATTGTGACTGCATAAGCACTTTAAATAGGTTATCTTGAAGCTTTTACAACATTTTCACACCCCTGCAAGAACTCAAATGAAAGTTGAGAGAGTTTGGCCTTTAGGGAGGAATAAGGGTCAAGGGTGAGATAGTGGCAAGGCAGCAAGATTGGCTTGGTAGAAAGAAGAGAGTTGATAGTGGGGTTGGCCAGTAGGACCAGGGGTATCTATACCTGAGATAGGACCCAAAGGACAAGGTGAAAGAGTCACCTAGGAGTTCTTAAGGACAAGGACTCAGAGCATGGGATAGTGAGTGTCCCATCCAACCCTACTCCCATCACTCACGCCCTTCATGCTTAGCCTTAGCTCTATTGAAGCTACTCACCATCCATCACCACAAGCAACCCCCACACCACTAGTTTGTTATCCAAGCAAATCAATTGGGGCATAAACACCCATCCATTACCTACCCACCACCTTTATTAGCAACATCCCACCACCTAAGCACCACTTGCCTACCATTGAATTGAGGACCCCCTCTCTATTTGTAGTTTTAGATTTAAAGTCCAAATTCAAGAGGCCTTTTCTTGGCCATACAAAGGGATTTTCACAAGCAATTTTTTAAAAGTTTGATAAAATTTTGTGCTCTTTGTAGTGATATAACTAGTTTGCTTTTAATGCTTGGTTTTTTATAAAATATTTTTTCTCAGACTTAATGCTACAAAATTCCTATATTGAGACCTTTTAAGGGCAATAAATTACATGAAAGGACTTCATAGTAGTATTATTCATTTTCTCTCATTATATTATAGAGTTGTATTTCTAACATTTGGTCCTTTTTTGGACTCTTTAGAAATCTAAAAAACATAGTCACACTAAATTATAAAGTGCCACACACACTACTTAATAACAGTGTCAAAATTGAGATGTTTGGGCAAGTTGTTAATGTATATGTACTCAACTTATAAGTGTCATTTCATGTGTTAGGTGATGGGTTAAAAGCTTGTCTAGTTTTTTATTGTTTTCAATCCATTCATCTTACCTAATCTTTACCACATTCCATCATTTATTCTTGATTTGTCACTATTAGTTTATGTAAAATAAAAATGTTTAATATGTATTAGAGGAGTAAGATATACTTTATAGAGTGATTTTTGAAATATTAATTCATGTGGTTCTTTATGATTAAAACAAGGCAAATGGAGACCTTCTACATCAATAGGGAACAACAACATATATTGGTTGAGAAGATGTTGTAGTTGTTATGTTTTAGTTTTGTAATTTTAGAGTGTCATTGTAGTTATTTAATTATAGTATGATGTTGTAACAATATATTTAAAAATTAAGGTTTAATTTATTATGATTTCTCATAGAAGGGCGATGGTGAGAGGCGGGAATGGGAGAGGAGGTGCAGGTTTCAAATCTTCAGAGGAGGAGGATGATGAAGAAGGGGATGCAAAGGATGCAGATGGGGAGTTAATTGTTTTAGTGGCGGTTGCTCAGCTTATGGTTGTGCTATTGGAGGTTTACAGTTGGTTGGTCTGTGTTGTTGAGGTGTTGTCTGCAAGCATTGGAGTTGTTGATTGGGAGGCTGCAACATTTTCTTTGATATTGTTGGAGTTGTTTGATGTTGGTGATGTGAGGGTTTTTACCCTTGTTGAGACCCTGTTTTCTTGCAGGTTTTTTGGGGCAACTCGTGTGGCATTTGATGTTTTTTCTTTAGTTGTTGCTTTCTTGCTAACGTTGTTGATTATTGTTGTTGGGCAGTTGGTGGAAGTTGTGTTGTCGGTTGTGCCTAACAACTTGTTATTTCTATTCTAGAGCCTTATTTTCTTGTTGCTTGTGGCTTATCTTAGGCTCTAGTCAACGTGTTGGGGCAGTTGGTGTGCTTCTCTTTCTAGCTTTCTCCTTGTCTCTCCCTTGCTTGGGTTCTCCTTTCCCTCAAGGTATGCCTTTTGTGCTGTTGGGGGTTGTTTTACCCTATGTTGTTTTGGCTCCTTTCTTTGTTGTGGCATTCTGGTTGCTGTTACATGGAGTTCTAGCAGTAGTTTTACTGTTGTTGTCTTTTGTGTGAATTCTCTTGGTGTGTGCTTTGGGTCTCATGTTGGGATTTTTTCTATGGAGTGGCCTTTTTATGGCTCTAGCTGACATGTTGGGGTTGATGGTGTGCTTGTTTGTGTGGTTTGCTCCCTGATTTTTTCTTATGTGGTTTACCCTTGCTATTTTTCCTTATGGAGTTTGGTGGCTAATGATTAGTGGATGGTCTACTTATTGGAAGTTATGCTAATTTATATCTGCTTAATGTTTCTTAGTGGTTCCTTGAAGGTTCTCCATGTTGCTCTTCTTGAGCTTATTTTAGAAGGGTTGTTCTCTATTTTGGATAGGTTGTGCTTATTTATGCCCCTGTTGTTCAAGGTGATGTTGGAAGCCTTTGGATTGTTGTGTTTGCCATAGGATGGTATAACTCCTTGTTTTGTTGAAGCATTGGATTTCTCCTTAGATCCTATTGAGGTGGATTCTTCTCTTATTGAGGTGGAGTTGGGGGTTGAAAGTTTCTAGTTTCCTCAATTGTTGATCCTTTTGAGGTGAACACTTCTCCCTTGGAGGTTGAGGTTGAGTTGGCTTTCTGGTTTGATGGATTGTTGGGTTTTTGGTCCTTGAAAAAACCTGATTGCTTTTGGTGTCATTGATTTTCTAAGTAGGTCAAGTCCTAGTTGTAAAGGGTTTTAAGGTCCTTTCAAAACCTATTTGTTGCAGCTTGAGTTGATTTGAATATTTTTGAATGGTTATTGCTATTGGGCTATGATTGGTATGTTGATTATCTTTCTTGCAACTTCTTTTCCTTGTAAAGGGTTTTAGGTCCCTTAAAACCTTCTTGTAATGGGTTTCGAGTCCCATCAAAACCTATTTTTCCTTAATCAAAAACAATAGATTTGAAAAGAGTGGCTATATGCCAAACTCTTTGTTATTTGTATTTCAACTTTATGTCATAAGACAATTGCCTCTCATATATTTTAAGATAGGTTGTTAGCCAAATGTAGACTATATAAGTTATAGTTTGCATACTATAGATATAGGTAGTGTGGTTTTTTTCCAAAACTTGATAATTAGTATGATTTCTTCAAGAAATCTATGACAACTTTGTTTCTTCATTAAAAATTGAGGGGAGGGCCACTCTTAGGAAGTCAATGAATGTATTTAGTTTATTATTTTTTCCTATAAGTATACAAGATAAGATTATAGGTTGTGCATCAGATTGATTTTATAAATAGTTAGACTAATTTGTGTTTGTTTTGGATTGATAATAGGAGTCTAGTTCTTTCAAGTTTCAAATACGAATTTAGATCAATACATTTCTTGATTTGGATTGATAACTATGAATTAATCTCAACTCTTTATTCTCAGTTATTTAAATAGTAGTTCATGTAGTCATAATGCATTTTATATATATACTTGGACTATAGCCAAAAAAAATATTCTTGTCGCCTTAGTAGAATAGAACCTATTTTACAAAAGGATTTTTAGTATTTTTAATTACATTGTGAAGTAGATTGTATTTCATTATAGTATTTTTAATTACACTATGAACTTATTAAGAAAGTCTCAAATGTTCTAATGCTATGGAGACATCTCTAGATGCTTCTTTGTTAAGAATACAGTGTTGCACATCTTGTATACGAAATGAATTATTTAATTATTTAAAATAAATATTTATTTGTGGTGCATCTTAGGTGGTGTGTTTAGCCATATTAAATATTTATTTAGGTCAGTTGTAAAGGTATATGTAATATTGTTAGATATTTTGTGTGCGGGTTACACATGCGAAAAACATTTAATATTTGGGAAACTTAGCACCAAAAATTAAATATGGGGTCAATGGTTTGTGTACTTGTGATTTTGAGGAACATGGTTTTATCTTTCCACTTGGTTGCTTGATTTGAGCTTTATTATATAAAAGAAAGCACATTTTTAGTGGTTGAAGTTTGATGGCTGGTTTTTTAGTTGTTTGGATTAGTTGTCATTTATTGATCTTTCTTCTAAAGAGTGTACATGTGAAGAATGGCATGGGATGTGTGGATACATGCTTCGACACGTGGAGGATGCATTGGATGAGCTTGATGTTTTAGAATTATTCATGGAGACGCAGTAAGTGTATTATAATATTTCCATTACTAAATAATACATTGAGTGTGGATATTTATTGGAGGTTGGGTTTTCTATCTTAGGTATTTTCCCAAGGTATATCTCGTGTTATCTTGTGGTATGTCTTGATCTTTTCATATGTTTATTATGTAAGCTTGTATATATGATTTTCTCTCATGGGGTTATGTGGGAAATGGTTTGATCAACTTGTATTATTTTCCTCATTTTTCTCCTTTTACACCTCAGTATTGATAGCTATTCTACTACCTCCACCCACTACATTGAAAAAGATCTCAACTTCTTCACATGTTATTATACAAATTATTTTCAATGAGTTTACATTTATATTCTTAGTCATTGAGATATCTACATATCAAACATATATTAGTTACTTGTAGAATCTCACATTCTAGACATTGATGAAAATATTAAGGACATATGTCTTCTCCTTGATGACATCTCACACTAAGTCACGTCTTTTATTATAGATCCTCTTGTTCCCTCTTCATTACATTATGGTCCTATCTTAACACATCATAACTCACATCAATTTAGGTATTGCATTTATATGGTCACCATTCTTGAATCATGTATGACACATTCAGTATCAACATTGAGACACATAAGCAATTTCTAGAACCATACATTCTCATTCCTTCCTTAATTTTCACCAATTGAGTGGGAATTCAATGGTTTGATAGCTCAAGATTTCTTTCTTTTGAAGGGAAGATGTATCATTTGTTCTTGAGGGACCTCCTATAGCATTCAACATTCAATATTCTATCTTAAGTTTCACTCTCTTCTTTTTGTAGGCACACATGGGCCTTGTCTTGCGAGAATTTTAGGACAGTATTACTTCTAGGGGGCTATCTTGTCATATTCATACCTCAATTGGGATGGATTTTTGTTTTTTGGTTTCTTCATTTTATACTTTTAGGGGTACACTCTCTTTGTACATTGGGGTTCTTTTATATTGTACATGGGTACACCTAAGTTGGCTTGCCTTGTCAGACCCATTTCTTCATCACCTTAGTTGCACATAAAGGGGGTGTTGGTGTAATTAATAATTACAATTTACATTAATTTTTACTTAGGTAATTTATTTTTATTACTTGGGTAAGATAGGATAATGAGTTTATATATTCTTAGCTATTTATGGGATTATGTGTTTTCCTAAACTTAGAGTTCATCTTCTTGTTTTGTAAATTTTACCTCTTTCTCGCTCTTATTAGATTTGAAAACTATGATTCTATATATTGTAGGTCTCTCTTTCCATTTAAAACTCTTGAATACATATATTTTTAATCTTATATGTCTACATATTGAATTTATTATCATTATGTTGTTCTTGGGTAGATATAGTATTGCATAATTTCTTTATTAAATATAATATTTTTTAATTAAGGATTTTAGATATAATGTTTAGAATTCTTGAGGAAGAGAAGGAATCTTATCAAAAATTTGATTTGATCAAGTTTAGGAACTAGTAAAATATATTTAAGATATGTCTCTCAAATTATTAGATGTGTAAGGTGTGAATTCATTCTAAGGAGTTTGGAGTGCATTCTAGAACTAATTTCACACTGACAACTAATAATCAAATTGATTTTTCTAGATAAAAATGGTTTTCTTAATGTAAGAACATATTTCTAGCCAATTTTGGACTTTGATCATCATAATAAAGTCTTATTAGCTAATAAGCTCTATGGAAGATGGATACTATTTAAATATATTAATGTAGTAGATAAAAGTGAATTTCTTAAATGCATCGTCATAGAATTTAATTGGTTTTCTTTGGTGCACTTATTGATCCAAAACTTGAATGCAATACCATATGATTTTATAGCATTCATTATAGAACATCCTTACTTTGATTTATAAATCATTGTACATACTCACCTAAACTACACATATAATTATATGCAATGGACTAATCTACAACCATAATCTAATCTCTTTATTTTCAAATACAAATTTAACTACTTCCTATTTAGAATTACCCAAAATATGATCTTTATCTCTTTTTCAATGTGACAAAAGTTTCAAATTGCATGTTTAAGGCTTGTATTTAAAGGTATCACCCTAGTTTATTGAAATCATAGATCAATCTAGGATAACACATCAAAGCATATCAATAATTCTCAATCACTATCTTAGAAATATGAAGGATACTTGGTGCTCCAATGATGAGGTAGAGGATTTCTCTTAAGGATCCTAAGAAATTTATTCTATCATATCAATAGGTGACATTCTTTTGAGGTCAACTTGTTAAGAGACTCCCTTCAGGGAAGTGGGAGATTTTGATCACATAATTGAGACTATTCATATTTTGACTCTTTAAAAGGATTTCATGGGGAAATTTCCCTCCCATCTAATAAGAGACAAAGAACACAATAATATTTAATATATTCGAGCCCCATTACAGATGAGGTTGAGAGGCACAAGTGACAATATAGAAAGGAAATCAACTATCCCATACCTATCATGACTTGTATAGGGTTAGACATAATGCACATGGGTGGCTAATTTTCTTAATATCATTATGGGGTGTATTTTAGAGAATGTGACTCCCTATTAGAGGGCATGTCAATTTCAATATCATATAGTTCCACATCTAAAGTGATGGGGAGATCTAGCCCACTTTTCTACAAATTTTACCAAGGTTCTAAATTGATGAAATAAATATGATTGTAGATCCCTACCTATTGATGGTGAATTTTCAACTACAAGTATTAGGAATAAAGTGACCTATTAAATTTCTCTATATTGCACAACCAACTCTCCTATATGAATGAATGTTGGTGAGGCAACCTCAATTCATGTTATGTAAACCTTCCTGCAATTAAATAACATTAGCTAACATCTATGGCTAGTGAGCATTCAGTGCATACAATAGTTTGCTTTAATCTATGAAAGGTATCATGTTATAATTACTGAGATCAATGTTCTCTATAAAAAAAATCTTGCAATTGAAGAAAATATAATTACTTCTAAAACTAAGAGAATGGAGTGGTGCTAGGTTGAGCGTTCGACACAAGAGTGGCAAGGGCATAAATTAAGGATAGTCCCATGGAAGGAAACAATATCTAATTGAAATTGACCATATCAGAGGGTAAGGATGAGGGTTCATCTAGTAATAACTCATCACTTATGTATCTAAGGTAGACACTTTTATACTTCATGATGGTAAGTGAATAACTATTTTGAAAAGGAAAAAGATAAATATTTAAGAAAGAAGGCCACTTATCAAGATTTGGGAATTGGAGCTACTTAAGAGAGATCTATCATAGTAAATCAAGCCAAGGATAGAAAGAGGAGGAAGTGGTCTCAATTTTTTGAGAAGGAATGGGAACATGGGGACCAACACTAGACAAAAAAGGGGAAGTATCTATCTTTTTAAGAGGGAAAATAAGGACACAATGTTACGAGACTAATGTAAATGGAGAACCTTAAGATGGATGGCTTTGATCATAGGAGAATTTACATTAGGAAGGAAGAAGGAAAAAATTAAAGGGGATAAAGGATTACATTTTTTACAAAATTTACGCAATGGGAGAGATATTTTAGTACCTACATATTAGGACATTTGTGAGCATGCGGTAATTATTATGGTAGCAAAATTGATAAAGTGAGTCTTCAGCCATAAATCACTTTGTTCTTCTTGCAACCCTTGTCCCTCAACTACCTTATCATATCTCACTCAATCCTACATGTCCTGGGCCATTTCTTGAGGATAGTGATCAATCCTTCAAAACTAAAGAATGATTCCTTACACTTCCAAGGATTTAATTCACTCACTATTTTGAGGCTTCAACCTCATAGGTTGGAGTTTGAATAAGTTGTGGGCTCCCTAGAATCATCTCGACCATGTTTAGCAGATAATTAGGCTCATAGTGTTGTTGTTCAAAGGAGTTCCAAGCACCTAGACACATTTGCATCTGTAGTAACCACTATTTTAATCCCACAAATCTTGAATTTACCGAGCCAAAGCCATTAGTTATCGCCAAAAATTGTGATTCATAGGTCAAAACCCCCAAGTTTCAAATTAAAATCATCTCTCTATGATTCAGTTTTACACTAAAATTAAAATCATCTCTCTATGATTCAATACTGTACATACATCACAAATACCATTCGTTTACTTTTAAATTTACTTAAAAAATCTCAAACCCAGGTGTTATTTTGAAAATCACCATCTTCCAAGTCAATAGCATGGGTTTTTGTGGGTTTAATTAGTAAAATAAATAATTTTTCAGGTGAAATATTGTAACCATATTGTTGAAATCACACATTTATTTCGTGTTAAAATTAATTTAAAACCACACATATAACCCTCAAAACCGCACATTGCCAGCAAAAATAAATATCAAACTTGCAGTTTATCCATTGAACTTTGCATATATATTTACAAAAACTACTTTCAAACCTTGATATCTACTCCAAATGACATCACATGGAATACCTTCATAGACTATCATTGCAAGGTTGGACAACATGAGCATGTAATGCACATATTTTAGGTCATGCAGGAATATGGGCGTTCTCTTGGTGCAATAGGGACAATGGAACCAAATCAAATCCACTCTCAGTAAAATGCAAAGTGAGGGTTTGCTACCTAAAATTCTCTACTTTAACATTCTCCATAAATTTGAAGAAATTCAAATGTGTTGTAGTAAAAATGAAAATGGAAAATAAAAGAAACTCTACTCAGGAATCACCATGGCTACTATGGCCATTGCTAGGCTACTCACAATTGCAATGGCATGTGATTGCTTCTGCTCCTCATTCATAATGCTATTGTCCATTAGCACCACCACTGCCCTCTTTAACTTGGTCTTATAAGGACTGCAAATTGATAGACCTGGCCCTTGTTTTGGCCTTTTTATGCACCACATTTGTTGACGAGTAAAAATGAAGTTGCAACAATGGATGAGCTCAGTGATAATGAAGGTATCAAAATAAAATTAGACTCTTTAATGATGATTAGCAGATCCTTAACACATAAAAGTATAGAGTTAATTGGAGGACATAGAAAATTTCTTGATTCAATCCTTTGAAAATGCATCAAAGGATTGCTGAAATGCGAGCTTTGGAACACAGTATGGACAACCACCAAAAGATAGAGTAAGGGATTTTTTTTGTTATATGGACAACCATCAGTAGGCATGTATGCAAAATATGGAAGAACAAACAAGGCACGTGAACTATTATTATAATGCCACCTCCAACTACCATGAGCTAGGTGTCTGCTAGTTTTGCTTATTTTTAAATATATAAATTCTTCATCTTCCCAACAAAAAAAAAGACAAAAGCCAATGGCACACAATTTTGATCTACTACTTTTTAAAGTAATTTTCAATGGCATGCAGTTTTGCAAGATTCAATCACAAATTGATGTATAGAATTAGTTTATTTGGCATTGGATGCATTACTTGCCATTACAAAAGCTATTGCACGAAGGTTTGAACAAATGTCACACAACACGGTATTATTTAAATTTTAAATTCGTATATGAAGTCATATTTCCCAAGACTCCCATGAATTGTTTAAGTATGCAATTACAAAAGTTAATTTATCTTTTTTACTATGTAATTGATATAGTTTAATTTTTAATATATATTTTAATTTAAAACAAAAAACTTATTTATAAAAAGTTTTTTTTTTTGGTCGATTAACGATATGTTAAAAAGTGAAAAAGTTTTTTTTTTTATATATTTATATTTTATATTAACAAATGTTTAGAGTTCATATATTGAATGTTACCTTTCATTTATTTTTAACTATGATTTTACTTATGATTTTAATTTTTTTAATTCAATTTATTTAAGAATTTATGTTCAATTTTATAATAATTATTTACTAGCACTTGCACCCAATGGGGGTTCAAGGGAGACGCCGATAGGAAAATGAACAAGAAGCATCAATGAATTGTTTTAATACACAGGTGGTGGGAGTAAAATATATCTGTATGGAGATATGCACTGTACAATACAAGCAGGTACAATCTTTTGTTGGGTTTGTTCTCTATAAACAACTAAATCCCTTTGAACAATTTATAGCAAGTTTGCACAAGTCAAATTTACACAAGAGCATCTATATGTCTTTTTAAAAGACATGCAATGTCTAAGAAGTGAAAGACAATGCTAATTAGATTTCCTTGAACAAGCACTGACATAGAAGATTGCCAGTAGTGATTGACCACCTGCAAAAGCCAAAATTGTGTAGTTGATTAGTTTTAGTATTGATACACTATTCAAAGAGGGGACAATAAAAAATGTATAACTTTGAGAGAGTGTGTAATTAATTGTACATACCTAAGCATGTTGTTGTGAGAGCAAGTGCAAGCGAGCTTCTTCTTTCTTCCTGATAATGTTGTATGGATTTTTTTTCATTTTGGAGTAGCGATCAAAAGAGAATGTGGGCTCTATGCGAAGGCCACTTATGGATTTGACTCTAGAAATGGCTGTAAATGTAAGGCCTTGTCTTTCAGTTGTACCAATATTGATTGTGGCTTTATTTAGTGTAAGGCCTTGCGATTTGTGTATAGTGATAGCCCATGCCATGGCTAGTGGTATCTGTCTACGGTTGCCACGTGTCACTGGCTGTATTGGTATAGTTTTTGGGTTTGTTTCATCCCACGGTGGACCAGTGTAGTTATCGAATGTGACTGTAACATATGCAGGCAATGCAGGTGGTTTTGATCCAGTAAGATATACAATATCTTTGACTTGACCAAGCGATCCATTTACTAGTCCAGTTTGGATCCATAGGTTTGTTGTAAGCATGACACGTTGACACTTGCTTAGTAATACCTCTTGGGGAAGTTGCTCGTCACTATGATCGACACCTAGTTTAGATTGTGTATTTTCCGCACGACTTAGTGCAATAGGCACATTAAGTAGTTTCAACATTTTTTTGTTGTGCAATGTTACCAACTCATTTGTAGCAAATAAGTGTATTGATTGGTCAAAATCTTCTTGTTCAGTAGTTGTTAGTTGCTTGTTGGTGCGAGTCATCAATAAGTCCCAATCATGTTTTTTTGGTTTTGCATTGTGAATGTTTTGTAATGTTTGACGGAATTGTATTTGAATTGGATCATCACCTTCTTGTCTAAACATTGTTTGTAATGTAACAACTGTATTAAATTTGTGCCATAGGTTTCTTGCAGTTGTGTGTGATGCATAGATAGGTTTATCCATAACAGGTGGGAGTTGTGCAAGGTCTCCTACAAGAATTATAGACATGCCACCAAAGCAAGTTTGTTGTTGATGGGGGAATGCTTCACGTAACCTACTATCAATTTTCAATAGAATTTTTGGCCCAATGAAGCTCATCTCATCAATGAGAATGTATTGTATATTCTTCATGTCTTCCTGGAATGTTGTCAATGCTTGTCCTTGTAATGGTTTCATTTCTCTAATTGGAATCTTGAGGGCTGCATGTATAGTTGAGGCATGTATATTAAATGCTGCAATTCCTGTTGGAGCAAGAACAAGGAGGGGGTTTACTCTTGTTGGTATGCAAGTTTGCAGTGCATTTCTTATGCAATGAATTAGATAGGATTTGCCAGTGTCAACAGTTCCTTGTATGACCATATGTAACGGTTGGTTAGAGCATTTCTCCATTGAGTGGTTTGTTATTATAGTCAGTGCTAGTTGTTGTTGGGGTGATAATGTATAGTTGTGGTGGTTCATATTTGAAGGGGAATGCAAATCTTGTTGAGACATCT
The DNA here is from genome assembly GCA_007258455.2 of Sequoia sempervirens. Lineage (NCBI taxonomy): Eukaryota > Viridiplantae > Streptophyta > Pinopsida > Cupressales > Cupressaceae > Sequoia > Sequoia sempervirens. The sequence continues at coordinate 153,756,017 of VDFB02373365.1, forward strand.
TGTTTGTGTGCAGAAATTGAACAACAACATCATGTAGATTTGTAGGGACATTATGATTTTCCCAATTGTGATTGTTATCAAAATCACGTCGACCTAGCATATCAAGTTCATTCAAGTTTAGATTATTAGTGAGGCCCAATTGAGATAATAACTCCCATTCATTCATTTCTACAGTTTCTTGTTGATCCATATCATCATTCAGAAGAATTTTCGTCTTCAAGAACATTTTCAGTATGTTCAGTGCGATTAACATGCCATGGATTGTATTTTTGTGTATTCATTTGCTTCCAATTGTTGATGATTTCTTCTTTGGTAAGGCCTATATCTTCATTTATTTTTTGGAAAGGTTTATACAAAATCAACTCACTCCAACAGAAGGTTTCAAAGTTTTCCGAGTCTTCTTTTGGAATGGTATGGAAATGCGGAAACACTTGCACAATTGCTTGTTCTTTTCTATTCATCCATTTGCATCCTTTTCGAGAAGCAGCATATGTGAAGGATCTGGTTGATTCAATTAGTGATACATTTTCTAGGTGACATGGCCGGTTCATGTAGGATTGTATATAGTTAGACAATATCTCACCACCATCCCTCATTTTTTTTAGGCAGTGGAACACTTTCTGGCCTACATTCAGCGACACAAAATTGCGATTGCAAACAACAAGGGGTAATTTTTGTAGCATATGGCATGTTTCTTGGGCTCCTATATCTCATTCAGCAACAATCTCGGCCATGAACTTTTGATATGCTTTCAATGCCTGATCTTCCAATCTTTCATTTGAAGCTATTCTTTCCAACATAGCAACACAACTTTCTGATCTTCTTTCAGCTTTAGATGCATACTTGGCAATATATTTGAGTACAAAAAGGCGTGAGATGATGGGCTGGCAATCTATATTAGCTCTCCATATAGAGAGCATCTCTGCATTATGAATGTTTAACCTATCATCATTTCTCGATGGTTCATAAGATTTGTTTCCAGATCCATCATATGATAAAGTGGATTCCTTGCATTATTTCCATGGAGCTTTGTATCTGCATTCTACATGATGCCCTTTTTTGCGCAGGCATGTGCGCTCTGTGCATTTAGTGTGCCTTTGCACACGATTAACTAACTCTTCATAATCGATGGATGGATCGATAGAGAATATCTCAGATGTGTTTAACAAGCATGGATCATCCATTGGGGTTCTATGTACGATATTACTCATTTCAGATTTAGAGTGGGGGTTCCAAGAAATGACATAGTTATCAAAGAATTCTTTTGCTTTACCCACTTGCGAACTGTCTCCCCAGTTGAGGGTATCCATGTTTGGTGCATTTTCTAGCCAAAGGAACCCATGCACGTGTGCAGAGCCTCGATGCTGCCATTCATACCTATACCAATAATTTTTTGCATGCAAGAGTTTCTCAATGACCTCTTCATGAAAGATTGTGAAGCAGTGATGTAGATAAAGGGATGTGGTGTGGGGGTTTCTAATCACATTGTCTATACGATGCTTGTTGGAGGAAATAGTGGAAGTATTGTCAGTTGGGAAAAGCTTATGCAATGTAGGCCACTTAATGTCTACTGCACTTAGTGTGAATAACAAAGTCAGGGAACCTATTTGGTTGATCATATTTGTTAGATCTGCACGACACTTGTTCCAATAAGCTTGTGTCCCACGCAAGGCCGAGCCAAAATGCATCAATTCTTCAGCCAATTGTTTATCCAGGAGGTTTTGTAGGTGGGCACGAAGATGTTCAATAGTTGTAGGAATATTGTCTTCGACTTTTCTTTTGATGAATATTGAAGCAGTTGCTTGGCTACGATGCCTCATCATAAGATTTAGTAGGAAGTATCTAAAGCGTGGATGTTGCCCAAATCTATTATCATGATATCGCATAAGATGCAAGGCATACTCATGTAGTTGCACTTCCCTGGCTCGAGGTTGCATAGGTAGTGCATTTCCATTTGGAAAAAGTGTGGGAAATGCCATGTCAAAAAGCCCCTCGGTAGTGTACTCATTTATGGGATTCAAACTTATCTCAGGCCAATTAACGATGGTATCATTCTCATTTTCTATCTGTAAAGATTCCTTAATGATTTGTAACTCACGACGTTTATTTGGTAGGCTTACCATAAATGATGTTGAATATTCCATTCCACTTTCTACATCATCTTCACTATTAGCAGCTTCATTGTCTTTTGTTATGGGTTCTTCATTGTCGCTTTGAATTGTATGAAGCATTTCTGAAATGTCTGTAGTACAATCAGGGAGTAGGGACAATGCATCAGCATTGATCTCAACATCTTGGTAGTATGGGTCGTAGTGTATTTTGTAGGCCAATGCATTGTGAACGTGACTTCTACTAACATAGCAATCATAATGCCTCCCATGTGTATGAGTTCTTCGAACAATTAATAAGTCCAAATCTTTGATTTTATGTGGCAAAGACTTTGTTATTGTTGTGATATCTTGAGGGAAGCTAATTGTGTGGCCACTATATTTGTATTGTCCACCATGAGCATGAGTAACTTGTAATATTGGATTGACACGTGCAATTAACATCTCTTCAACCTGAGTGAGAATGCGCAAAACATGTGGTTGTTCACTTGGGTCCATATTATTACTCGAAGAGAATCGATGTATGCCTTTCTCTAAGCCACATCTTCTACATGTATGATTGTTGTTTCATGAACAAAGATGCATACCAGGATACCGTTCCCTACATATAGAACATGTGTGTAGTTTTGACAATGCATCTATTCTTTGGTGGAATATTTTAGATGCCTCCATAAAGTTAGCAGACCACCTCATTCCCTTGTTATTTGAACTCATGTTTTGAGGCATTTGTGTTGGGATTTGTGTTTCATTTTGTTTTTTGTTTCAATGTTCTAGATTTGAACTAATTGATCCAGTGGGAATACATGTATTTGTAGAATCTTGTGTGTGGTCAGGTATTGGTTGATCTGGTGTTTCTAGCAAGCGGTGGGTTCGCTGCATGCTACGACAAACACTTATTTCTTCTCTATGACGAGCATAATACAAGCAACTTCTCTTACGAGATTCTAGGGCTTTGGTTTTAGTCTTGGATGTTTGGCTTTCTAATTCTTCCATAGTGGAGTCCATTATCTGGAATATAAATGAGAGATAAAATAAATATAAATGAAGCAAATGTGTATATTGCAACACCACTAAAATGTGAAAATTACAAAATCCATTTTTCTTGACTTATATGTTAGATGAATATGATAAAAAATGAAAACATGTGTACATATGAAAGAAATATGTTGAAGTGTACATGTGCACTCTACTTTGTATTTACAATAAACTTATAAAACAAGTTTTGAAGGGATCCTGAAACCCTGTACAAGGAAAATTCTCAATCGTATAGCAATTGGGACAAAAAAGAACACAAGTGGGCAAGGGAAGACAAACAAGAGTGGATAATTACAACCTTATGTAGTCTACTTTTCATAAACATTGCACATGTCAGCAATTTGATTTAACAAAAGATTGCTTTCATTTGCAAAATCAAGTGTGCCAACTTCTACGACTGTTGATTTCACTCGTGATTCATTATTGTAGGTTTCATATCTACTTGTAAGGGTGAAGAGAAATTGTTTGCATAGTAAATTGTGAATGACCTCTTCACTATTTTCTATAGCATCTTGCTTGAACTGCATCATGTATAGTTCCTTTGCAGGCATGCCAATGAGTTTAGTTGCTTCTTCTTCAAAAGCAATTGCCCATAGAGTGCTTGTGTGATCTTGAAGTTTAATTTGAAGATCATATCGATAATCACAATCTTCAAAGGTAACTTCACACTTTGAACAATACCATTTTCTGTCATCACTTTGTAGAGCTCTTTTCTTACATTTTTTCCCCTCAGTCTTAATGGGGCAAGTTGGATAACAGAATGAATTTGATTTGATAAATACTATTGTTGCTTTTACAATGCACTGGAGGGGTCTTGTTGTATCCAAAGACTCTTGTAGAACATTGGAAATGGTCTTCCGTTCAAGAAGTGGGGGCACATCTAGAAGGTTTGTTGTGGATGTGAGAACACCATTCCCATCTTGCGCAAACCAAGCCTGTAGCTGTGTTGTTTCTTTGATTTCAGGGTTAATAAACAATTGGGTGGTAACTAAAGTGCTTACAACCTTACCATTATATTATGTAACACGACCATTTTTAACAGCAAGCATAGGCAATTTTTGTGCATGGTATAGTTCTTGGAGCTGTGCACCTTCCTTTTGAGCCACTCGTCCCCACAAAGTCACATTTATAGTGGAGGTAGACATGTCTAGCAACTTGAGGCTCCTCCTACAAACCTCTGTGCCATCTCTTCTTCTTATTGTAGAGGTAGGGTCCAAACATATAACAACTCCTACTACATCAATCAAAGAATTGTTATTTGTATTCAGGATCTCATTAATGGGTGTGAAAGAAAATTGATGCATTGGAATTAAGTGGTCATCATCAATAAGAGTGACCTTTGAATCATCCATCAAAGTGATTTCCATTTGACTATTCAACTTATTGTAAAACTTATTAGCAACTTTGATGGTCCCGCTAGAGATTGTATATAGAGATTGTATATACAGAGCCAATATGAACATTTCTGTAATGGAGGTCTGCAACTTCATTAAAGCAAGTGACACGCACTTCAGTGTTCTCACTGTCTACAATATCAAAGCTGAAAAGTTGCCCGGTCCCTTTCTTTGTGTCAAACTGGTGGATCTCTTTTTTCATACTTACACTCGACTTTTTATTGTCCACCTTGTCTGAAATGGATTCAAACTTTTAATAGGAGTGATAGTTGAGGTATCACTTTTCTTGCGCAGCGATGCATGTATCCCAAACATCATTTTTTTTGGGGTTGGCTGCATGGGTGTGCCACTCTCACCAACATTTGTGCATGAATTAGATGAAATCCCTACTCTTTCATGTATAGGTTGCTCTGGTTCTTTGAAGAGGAAGGTGGGATCCCCAATGACATCATGTTGTGTGCATGCAATCTCCAATTTAGAAATTACAATAAACCTATAAGTAAATAAAGCAAAATGCACTTTTAGTAATGCAAGTAACAAATAGAGATGGACATGTTCAATTTGAGAGCAACATTGGAGTGGTTGGCTCACCTTGAGTTACAAATAGTAGGGCATGTGTATTCTGTGAGCTGTATGATAGAACCCTTTTGAATTAGCTCTGAAGTTAAAAAATGGTTATACTTTCTTGGCAAGATTGTTGTTTGAAGATGCACTCCATCAGACAAATCTAATTTGTATCTAATGGTTGATTTGTCGCCATGGCCAAATGTTGAAATATTGAAGACTTGGAGATGTGGATATATGTCTTTGGTGCCAGTGTTTATCAATGTGATTGCATTTTGTGTCAAAGAGATAGACATAGCTAAAGGGAGGTGAAGTAGCCCTATAAATCCCAATGAGTTGATAAGTATGGTATGGTTTGTAAGTAAAAATATACAAATTGAAAGCTGGATTCTTTTGTAAAAGCGCGAAGTAAAATAAAGCATGCAATTTTCCTTATATATAAAATGGATAAACTATTAAAAAAAGGAGATGTGTGTACCATAAAGGTTTCTTGGTTTTATTATCCTTGCAAGAAAGAATGCTTAAATACACGCAAAAGCGTCACATACAAATTATAGAGTGAAGGTGATTGAAGATAATCGAGAGAAGGTAAACAAACCTGTAGGTAATGACTGTATTGTAGTTTGTACACAGATTTATTTCGCTGAAACAAATTTGATCCTGTGGATGAAAGGAAGCACAAAAATGTTAGTGAGCACAAATCATTGACAAAACAAACAGATGGTCTAGTTAATTATTGTTTTGATGCATGGTAGACAGTCGAAATATTTTTTTCAAAGGAAAGATGTGTTTCAATGCTAAGTAATTGACATTTTGTTAGTTAAAAAGTCCAAAATTTGAAATGAATAATGGGTTTATCTAAATTTGATTGCAATGGAAATAAGGGTTAGCACATTCAATAAGCCATTGGAAACTTATACATGTAAGGGTGTCAAATATTGATTGACAAATTAGATGTATACATTTTAATAGAGAACTCCAACATGTTTTATTTGTGTGTATGTATTAAGAGAGGGAAAAAAACACATGCATACCTACAATAAAAGAAAGTAGTTGTTTGTTTTGTTTCAACTTGTATTAGAAATAATGAGAATGTGTAAACAGAGGACTAAGATTTTTTTGGAGAACTAGTTGTAGAAATGAAACATTGTTGGCACTTGACAACATTAAGTGTAAAAATGAAGAATGGAAGGAAAGTAACAATAATTTCCAACTAAAAAAGTTACAAGTGCAAATAAAACATATGCATAGTTAATAAAGGGCATAATTCTATTAGAATATCACATACAATTTACATAGATATGGATTAGATCATACAAAATACATAGTAGCGAAGGACTTTTGCAATGCAGCTCTAGTGCAAGGCAAATAGTCATGTTTGTACAAGGAAAAGAGAATTTATCGTAGGAACTTCCACCAAAAAAGTATAAAATATACATAGTTAGTAGTACTCGTATACACAAAACAAAACTTGATGACATATGACATATGTGAAACAAAATTATTTCCAAACATTGTTCAAGTAGTTCAGAAATGCAAGCTGGATGCATGGAGCGCCACCTTGTCTGTAGTGAGCATTAGTACACATTTCAAACAGAAAAGTGCATAACGAAGCCAATGGGTCACAAGTTATATGGAAGTCTTCAAGTGTTGTTTCCATTGAATATATCTCATCCGCTTGCACATTATGTATATATGGAACAAGTTGTTCCATTTTCTGCACGATATCAAAGCAATTGATGGTGATTTCACATGCAAATCTTTGAATGGCCCTTGGAGGAGGTCCACCTAAATTTGTAGAGGGAGGTGAGCCAATTGGAGTGTAGGATGAGCTGTCACTACTGGATATCTCAATGATCTCATCAGGTTGTCCAGGATTTTCCATTCCTAAATTTAAAAAAAATGAGATTGTACCTAGTGTTAAGTAATAGCAATACATAAAAAAACATTCCAAAGAAACATATAATAAAGCCTATCTTACATTTAATTAATTCCACATACATTTAATAATGAGTAAAAATAAATAACCCATTATATAACTCTAAATATTAACACTTAGAACATATGGAAAAAATGTATAAGAATCTAAGAATTTCTTTATGAAGATTTATTGGAATACTTGACAAAATTAGAGACTAAGGGAATTTTGCATCATAAAGTTGTTTCCTAGATGTAACATACTTCCATGAACTTCAAATAGCTTTCTCCTTGGTAACATTAGTTTCAAATTTCAAAAACTAAATTTTATTTTCGCATTCATTAAAGGAAGATTTAAATTTTATTTTCATATTCATTAAAGGGAGATTTATGAGTTAAATATATGCTCACTCTTAATGTTATTTCCAAAATATAAAGATTAAAGATTATTACCTTATTAATGGTGGTTTAGTCAAAAATCAATTTATAATTTTAGATGTATGTTCCTTTATAATGTTATCATCCACTATATAAAGACAAACATGCCCATCGTTGAGGACAACTTAAATAAATTTTAAACATATACTCCATACTATTATAATTAACTATAATTTTAAAACAAAGATTATATATCTATCTAATCCAAAAAAAATATTTGAAATTTTTGTTATAATTTAAATATATAATTTTTCATGATATTTGTTTTCATTATTTTTAGAATTCATATCTAGAAATCCAAATCATTTATAACTATTTCATCTGAAACTATGTAAAGTTGGGAATTCAAATCATCAAGTATTTTGTGGATTTTCCATTTGTTAACACATTTAATGTTACTTAAAGTTAGAAAGTTCAGTACTAAATAGTTTGAAATGATTTTTGAGAAGGTAAAAAACATTGAGTAATAACATTTAAGAGAAATTTACATATACAATGGGTCTCTTAAAGATGAAATAATAAAAATAATAACTAAAATCCTTTAAATATGACATCTTAAAAATAATGAACTAACTAAAATCCTTTAAAATATGACATCCTAAAAATAATGAACCAACTAAAAACTCTCAAAAGATGACATCATGGCGACATCATCCAAAATAAAAATATAATCATTTATTTCATTGCATTAAATTTACTAAAATCCTATGAACTAACTCACTAAAATTAGTTTAACTCCATGAATTTGACTTCATCTCAATCATCTTTCTAAAAAATAAAGATTTTATTTTTAATTTTTTAAGATATATCCAACTTTGAATTCTATTATATAAATTATTGTATTTCAGAAAAAAATAAATCTAAAGATAATATAATAATTCTTTTCCAAAAAAATTGTTGAAGATAGAGAGTGATAGGTGCAGCTGTAAATTCTTAATACTATACTTGTTAAAAGCTCAACATTAAAAAAAGATCAACATTGTTAAATCTCTCAGACATAGCTCTTTATGTCCATTTAAAGCTGCCTCATGAAGAGCTGCCCTCCCATTTCTGTCACACTCGATCACCAAGATATAACACTTATTGAATATATGTTAGTGCAATGAAAAGCATAGCAATTGGGTATCACATTTTCTGATTAGAATAAAACTACTCCAATGAGATAAATAGCCATCATAGACATCACTCCCTGTTCCAAGAAAATAGTGAAGGAAAAAATTGAAGTGAATGCAATATCCATGTTTATATATGTAGGTATAATATGTTAAAAAAGATGAACATGTCTAGCCAAAAAAGAGCATGAGAATGTCTAGAAAATCATGGGATTGCATTGATGTGGCAATTTGTAGAAGACCTTGAAGCAGAATAATAATCTCAAGACTAGAAAGGAAATAGATGAGAAATGGAGAGAATAGCCACCATATTTTCCTCCAAGTTTCCGTAAACTATACACCTAAGAATAAAATGCCAAAAGACTGGCTTAAAAAATCCCTAACTAAATAACGAGGCCACGATGCTTCATCCTACAAAATTAATTAATCTACTCTATAATACAAGGGCCAAGGACCAAGATACTAAGACAATGATTATTTATTCCCTAGCAAGCGCAATCACATAATCTAGCATTCTCAATTGGTTATTGGGTCTCATGAATTGTTTGATAGAATGCCTCAAAGAGATGTAATCTCATGGAATGCAATGCTTGTTGGATATTCACAAAACTCACAAAATGGATTTGTTGAAAGGGCTTTCAAAACTTTCATGCAAATCCAATTGGTAGGTCTAAAGCCAAATTCTACAACATTTTCCATCATCCTCCCAGTTTGTGCCAAAATGGGAGCTTTCCAACAGGGTATGGAAATCTATAAGCATAAAGGATAGAGAAATTTTGTCAGATGTTGTAGTGGCAACTGCCCTCATAGACATGTATGCAAAATGTGGGAACATAGACAGAGCACGTGAACTGTTTGACAAAATGCATCAAAGAAATGCGGTCTCATGGACTGTAATGATTGCAGGATACGCACAAATTGAACTTTTTGAGAAGACTTTAGAAACTTTCAAGCAAATGCAATTGGCAGGTGTAAAGCCAGACTCCACAACCTTTGCCAGCATCCTCCCTACATATGCCAAAATGGGAGCTTTGGAACAGGGTATGGACATCCACCAAAGCATGAAGGATAGAGGGATTTTGTCAGATGTTGTGGTTGCAACTGGTACAAGTTAAGGGACAAAATAAACAAGGAACCTAAGTAACAGGCAGCACTAGGTGAGTACAGAAAGTGATGAAAATTTGGAATAGCTAAGAATAATGACCTAAAAAACAATAGTAAGTATAAGACACATGCTTGCTGGGGTTACAACAAGATGTTATAGATGTCCTCTACTTTTTACGAAGAAAAAATCTGTAGATAAATGACCCTAAAGGCATCTCAAGATGCATTGTAAATAAATGAAAAAACTGTCACAGGGCATAGTTTCAGACCTTTCAACATAAGGCATCCTCAACATATATAATTGCAATGATTTCATCGGCATTTTCATCCATTGGCTTGGTTACCAACAGTTAAAATTCTAACCATTACTGTGATCTTCAAAACAAAACTACCAGAAGACCGTTCAGTCGTAGATGGAAGACACAAGTTACCCAGACATGCTCCTAACTACCATGATTTTAAGGATCTTCAAGTAGGACTGCCCAGTTGTAGGTGGAATACAATAATTTGAAAGTATTTCATAGGCAAATTATACAGATTCTTGAGATAATTTATGCATCATTGGGTGCAAGCTAGGAGAAAATGTGCCCGATGATCCAGTAGATGAATTCTATTATGCTTATCGAAACATGCACATATAAATTTAGTGAAAAAATTCATTAATATTGTGAGTGATTGAAAAAAAGAAGCAAATTACACCTATGCAGATGCAACTTTTGGCAACAAAGCAAAAAAGTTAGTAGTTGGTATCACAACTTGGAGTATGGTCCACTATTTTGCTTGAGAAAGATACACACATGAGAGTCGGCTCAATGGATCAAAACAAGTACTAAATAAAGCTTCAATTGGGAGTAGAAAAACCAGAGGGTATTTGACATTTATATTAATAATGAAATTGTAGAAGAAGCTACAGAAAACCCAACAGAGGAAAGAAA
>VDFB02373365.1:153766723-153794227 GCA_007258455.2 Sequoia sempervirens
CAAATATGCCAATAATGTTATTATATAAGTAAATTAATCATATTATTAACATGCAAAAATAGATGCTATGTGTATTGAAAACTAGGATGCAATATAAAAGATTGAATATGGTTGACTTGGGGGACTAGAAAGACTATAAACGGATAGAAAATATTTACAAAAAATGATATGGAGGGAAGGATGCAATCTATTTTTAAAATATTATGGTGAATCATAAAAGATATGGACAAGGTAAACAACGATTTGTTATTATAAAGTGTACAATTGAGATAATGTGATAGATAAAGGGGGAAACATAACCAAATAGTAACTTGAAAGTAAAAATATAATATAAAAATAAATTTTGACTAATATGAAGATTAATATGTAATATTCATCTTTTATAGAATGTAAAGAAAAATGAGGCTATGGTGAGCTAGTGCTCTAATGGAGCTAGGAGGAGATGGGTGATAGAGAATATGGGAAAAAATGGATAGGGGGATTGATGGAAATGGTTGAGGGATGAGAGATGGCTTCAAAAGTGAGTATTTATAGATTAGGTAACATAATGAACCACCAAAATAAATCTATTATATTTTTTGAAACAAAAGATAGCATGTGCAAAAATATACAAAATAATTACCATAACATAATGATTTTGACAATAGAGATTCTTAAGATCCTCCAAAAAAAATTTCATGGATGAGATGAAAGATAACACATTGTATAATTTTTCTTAACCTTAACATGTGTTGACCTCTCTGAAAAATATTTCTCAAAATCTTCTCTCAAGATGAAATTATATTTTTTCCATGTAAGAAGCTAATTATAAAAACTATTTCAAAAAAGTTTCTCTCAAGAGGAAATTCTATTGTTTCTATGTAAAAACTTAAGGATGAGAATAATTTATTTTTAATATTTGACACAAATATGGTTGGAAACATAGTACAACCCATTTATGTTAATTAGATGAGTTTATGGTGAACAATTAAGCTTTATTCAAAGATGATGAAATTGCTTCTTCATTGTGCCCAATAATCAGGGGAATTCTTCATGTTAAAGGTGGATCAACTGCCTAGAAATGATAAGGGGAAAGGTTTTCCACCCAAATTTGGTATTTATCAATCATGAAAATATTGGAAAAGTGAGAGTTTGGGAGCTTAAAGGTGGTTATTTCTCTAAGATTAAGACATAAAATCTCATCAAATAGTTTGATTACAGAAATAAAAATATGGAAAGGTGAAATGGATACAACATATAGAAAAAAGGGATAAAATAAAAAATAGCATATATCACAAGGTCAAATAGACCTACAAAGGGTAAAGATAACATAGAAATCTAGGACAATGCTAGGTATAGAAAGAAAGATATTTGCAAAAATAAATCAAAACACACATGAGACAAGATGACGAAAATGAGTACCAAATACAACAAAGTAATCTATAAAGTATGTAATCCATAATCTTATAGATGATAAAAATAAGAGTGTTAGATAACATGAGGATGATAAAATAGAAAGTGAATGTGTTTCCTTAATATGAAATTAATAAATAATACTATACAATCGAATCAAATTTAGGACATGTGAATCACCATTTTTCTTGAATCTTTTGTGAGAACTCAATTTTTTATTATTTTTCTCACATTATAATTTGAATAATATTAGTTTCAAACTCAAAGCATCATAAATGGGTTGGGATTCATTGTTATCCATACACACCAGTGCAAGGTATTTAGCAAGATCTAATTGGTGAAATTGTAATGACCCTGTAGCTAAATCCCACGACATATTAGCTAGTGAATCTACTACTTTGTTGCCCTCTCTATAATAATGTGTGAGTTCGTAAGAGTCAAAACATTGTATCACTTTTAGTCCTTATTTTATAATTGCGTTAAGCATTTCCAACTAACTATATTTTCTTTCTTGCATAAATTATTAAATATAAGCATGGAGTCCCCCTCAATCCAAATAAGTTTGATGCCTAATGACTTCTTGATTTCAGGCCTACAAGTAGTGCTTGTGCTTCAGCCTTATTATTTGTGTCATCTAGAAGTTTTATTGCTAGAGCACTAATAATGTTACATGTATGGTGCTGGAAGATTGGTTTTCATTGAGAAGATTGGTGGATGTATGGGAGATGATGCTACTATGGTGTTCTCTAATGTCAACATTGTAGTGATGTCTAAATTGATGCGTAGTTGATGTTTGATTAGTATGATTGAATTTTCAGTGATTTCAACTCGCTGCATAGTTGAAGAAGTGTTGGTCTCGAGAAGATCAAATTTGTTGGACAAACTTTCTGTCTGAAATATAGTTTTCAATGTTCTAAAAAGAACCTATTTTGTGGTCCGCATTGCTCCACCATGAAGAATCTTGTCATGCAGTTCTAAGGTAATTTATGTGTACATTGGAGGAGCCTAAATCCAAATTTTCAAGCCTTGAAGTCCTCTGTAGTTGAAGTTAGTGTTGAGTATTGCTTTAGATATGATAGAGTTATAGTTACAAATTGGAATGCTCCACATTCCATTGTAGATGATTGTTATGATATGTGATTCTGAGGATGTGTTAATAGGTGTGAGAAGTGTATGCTCCAAGTGGAAAGTGGGTAAGTGCGCCAGGATGGTTCCCAAAAAGGGGGCTTAAGTGGCCACTTTTTTTCTGAAATCAAGAAATGCTAACTGTGGACGTGAATTGAGGATAGTTACACTCAAAAATTTTAGATGGAACAAAAAAAACGATCGAAGTGCTCCAAGTATACTTTCTAAACTACTAATTTATTTTTAAAATGGTTGACATTAAGGGGTTCAAAAGAGGAATGTATAGAAATTGGTGTTGTTTTTGTCAGAAAAACATAACATAGCAACTCTTGTACGACCTGAGCACGGTGAAATTTTTGTAGTATTTTTAAAATCACTTGGGTCAGAAGTTAGGTAATAGCATCTAATTGGTGCAAAAATTTTCTGATAATTTTTTAATGAATATTTGACTTTTTACTAATTTTCTATGTGGGCACTTCCTGAAAAGCAGCATTTTGGCCGTGCTCCCACTACAAATTTTTGAAAATAATTGATTTTTTCTTCTTTTTATTTTTTTAATTTGTAGAATGGAGTCTAGTTTCTAAAAATGTAATTTATTTGAAATTTTGATGAACAGTTAATTTATAACCAAAAAAACACTAAACACTGCTTTTTCACAAAAAACAAGCATACAAAAAACATTATGGATGAAAGGCTTAACATTATCGAAAAGTGAAAAATATTACATCGTTGGATAGCTAAGAGAGAGCCTAATATTACCCATGTTTTTAATTTTTTCAATATTGAACTAAGATACAATCTGGTGAGCAGAACTTCGATTATGTGAAAAATTGTAGAATTTGCAAAAACAAATCTACACGGCATTGTACAAATTCCCTCAGCTTAACTGGTTGTATTCCAAGGAAAAATATTTTACAAATTTTTATTTGTTTACTTCAAAATAATGTACTTGTGCACGTTATAGCAGGCATTTTAAAAATCATAAAGGTATTTGAAAGAGGTCTGGTACCCAACTTCATACACCCGCCCAAGTATTGGTTCATTCCATTGTTTCTTCACAAACGGTAACAACCCAAAGGGTTTGACGTCATGTGGAATTAAAGGATGTATGGATCAAACTTGTGAGAGTAATTACAATTCATCCCAAACTCTTTTGACGTGTCACACGGTTTAGTTTATTTTGTGAGGATTGTGTGGTTGATTCTTGAGTTGACTGGGTATCAGGATGCACTATACATCATTTAGACCGACCTAATTTATGTTTTTGTTTGATGTGATATATATACAAGGTTAACTCCTTGTGTGAAGAGTATGATGTGATGCATGAGATGGGAAATACAATTAAAGAAGTGTGCCAAAAGATCTCTGAGTAAGTAAGAAATTACAAAGAAAGAGGCTGATAAAATTGAAGCATGAAATTGTACTAGAAGTTGAGGACACAAAGGATTAGTGGAATAGTCTCCCTACACTTCTGGAGTATTGCTTATGGAGTTCAATCTTTGTGAAACCCAGCCTCATTTTCTCCTAATGACATGACTTATTCCCTTCTATTCCTAAGAAAATTAGAGGAGCTTTGTGTAGTGAAACATTTTGTAATATCTTATAGCAAGTTTCAGCTATATGAGACAATCCTCTTATAGTTTCCATTTTAGGTTATCCCACTATACCCAAATATGAATGACCTTTATTCTTTGTGATTCCTTTCCTGTGTATATTAATATTTTAGCTTGATGCATTTAATGGATTTTTAAAGTTGATGAAGTTAATGAATTTCAGTGAATACTAATTCACCCCCCTTTTAGTATTTTGGGTGTTCAACAATTAGTATTGGAGCTTGGTTCCTTCAATTGGCTTGATCGTTGAGATAGATCTTAGAGGTTGGACACATGACTACAAGGAAGCATTTTATTCCTCTGAAAGAGATAATCCCTAAAGTTTTTACTGAAAAAGATTGTGAAGTTGACATGGAAGGAGAACTTAAGTTAGTTCTTGATGATTTGGATAAAGTAGAAGCTGAGAATAGAGATATGAAAAAGGATCTTGGTAGATGCCATAGATAGATATGACTAAGAGAAGTTGAGAGAGAAACTCAAGAAAGATACAAAAAAGTCAAAGAAACAAATGAGCGACTCAAACAATCAAATGAGACTATCACCAATCTGAAAGTGTAAGTTGAAGAAGGAAAAAGAGTTGAATACTACCTAAATGCCAAACTGAAAGATAATTCCAAAGAGTTTTCAAAGCTTGAACAATAGATTGAAACTTTGAGATCAGATTTGGAGAAAGAAAAGATTCAAGATGACAAATTGAACAAGTGCTCCACTCTAATTGAAAAGATGATTGTTGGATAGAATGATTGTAGGGAAAAAGAAGGGTTAGGTTTTGAGAAAGGAGAAGGTTTGAAGATATATCAGACCCAAAAAAATGTTGAGAAGAAGAATGACAAGAGGAGAAACGTCAAATAGGTCTAGAACTAGAAGAAAGATTTCAAAAGGCCTCCTATCAAACAACCTAATGCATAAAGGTGTTTATCTTTCAATGGTTACTGTTGTTCCTACAATAATTTTGGACATTAAGTTGTAGAGTGTAGAAGCATAATGAATCATAATGTTCAATCATTTCCTAGTGAGTGCTATACGTGCAATAGATTTGGTCATGAGCTATTTAATGCAAAAATTAGACGATGAATGGTTACAATAATGGCATGATGTTTCAATATTTCAATGGTTGCTATTATGCATGTAGTGAATTTTACCATAAGGCTAATGAATGCAGATCTAGACTGGCTAGAAGTGAGCTTGTTTGAAAATGTGTCACTTGTCACAAATGCAAATAATTATGGCACACGATAAAGTTTTACAAAAGAAAGAATGTGAAACCCTTTGTTTCACAAAAGAAGGCTAATCTGATAAAGAAAATGGATGCAGTTGAGATGAAGAATGAAATGAACAAGATCTAGAGAAAGAAAGAAGAGAGAAAAGTGATGAATGAGTCTATACTAGTTCCTGGTGCAAATGTTTCCTCTAGAAAGTAATTGAAGAGATTTCGCTCAATGTGGAGTTTTAATAAAAAATTGTAAGCCCCTACCAAAGATATGGTGTTGATGCCTTCAACACAATGATAGAAGGTGTGGTTTGATGTACGCTTTGATGAGTGAAAAATTGATGAAAAAAGATGCGATAGAGAATTTGTGAAGTGTGTTCCGGGATCATGATGGAGGCCAAAAAAATTTGTGATATAGACAAATTATTTTAGGAATAATGGCTGACTTTTTTTTTGCAAAATTGATGAAGCGAAAGGGTTTTAAAGAGGGCACTTCAGCTTTCCACCAATATAAATTATATGCTTTACTTTGAATTTAATAAATAATTTATTATTCGACACCTAGCTGAATTCTGAGTAAAATCTTAAGTTGATAGGTTCATTGAAAACATCTATGGTTTCGCAGAGCTTTGGGATAAGGCTGGCAATACCTCATTCCTACATATTTCGTACTATAGGATTAAAAATAAATTAATTCCATGAAGTTTTGACCAAGTTAAGTTAATTAGGAGAAATAATTTTATATTTTTAAAGTTGTAATAAAAATTCATAATTAATTATTTACATGGAAAAAAATTACAAAATAATATGCATCACATTGGGACATGTCCTCTAGTTATATCTTAAATATTTTTAAAAAAATGTTATCATTTTATTGTGGTTAGGGTGGTCAGAAAGACACCTAGTTTTTTTTTTCTAAAATTTAAGTACTACTGCATTGAAATTTCAAATTTTCATTAAATAGATTTTTTTTAAAATAAACCTAGTAGTTTAGAAACTAAATTCAATTTTCTATAGATTGTATTCTTACATATTTTTGAAATAATATAGATAACTTATTCAAATTTTTATGTCAAGTTACCTAGCTCTAATTTTTCTAAATTTTTCGCCAATTAAGGGCACGTGTTTTCCATGATGATCTTCAACATACCAAGAGATTAAGGTTCCTTTGATGATACAGTTAGGGTTTCCAGCTCTTTGACCTAACTTTGAATCAATCCACTAAATTCCTCACGGTTTAGCCAGTATAGGTACCCGAAAGTGAAGATTTAGTTATAAAAAATCAGTTTAGTGTCCAGTTTGGCCAAAAATTATAAATGAGTGTTGTGAGATCACCCCATACTAAATGAAATTTTCACATCATTGGCATCACTATCATCAAATACCAATGCATTGCACATCAATTGCATCTAAAACCCTATTTCCCCTGTTAATTGAATAATACGCCATTATTTAATTAACTCACGTTTTCATCATTTTTGACGAATTAAAAAATTCCATTTATTTAATAAAGTCCTAAAACCCTATTTATGCTATTAATTGAATAAAAAAATATTATTTAATTAATTCACTTTTTCATCAATTTCGACCAATTAAGCAACAACAGTCGAAAATAGAATAATCAACTGTTAAATTTACTCCTATGAAGACCATTAAGCAAACAACAGTTAAGAAACAGCTGCATCACTTGGCCTCACCAAAGTATTAGGGGAGAGGGGCCAATAGTCTTGTGGGTTAACTTTGTCAGCATGTAGCGATTGACTGAATATCATAGAACCTTTGTTTTTTTCTTTTAAATGTGGACTAGCCTCTTATCTATCTATAACTAAGGTTTGGAGAGGTGACTCATCATGCAACTTGCCAAATCAGCACATCTATTAAGAAGTTTCTAAAATTTGACTTTTTAAATACTCAACCAAAACTTAATCATGGAACCCCCAGTAGTTGAACAAAATAGTATCATTTCTTTCTTGTAGAATATCATATTTTTATTTAAAATATAACTAATATGCAATCTAAATGGACCAAATACCTATTTGTAACCATAAATCTTTGATATCTCTAGCTTTTATATTCAATGCATATGGAAAAATAATTGAACACAAAAAAACTCTTTGTTGTTATAAAAACAACAAATAATTATTTAAAATACAACTTATATCAAACAAAAATGGACCAATAGTTGAATACTATTTTATTTTTTTAAATGCTTCACCTTTAATGAGAAAATACATTATATTTAAATTGTGCTCACCTTTTATATTTGTGATTTGACAAACTCTGAATATGAAATACTCCAATGCTTGTACATTGCTACTCCAATAGTTGTACACATAAGAACAATATTTTTCACTATGATAACAGTACTTATTTAAAAGAGTGCCTTATTTTATTAAATGATCATTTTATTTTACAGTAATAAATTTTTGATACATTATCCTATCAAATTAAAATATATATCTGACCAGACTTCAATTATTTAGAAGCACTATGTATTTCTTCTAAATTTATTTTTGGTTATCAATTGTTTTAGATTCGATTATGTTCAATATTTTCATATCGCTGTTTCAAATCATATTTAATAGTTTGATAAAATATCTTTGAATGTGATTTAAAATATTGATAAAAAAATCTCTAACACAATCAAATGCAAAAACAAGGGAAAACATCATTATGGAAATCTATCAGAATTTTTTTATATATTTTTCTCTATGACCTATTGTCATTGCATTCAATACAATCAATGGGAGAAATGATGTTGAATGTGTCAACACACTGTATGAGGGTGCTATTCCATTCTCCTCCAATCTACTAATACAACAAGAAGAAAGTAAATGCAGTACTTGGTGCACTAATTTATCTTTCCAAGCTGTTAAGAAGTCATGTAGAGTAAGAAAACCTAACGAAAAGGCCACACATAATGTGCAGGGCTCTCATCTTGGTTCACCAAGATCCTCTCCTAGATGCATGGATTTCCTTACAAAAATAAAAGGGGAGGTGAATGTGAACAAGAGGAAGACTATCTTACCAGTGTGCCTTTGCTGAAACATGCAAGGTGCATTAGAGAGACGTTGATGTAGAGTTGCAGTAAAGAAGAATTTCATAAATTTAATAAATACCTGATAGGGCGACTGAATATCCAATCCGAAAATATTTTTTCAAATGATGGTGTTTTTTTCAATGCAATCTAAAATGATTTAATAATATCATTTGTAGACATGCAAAATTAACATTCTGCATTTGATCAGGATTATTCATTAACTAAACTAGATTCCGCATTAGGTCCATTCATCGATTGATCAGATTCACCCTCATTCATTCATCAGGTAATTCCATTAAATTCCATCTCCTAAGGTCATTCATTCAAAATTAAATAAACATTATCATCAAGATTTTAATCAATATAAATCAAACATCATCCCTTTAATTAAATAAATCAAACATTTATTTAATTAAATCCAATCCATATTTCATCCTTTTTTGATTTAAATAAATCAAGTATTTAAGTCTTAAAAGTCAAACTAACCTAATCATCATTTATTTAATCTAATCATGATTAAATACTAATCCTACCCACTTGCATCCTCTAGATATCTCCACTTGCACAAATAAATCAATATATTGATTTATTAAAACCCTCATTTTCCCTCAACATGACAAGTTGATTTGTCCCTCCAACATAGCATTTATTGCTCTTCTTTCTTGTCCCCCTCTCTAAATTTATTGCAAAATTTGAATTCAAATTTCCCCCCTCATGGGCACTCTTCCCAAATCTTGGACATCCAATGACCTATCACCACTTGACAAGTGTCCTCTCCTCATTGGCAGATCTTTAATCCCACATTCACCCTCTTGGCCAATCTTTCATCAAGAAAATCTATAAAAGAATGCCTTAAATCCTCATTCATGGGATCCACAACTTTTATGCAAGGTTACTCTCTTAATTTGAGAACCCATCTTGCTCATCATCTCCATTTGCATTTCATCATTTTGGCTTCTTAGCAAGGGTTGGGAAAGGGTCACTAGCACATGTGACACCAATCCACTATGGAATAGGTAATTGTTGTTGTTTTCATAATGTTTTTAGTTTCATTTGGTCATGTATTGCATTTGGAAACATCTACAAGGTATTTCATAGGAGTTATTTTGATAGATTTGTGAAGTACTAACCCATGTTTGAGATGTTAGTATTTGCAGATTTAAAAAGATGTTCACAGTTTGGCACTAGAAGGAGGGCCACTTACCTTAAAGAGAAAATTTCTCACAATCTTGCTATTAAAATTTTCCTACCATTGGAAATTCTATCACTGTGGTCTTATTTATGGGATGTTTAGTAATCTTAGCAATCTGCCATTTATGGTTTCTTGTTCGTTTATGTGGGGGGATGTATTGAACTAAACATCATTTGTCCTTAGGTAATCAATATCTATGTGACATCTTGGTGTGATGCACTATGGGCAGTTTGCTATACGTATCTGCATATCTAATGTTTTCTTGCATCTCTGTTTTCATTTTGAGATTGCTTAATGTTGCGGTTTATTGTCCTAGTTGTGCCATTATTTTCATTAATCACTCTGCATTAAGTAGTAGCTTCATATACAACTGAATAGTTTGCTTCTTAAAATGATTTGTTGATCTCTGTCCAAGGCGTTGTTCCTATAGATATTGTTGACATTTGAATAACAGATCTCTACGTGTGTCATTTTATCTGTGTGGCATTTGATAGGCCATAAGACCACATCTCTCTTTTAAGCATTTTGTCTAAGGATTCTTACATATTCTTCTTTTATTCACGCCCTTCCTAAAAAGCCTTTTGGAGTGTTTCAAAAAGCACCTACCAATGGCATTTGCTTGAAAGATTGAAAGCATACTATCCGAAGAACTCCTCTTTTGGTGCAAGCATAGTCACTGTTTTGAATTCTCTATATTCAATAATCCTAACAGCGATCAAGGACTCTGCATTAAATCACTTCCATAGCCTTCGAATTAATTAGGCATCCTATACTCCGCTATAGCCTGCTATAGACAATAAATTGCTCTGACTTGTTGTTTGTATTTTTTCCTGATTAATAACTCTTTGCAGGTTAAAAGACCATTTTGCACAATACCTACATCCGTTTACTTTTTTTTGCGAGCTAACATCTCCTTTAAGAATTCAATCAAAACAAATTATGTGCTTGGTTTACTATCAATATCGATGTTTATTAAGATTGTTGTAATTGGCGCCCACAGAGAAGCATGTTATGCTTTAAATTTAGAGGAATTTCCTTAACATAGTTTTTAAAGAACACTTGTCAAATAAAGGTCGCATACAGTCAATAAGAAAAAGATCTCCCTTTGTGTTTGGTAGCATTAAGTGAGTAGAAAAGATCTTTGTCAGCTGTTGCACGTCTGTAATTTATACAATTCTAATTATTGCTAATGGAATAGGCGGACTGTGTTCTAACAAGAGTGGAAGTCTGCACCGTATCAGCAATTATTCACTTTGGGTGAAGAGCGTTATGCGCAATGAATAAAGAGAGAGACAGATGAAGGACTATTAATGTTACGCTATTTGTTGACTGCAAAATCTTTTTTTTTTGTTGATACAAAAATCCTCAAATTTCTATTTTTAGGCTATGGCTGCATGTGTTTAATGCATTCTTTTGTGACAGTTGTAACTACAATGATTGACAAGAGAATAGAGGAAGAGTGGATGCTAAGGTTGATTGGATTCAGCTTCACACCTACCAGATGCATCTGCTTAAAAACTTTAGTAGCTGATAATAGCATACATCTGCCACATGCTTTTGCTTGAAAAGATATTTTATGCGTCCTTGCATCTGCTATTGTATTGGCTGACAAACTTTCATCTTTGGCAGTTATAGCACAGTTTTGTAAATGCATTTGATTGAAATTTTATGTCTCTTCAAATTTATGTTTGCCAACTGCATTTAGCATTAAAACCTTTTGATACAAGTTGTCATTGTTGACTTTATCCCTGCCAAGTGCATTCACCTGAAAGTTTTGTTTGAAAATTTTTACTCGTTTTATTCATGCACGAGCTAAAGGTATTGTGCAGCAATATAAGCAGTAAATATAGCTGGCAGCAATAGAGATTAGTGTAAAAGCAACATTTGCCAATTATTTCTCAGCCGAAATCTTGAAGAAAGCTTATAACATTCTTATGCCTACATTTGATGCCAATAGACAGGGTTTTAGGAGGAATTAAATATTTTAGAATGATCACTCTTTTAATCATAGAATGTCATTAAAACTTCCTGCTGCTCTATTCATTTTGAATATTGACATTTGATTTGTCCATTAGGCTTTTTCATCAAACATGAAATTATGATAAATGCATGAAAATTTAAATTTTGAATAAAGATCTTTTCTTTTATCATAAATGATACTTGTTGGGTGGAGGACACAAGATCAATGAGTATATGGCTGATAAAGGCAACATTTGTGTTATTCATCAATGTTCATAAAACTACATGACTTGGTGTTATGCCTTTAGGATTGCAAAATCATGTAGTATTTTCATTGGAAATTATCTTATTGTTTTATTGACTTGATCATCACATGAGTGACTTTTTCTCTCATAGGAAGACAACGAAAGAAAGAAGGAAAACGAAGGCACAAGGTACAAGGAAAGTGAAAAGTCAACAAAGGTACAAAAGCAAACAAAGGAAAAGCGAAGGAGGTGCAAACGAAGGAAAGCAAGGAGAAGGCTAGCAAAAGAAAATAAAAGAAGGAGGATTTTTTTTGAAAACTCAAAGTGTTTTTAAACACTTTAAGTGTTTGTTCAACGCTTCTTCAAGAAATTGTTTATCTTTTCATTTTTAGGACACTAATTTTCATTTGGGTTTAAAAAGAACACTTTGTTTTTTTGCAAAAACTAAAATGAACTTTAGGATCACAACTTACTAGATTTTGTTTGAGGTTAAAAATTGAACAATCAAAACTCACAATTCATCTTGGTGCTTAAAACGAACTCACAATTGCTTTGGAAGGATAAAATGAATGTGTGTTTGCTTTGTTTTGTGGTTACTTACTTAAACTAAAGTCATTGAAAAGGACGCATGCGCTTCTCTCGCGCTTCCAAGCGATCTTGAGAATCAAAAGGCCTTTTTGGTGATTTTGGTGTAAGATAAAGTGATCAATCTCCACACTTCGATTTGGGCTTAAAATTGAACAATATCTTGTGCAGTGTGAGTAGGGGCATTTTCGCGTATATTCTCTTTCTTTGTGCCGTCAAAGATTGATCGAGTTACGGATTGTGTTTTTGCTTGCTTTTGTTTATCCTAGAGGGCCTATCTTGGGGAAAAAGTACTCACCCAAGGGAACGACTCAACCGATAACACTCTAAAGCCAAGAGTATTTCCAGTCGGGATATAAATGTGGGTATTGGTTAAATGCCAGTATCACACGGTTGGCTCCGACAAGATGGATCCAAAAGGGGACTCTTGTCGTATGGGTCAATCTCCACGAACGGAAAGTCCTTACTAGAACCCATGTACTAGAATTTTCCAAAATCCTTGATCTATTTGTTGGTGCAAGAACGGTCATTCTGAAGCCACCTCACACTTTTACGGTCTTTAGTAGAAATGGAAAACATGCCATGGGAGTTTCATGGGTGTTGATGCTTGGCTGCCCCATATAAGTGAGTGATGTGGAAGGGAGCCAGTGGGGTCAAGCATCTAACCATTCGCTAAAGATAAGCGTAGCTAGACTTGTCCAAGTGGGAATTCAACAAATATTGTCTTACACATCCATAGGGCTTGTACTTGTCTTGGTTTGAAAACACAGTGCTTTATTCGAAAACAATTTGCAAACAAACACTTAACCATATCATTCAAATTTCAAACCCTTTTGGAGACAAATACCATTGACTCAATCCATATGTTATTGCTTTCCCTTGGGATTCACATCCTTAGAGGTTTCTAAACATTGGATTATATCTCAATTTGTCTCCTTAAGTAAACAATAGGAAACCCTTGCCTTAAGTTCATTAAATTTCCACATAACATATCTTGTGGAGTTTGAAGAAATTAAGACATTGGACATCTTAGTTTGAAACTTTAATCAAAGAAAGTGTTTTTGGTAAAATAAAGCCATTAAGCAAAGCTAAGAAAAATGAATTTTCATGTGTGATTGAAGACTCACAAATCCCAAAGAAAAAATCATTGGAAATCCGAAAATGAATGTTCAAATGAAATCATTTCTTGGTTACAAAGGTCTCTAGGAAGCATATGCATGCTCTTCAATACCTAGGTCTAGGCAAACAAAGTGGTCTTTTTAGGTTCATCTAGGGATCAAAACATATCAAAAATTTTCATCCATCCTCCAAAACAATCCATCTCACAAGTCATCTTTTTGAAAATCTTGAAATCATCCTTGATACTAGGCTTTGTGGCAAAATCAAAAATCAACCAAAACATTGAGACCAAGTCCTTGAAAAAATTTATCAAAACACCTTTGGCTAGGCATGTGTAGATGCATCCTTTTGCATATACTTAGTCAAAGTTATCAAAAATCATCTTGTCTCGCTTAGTGTATGTAGATGAATCCTTCTCCATATACTTAGTGAAACAATCATCTTGTTTGGGTAGGTGTGGGTAGATGCATCCTTCTCCTCACACATATCCAAATCATCATCCTTTGAACAAAACTATCCTTTAGATCATTATCAAACATCTTAGGGTCTTTTTGTTCAAAATCAAAATCAAAATCCAAATCAAAATCAAGGACAAAACCTCAAAATCTCAAATCCAAAAAAATCAAAATCCTAAATCCTAAAAGCCTAGTATCTCATTCAAGATTTATCGAAAGCAAAAACATTCATCATCATATCATCACCTTTGATCCCCAAAAAGCATCCTAAAACTTTCACTTTGGGACATAAAATAGAGATTAATCCAAAGAATCAAGAGATTCATCTCCCATATTCTCGAAGATTGATCCCCATTTTATGGTTTTGACTAGATCTCAATACAAGAAGAGTATGGAAGCCAGCAAAGAAACACCCACTTCAAGTGATCTTAGCCAAACCACTCCTGAAATGAATCCCATTGGGGATGGAAATCTCACAATTAGCCTTCCAACATCATCGCAAAACCCACAAGAGGAAACCCAAGGGGAGGATCTTACCTTTGGAATGTCTCACAAAGAAATAGCTGAAATGCTCCAAAATCAGACAACCATAGAATCATCAACATCATGATGAGACTTAACCCTTCGTTGTACATGCTTGAACAAGAAAAACAAGGGGCCAAGTTGCCTTCAGATTTTGATGTGAGCACTATAGTAGAGACATCTTTTCCACCAATCTCATCCACCATCCCCATTTCATCTACACCCCCATCTCAAAACATCATGGAAAATATCCCGCAAATCACAACATCATTTTCTCCAACTCAACCCAACGTTAACAAGGGAAACACATTCCTCAATGCACTTCAATCACATCCCCTTGTGAATAACCAAAACTTGGACGCAAACACCACAGTGGAACAAAACATCCTCCATAATCCATTACACCAAAATGTTCCTCTCACTTTACATTATGACCCATCATCAACATCTTTTCACGGAGCACCACAAACACCTCTTCTCAAAAATTCACAAGAGGAGGGAGACATGTTCGGACCAGGGGGCATTTTCAACACCACAACACTCTTGCAAGGATTCACTCCGCTTACATTTCCACTTCTCCCACCATCACCATTGTCATCAACACCACTCCTTGGTTTAGGGCTTCCCCCTCTACCGAGTATCAATCAAAACAACATCCCAACCATCAATCAAAACATTTTTCCAAATTCTCAAAACTTATTGTTGACATCACAATAACAAACGACAAACACAAAAGCAATGGAAACATCATCAAACACCCCCACAACATTGCAAAGCATGGTCTCTCAAGGGTCAATCACATCAATGACGCCACTTATGACATCAACAACACCATCCACCAATCACGTAATCAACACAACAACACCATCCACCAACCAAATAATCAACACAACATCATCATCTTCCACCATTCCAAATCCACCACCACATCAAACCAATTCGACGCAACATTACAAGCCGCTTTTCAAAGAGGATACCAACAAGTGCAGAAACAAAAAGCCGTGCAACAAGCCCCTCAAACTGCCAAAGCTGCATAAGCCGCATTACAAGCGCAACAAGCACAACAAGCCCAAGCTTTATTGCAATAGCAACAACAACAAGCCACCCAAGCTGCACAAGCATTACAAGCACAAAGGGTCGCTCAAGCACAACTTTTATTACAACAACAAGCAGCGCAAGCTCAAGCACAACTTCTTGCACAAGCAGGGCAAATGCAAGCATATCAGCAAGCACTAAAGCAATACCAAGAGCAACAAGAAGCAGCAGAATTGGCAGCCCAACAACAAGCGTTGTGGGAACAACAACAAGCAGAACAACAAGCATTGTTAGAACAACAACAAGCGCAGCAGCAAGTACAACAACAAGCGCAACAACAAGCACAAATCCTAGTGCAACAACAACAAGATCAACAACAAGCATTGTTCATCCAAAAGCAAGTAGAAGCCTACTTCGCCTGCCACAACATGTCGATACCATTGAATAATGCATTGACCAATCCATCCATCCAAACCATGATTGCAACACCTCAAAACACATTCATACCACCCCTTAATCTGCAAAGCGATGTAACGACACAACTCAAGTTGCTCTCACAACGAGTGCTCGACCTTCAATCAGGGCGAACAACCAAAACGCAAAGCAACTTGTGTCCCTATCCATTTGATAGGAGCCTAGACATGAAACCATTCCCTAAGGGATTTGAGATCCCTAAATTTGACAAATATTGAGGGACGGGAAACCCTGAAGATCACATTAGGGAATTCCAAGTTCATTGTATGGAGGTTGCATATGATGATACTTATCTGATGCGGCTATTCCCTAGGAGCTTGGCAGGCAACGCTATAGAATGGTTCTCTCACTTACCCTTAGGCATCAGAACATTCTACCCTTAGGCATCAGAACATTCTAGGAAATCAGAGATGAATTCATTAGAAACTACGCATGTAACATTACAATGGATGTCAATCTCGAAGAACTATACACTCTAAAACAAGGAAAAAATGAATCTTTTGCTTCATTTCTTCAACGATGGTGATCCAAGGACAATTGGAGCAAGTGGACCATGCTAGAAGAAAAAAAAGGTCTGCACAATCATCACCAACCTTGAAAGTCACTTATCTTTTCATCTCAAGGTTCAGGGAATCACCACCTATGATCAATTGATCTCCAAGGTGCTTAGCATTGAAAGAGCCCTTGCGACCCAACCCGCCGAATCAACGTCATATCACAAACCGCAAAACAATCACCCACCATCAAATTACAATGGTCATTTGGGCATGGTGAGGCTTTGTTCTTTCAGTTGTCCGTTGTTGGGGTCATTGGTGGATCCATGTCCTTCCAGTCCAGATCCATGTTCCTTCATCCACTGTGTCCATTGTGTCCATTATTTATCGATGTTGTCCACTGGCTTGTCCCTTTGGAGCCGCCCTACGTCGTGAAGCCTAATTGACTCATCGGCTCCTGCATCAAGAACACGATGTCAAACCTCCTTGGTATAATGAGAATCAACTTTGAGAATTTCACAAAATCAAAGGCCACACCACAAACAATTTCATGAGACTCAAAAACATCATCCAAGATCTCACCGATAAGAAAATCATAAACGTGGAAACACCTCTTTGGGAATGGGGATCTTAAAATCTACCGCGAATCCGATCTTTGAATCATTGGCAACAAAGGGAATAGCAGGATAAAAGGAAAAGCTGATGTAAATCATTTTACTTACAATAGTGTTTTTGCCTCCCTAAAGCCGGCACATGGTCTGGCATCACCATCAGGCCGCTCATGCCCGAAGGCGTGGAGTCACCACAAAAAGGCAAAAAAAGGATCACCATCGCAGGATCATCCCAGCCAAATAGAGTCCCTACATCTAGATCTATCCCTAATGGCTACAATGTCCTAGATCAGCTCAAAAGAATGCCAATGCAAATCTCCATCATGGAGTTGCTAAAAATCTCATCAGCTGCACTAAAGGAATACTGAAGAGCGTAGCCCTAAATCCCACATCCGCAGACACCGGTCGAGAACAATTCCAAGCTATGGTCAGAAACATCATAACACCTAATCTCCTTACGTTTTATGACCAAGATTTTCCTGCCCAACCATCTCACAATCATGCACTTCACTTGGAGGTCATTGTGAACAAGAGCAAAATCAAAAGGGTCTTGGTGGATGGAGGTGCAGGTTTGAACATCTGTTCTCTTAGCCTCATCAAGCAGTTGAAAATATCAAAAGATTCCATCGAAAAAGGCAAGGGCATCACAATAAGAGCATATGATGATCAAGAAAGAGTGTCTCAGGGCACAATTAAGCTACCTATCCAAGTAGGGCCAACACTCATGGAAACCACATGTCAGGTCTTGGACCTCGAATTGCCATACAATATCCTCCTGGGATGCCCATGGATTCATGCGATGAAAGCCATAGCATCAACCTTCCACCAATGTGTGAAATTCACACATAATGGACAAGAGGTTACCGTCCATGGAGATCCTGAGCTGTTTTCATACTGCAAGAACCTTGGAGCCAAATATTACAAAATCCCCCAAGTGCCGATAAATGATGAGGGCCCATCCACATCATACATCGATCCCGCCACTCTCACGTCCGCTTCTGCGACAGAGACACCCGCCATTCACACCATATCCGATATCAAGCTCATCATCTAGGAGGACAGTTGTGGAAGTTATAGGCTCCCTAACAATGCTTTTGTGATAGGAGAGTTACCACAATCTCCAAGATCATGACGACGCCCACAAAAAAATCAAGCTCCCACATCACAAACCTATCCTTAAAATTATCCTGAATTCACAAGATGGGGAGACCTTGGCCATGAGGTAATTGAAGCAGATCCATCAAACATGTTGTATCAAGATGAAAGACCGGCAGCTAATCTACCAATGGTGAAAGAAGCAAAGGCTTACACATGATGCTTGCAATGGGCTATGACCGAAATCAAAGACTGGGACAAAATGACAATGGGCTCATAATACCTATCATGCCAGAGACGCGACTCATAAAAAATCTTGGTCTTGGATGTACCCCTCTGAGAATAACCATACGTGGCCGAAGTCCTCTGGTTAGAGCCGCTAATGTTTCTCCTCAGCCAGTACTAGTACAAGTACACTCACCAATAGTCATAGGTAGAGACACACATAATTTTATAACTGAGCCCTATAATAGTAGCGATGACGAAGATCCCATATCTAATCTACCTAGGTTATTCGAAGATACCACCTTGTGTATGATTAGCACCCTCTCCTTCGAAACCGACCATCTAAATCATGAGATCCGCTTAGTCTACCCCCAACTGATCGACTATGACCAACGAGGACCACCAGTTCTTAATACATTCAAAAATAATGAAGCACTCTCAGAATTCATGGGATTCAGGGATAACATTCCAGATGGAGATCATAAGGCAGGGTTTATAATGGAGTTAGACACACACACCTATTATAGGGAAACGATTGAATCCTTTAGTCACAAAAGTGAAAAACTAAGAATCATATCCAAGTCCTTGAGTGAAAACCACACTGTGGCACTCTCTAACAAGAAAATAGTAAAAAGAAAGGACGTATCCAACAGTGAAAACCTCTTTGACGTGTCCAAGGATGAAGGATTCAATCTTCCCTTAAGAGCTATTCATTAGGAGAAGTCAGCTGTCTTGGCCGAAAAGTGCAATCTTGTCAACCTAGGAACAGAGGAGACCCCGCATATCACATTCTATGTGGAATCACTATTATCAGAAGAGCAAGAACTCCTAGCAGCATTCTTAAAGGAAAGGAAAATAAACTTTGCATGGAGCTATGCTCATATGCCAGGTCTTGACCCAGAAACCGTAGTCCACCATTTGGCAGTATATCCAGACGCAAAGCCTGTCAGACAAAAGCCTCATAAAATGCATCCTCAAATTGCTCTATTGGTCAAAATGGAACTCAAAAAGCTATTAGATGCTGGATTCATCCGACCAATTGATTATCCAGAATGGGTATCGAACTTGGTACCTATTTCAAAACCTGATGGAGCTATCAGAATCTGTATAGATTTTAGAGATTTGAACAAGGCATGCCCCAAGGATGATTTCCCACTTCCCAATATCAACATGATTGTAGACATGATAGCAGGACATGAGATGCTATCACTAATAGACGGATTTTTAGGATACAACCAGATTATGATAGCAAAAGAAGATCAACACAAGACAAATTTCACTTTCCCATGGGGAACCTACTGCTGGAACATGATGCCATTTGGCCTAAAGAATGTAGGAGCAACCTATCAAAGGGCCATGACACTGATATTTCATGATATGATTCACAAAACAGTCGAAGACTATGTGGATGACATCCTAGCTAAGTCAAGAAAGAGAAAAGATCATATAGCAACCCTAAGTGCTATCTTTGACATATTAGAGGAATACAAGGTTAGACTAAATCCCAAGAAGTGCGTCTTCGGCGTACAATCAGGAAAATTACTAGGATACATAGTCTCCATGAGGGGTATCGAGGTGGATCCTGCAAAATTCAAAGCAATCCTCGAGATGGAAGCACCAAGGAATTTAAAACAACTGAGAGGTCTCCAAGGAATGCTCCAATCCATTAGAAGGTTCTTAGCGCAACTGGAAGATAAGCAGAACCCATACTCTCACCTACTTCACAAGGGAGTAGCGTACAAATGGGATACCAAGTGCGAAGAGGCATTCAACAAAATAAAGGAATATCTACTGACACCGCCAGTCTTAATGTCGCCTATCCCAAAGAAGCCATTGATCTTATATGTGTCAGCAACAGCAGTAGCCCTTGGAGCTCTCCTAGCCCAGCATGATGAAAACGGAATAGAGAGGGCTATCTACTATATCAGCAGGACAATGGTTCCCCACGAGCTAAATTACTCACTCATCGAGAAAGCTTGCCTCGCAGTAGTGTTTGCATCCCAAAAATTCAGACACTACATGTTGGCACACAAGATAAAGCTCATTGCAAAAATTGATCCCCTCAAGTATCTCTTATCCAAGGTAATGCTCACGGGCAGAATGGTAAAATGGGTGATGATACTGTCAAAGTATGACATCGAGTATGTGGAAAGAAAAGCCATTAAAGGTCAAGTTATTGTAGATCAACTAGCAGAAGCACCCATATATTCTGAGAATCCTCTTGTATTTGAATTTCCAGATGAATCCATCTTTAACCTCAATGTAGCCGATCACAGGAAATTATACTTCAACGGCTCATATACACAACATGGCTCAGAAGCTGGTGTCTTCTTCATCACTCCACAAGGGGATTGCATACCAAAGTCATACAAATTGGCATTTCCTTGCACCAACAACATAGCAGAATATGAGGCTTTAACTATAGGTCTCAAAATAGCAGTGCAATGGAATATCATAGCTCTCAAGGTCTATGGAGACTCTCAGTTGATCATAAATCAAGTCAATAATGAATATCAGACAAAGGATGACAAGCTAACCCCATACAAGAAATTGGTGGAGACCCTAAAGGAATCCTTCATCGACATAACATTTGAGCAGATTCCAAGAACCAACAACAGAGCCGCTGATGCCATGGCTACAATTGGGTCTCTAGTAGACGTCCCTCACAACGTGTCGAAATATGAATTTTTGATTGAGCAGCTTCTCGTTCCCACATTTGAGGTACCAGAATCAAAATATGTGTGTCAAATCGTTGGTCCTAGCGATCCTTGGTATCATGACATCTACACATATCTTCGCATAGGAGTCATACCCGCTGACCTACCATCGAGCCTAAAATGAACCTTTATCAAAAAGACATCCAGATTTGTCATCCTAGGTGATACCTTATATCGTAGAAGCATAGAGGGTACTTTACTGCATTGTTTAAATGCTGAGGAGGCATTAACCGCTCTAACTGAGGTTCATAACGGTATCTGTGGCTCACACTCGAGCGGAATAACCATAGCCAAGAAACTACTGAGGCTGGGGTACTATTGGCCCACAATGGAGTGAGAAGCACATGATCACGCTAAAAGGTGTTCACAATGTCAGTAGCATGGGGACCTCATCCATGCTCCAGCTCAAGAGCTTCACCCGATTATCACACCATGGCCCTTTTCGCAGTGGGGACTCGATCTCATTGGGAAAATCTCACCCACCTCATCTAATGGCCACAAATTCATTATAACTGCAACTGAGTACTTCATAAAGTGGGTGGAAGCCATACCCATGACATATATCACTGGGAAGCAAATATCAAAATTCATCCTGAACTATCTCATTTGTCGTTACGGTGTTCCACAAGCCATTATCTCAAATAATGGGACGCCATTCAAGAACCAAGAGGTTCGTGACTTGTGTGAGAAATTCAAAATCTAGCATTGCTTCTACACTCCGTACTATCCCCAAGCCAATGGCCAAGTAGAGGCTACGAACAAAACCATCCTTAAAATCCTTAAGAAAACAGTCAATGATGCAGGTCGTGACTGGCATTTGCAGCTTAATCCCGCCCTTTGGGCTTATCAAACCAACATCTGCACACCCACTGGCGCCACCCCATTCTCCTTGGTCTACGGATTAGAAGCCGTACTCCCCATTGAGATCGAGCTCCCATCCCTCAGAATATCAATGCAAAACCTCATCACTGATGAGGACTGCCGGGTGTCAAGATTAAATGAGCTGGAGCTACCGGATGAGAGAAGGATCGATGCTTTGAATCACTTACAAGTCTATCAGAATAGACTCAAACGGAGCTACAACAAGAAGATCAGAAGTAGGAGTTTCCAAGTCAGAGAATTGGTCTTAAAAGAAATTAGAAGAATGTCCCAAATCCCAGCAGCAAAGGAAAGTTCGAACCCAATTGGTTAGGGCCTTTCATCGTCATAGCAAGCTATAAATCAGGGGCATATCAGTTATCAACACCTGAAGGGGAACCTCTGCAGGAGCCAATGAATAGCTCCCATCTCAAAAAGTTTTATGCCTAGTTCTTCCAAGGTATAGAACCAAAAAATCAGAAAAAATCCTTAAAAAATGGTTACTTCGGCGAAAACCTGGCAAATAGGTGTCTTGGTAACAACAAAAAAATCAAAAAAGCAAGAAATCCAAAAAAATTCAGAAAAGGAATCAAAAAAATCGTCCTCTAGTGAAAACCACTTCGATGGCACTTTGGGCAAGTACCTCGGTGAAAACCTGGCAAACATGTGCCTTGTGTAAATAAGCACTTTTCATCCACCAGGACCTTTACAGCTTGTTCATCATCATCCATCCATTTCACTTTCATCTATCCATCACATCCATATCTCCATACATTACTCATCCACTCACATCCGCACCATAGCTTGGTCCTGTGTTCGTATCATGATCCCTCCTAGTACTACTCGGACCATTCTCAAAGTCAATTTGTCCTACCTTTATCAGAGTAGTCTATTGCATCATGTTGGGGGCATGTTCCCATCTGATCAGATTCGTGTATGGTCTTAAAGTTCTCAAAAATCAAAAAATCCAAAAACATCAAAAAATTAGAAAATCCAAAAACATTCCAAAAAATATCAAAATCCAAAAACAAAATAAAAAAATTCATTGTTTCAAAAGCTAAAACCAGGTTTGTCTTGTCGAGACTACATCGTCTCTAAGCAGGCGTAGGAACGAGGAAAGGTTGATCATTTCTGGATTATCCTCGACATTTAGGTCAGTCCTTTTAGGAAACTGGCTGGCAATAAACTACATTTCATCATGTATATTGTCATCCTCAGGAATCGGGTCAAGTCAGTCACGAATCTTCACGTGGGTTCTCGCTGCGGTGGGTATAACGTGAGGGCAAGGCTCATTCATTGATCAGCCCCGAGGCCCCTAGGATAGGTCTTTAGGTTAGTCTCTTGGTCAAAATCTCGTAAAATCCCAAAAAAATTGAAAAAACTAAAAATCAAAACATTTGTAAACCTCAAAAATACCTTTCAAAAAACAGCCTCAAACATTGCAAAAACTCCAAAATATCCAAATATTTGAAAAGTTCCATCCGGCTCTACACCGCTGTGCACCCGCAATAAACACCCATTCATAATAAAATCATCGGGCTATCCTCAACCTTTGCGAAACAGTTAGAAACAAGTCTAGCAAAGTTAAAAAAGTAAAACTCAAAAGCCGCCAAGTCTCAAGTCTAAGTCAAGACATAAACAAGTTGGTCAAGTCTTTTCGTGTCGATAGTCCATCATCCAAACAAATTCCCATAATAATCATCTAATAACATCATGTCCTAGGATGAATCCTTCCTACAAGGCATATTTATTAGAAAGAACACTTTGGATAAACGAAATGACATGTCGACATCCACTAACATGTCCTAGGATGTATCCTTCCTACAATGGGCATTATCTGTTGGCAATAAGTTTCAGTTCTTATCCTTAAAAACACATTCCCTTTTGGTTAGTAGTATTGAAGAACATCAACTTGTTTGTGTGCTTTTACCTTTTTCTTTTAGACTTATCTTATTGCTACCCAAGGACCTCTCGAAGCGATATCCTCGAACGACGGATTTAGAGAGAGATAGGAATGGGGCAAACGATCATTATTACTTTTTTCTCTCACAGGCTTGCTGGACGCTCTTGTAAAATAACTAGGCTAATACTTTCTTTGCTAGACATGCATAGAGTGGATTTTGATGTCTTGTTGACTACTGTGCATTGATTGGTTATTATAATCTTCCTCGTTTTGGTCATCCCGGCGTTTAAACTTCTAAAGTGCATCCTAGCAAGGTTTTATATGTTAGGTGTGAACAGAATACTCCTATCTATTTGTTGAGTCAAATTCCATCACAATTCAAGTATTAACGCCATATCCCCGGGTCCTTTTTTATACCTTGGATAGCCAATCGCTTAGGCGTGTTATCAAACATAAAGTAAGTGATCCTTTTAAAATCCCAATCCTTGATAAGAAAATCATCCATCTATCATCATCATTTCTCATCATCATTTCTCATCATCATCTCTCATAAGGTTGGCTTATTGGATCCTCTTGTCATCATCTAATTTCTTCATTTTCCACACTAACATCACAGCATGAATAGTTAATCATCATCACCAATTCATCCATCATGCATCCACCGTGCATTCATATCATCATCATAATATAGATATGTTAGTCTAAGCATCTCTTAAATCATCCATTGCATAATTACAACATATCACATCATCAATCTCATCCATCTCATATCATATCATTATTTAAGTTGTGTAGGATAATATAGATTTGTTATTCTAAGCATCTTAAAATCATCTCATTTGCATCGTCATCCATAACCATCCATTTTGAACCTCTTTATCGTGAGATCGACCCTCAAATCGAATCTTTTCGCTCAATCTCTCGAGGGGGCAATGTACCAGTGTACTTCTTTCCGCTGGGGCATCCGAAAAATCAGAATTTTTTTGATTTTTGATCCCGACAAGTTTATTCTTTGAACCAACGCAACAAGTACATTGCTTCAAAGAGGGGAAAAATGTAGACATGCAAAATTAACATTCTGCATTTGATCAAGATTATTCATTAACTAAACTAGATTTCGCATTAGGTCCATTCATCGATTGATCAGATTCACCCTCATTCATTCATCAGGTAATTCCATTAAATTCCATCTCCTAAGGTCATTCATTCAAAATTAAATAAACATTATCATCAACCTTTTAATCAATATAAATCAAACATCATCCCTTTAATTAAATAAATCAAACATTTATTTAATTAAATCCAATCCATATTTCATCATTTTCTAATTTAAATAAATCAACTATTTAAGTCATAAAATTCAAACTAACCTAATCATCATTTATTTAATCTAATCATGATTAAATACTAATCCCACCCACTTGCATCCTCTAGATATCTCCACTTGCACAAATAAATCAATATATTCATTTATTAAAACCCTCATTTTCCCTCAACATGACAAGTTGATTTGTCCCTCCAACATAGCATTTATTGCTCTTCTTTCTTGTCCCCCTCTCTAAATTTATTGCAAAATTTGAATTCAAATTTCCCCCCTCATGGGCACTCTTCCCAAATCTTGCACATCCATTGACCTATCACCACTTGACAAGTGTCCTATCCTCATTGGTGGATCTTTAATCCCACATTCACCCTCTTGGCCAATCTTTCATCAAGAAAATCTATAAAAGAAGGCCTTAAATCCTCATTCATGGGATCCACAACTTTTATGCAAGGTTACTCTCTTAATTGGAAAACTCATCTTGCTCATCATCTCCATTTGCATTTCATCATTTTGGCTTCTTAGCAAGGGTTGGGAAAGGGTCACTAGCACATGTGACACCAATCCACTATAGAATAGGTAATTGTTGTTGTTTTCATAATGTTTTTAGTTTCATTTGGTCATGTATTGCATTTGGAAACATCTACAAGGTATTTCATAGGAGTTCTTTCGATAGATTTGTGAAGTACTAACCCATGTTTGAGATGTTAGTATTTGCAGATTTAAAAAGATGCTCACACCATTCTCTAGCAGCCTTCTTTATAAGACTCCATTCTCTAGAAGCCTTCTTTATAACACTTTGACCCTTTGATCAACTCATGAAACTACCGAGAAGGTTCTCTTCCTTACCAATTACATTCAACGAATAATGGTGTTGTTTTGAATGCAATCTCAGATAGTTGAATAGTACCATCCTCTAGAAGCCTTCTTTATAATACTTCAACCCTTTGATCAAAGCACAAAAATGTTGTTTTAGTATGTCAAATGAAATGAGCCAAGTTCAGGCCATGTAAATTGGTAGGTGATATTTGTTACGAAGTATGCAAGTTAAGAGATTTAGAATTAGGTGACATCATCAAGTAGGCTACTTTAGGGGAGAGACAAGAGGTGGTCGATTTTGGTAACTAAAAACCTTAAAATAATCTAGTAGGGGTTGATTATCAAAGTTGTCATCTTTGTGAGACATGCAGAATGAGACATCACGTGGTGTGGATGGAAATTGAGGAAGGGTAATGAAAGAAGGAAGATGAAGAAATATACATCCATGGATAGGGTTAGATAGCTTTGGTTTCTATAAGAGATACATTTGTATGAGGAAGGGATAGTCAAAGAAGGAAGTATAATAATTTCTATCAAATAAGAGAAACAATAATTCATCCTTATATACTATAGGAAATTAGAGTAGAAAAATTTACAGTTTACTTTTTGATGAAAATAAAAGACAAAGGTCCAATAACTTGTAGTAAACGGACCTAATTTTTATAAGGTCTATATGTTGCAAATATGTTTATGTTTACTAAAAGATGTTTTTTGAATGATTAAAAGTAAAAAAATGAAACTAAAATTAACTAAATTTTGGACATTAGAATGAAAGTATGTTATTTAGAGAGAAATTTTCATTTGAGGGTGAAGAGAGGAATACATAATAAAGGTCAGGATTCACATCAAATTCACCACGAATACAAATAGACAATAGATAGCCTACATAATTTAAATGTAGGAATGTCTATTCAATTATCTTAGGATTCAATTAACAACCTATCATAAATGGGTTTACTTAAATTAATACAAATACACAAAAATTCTCTACCAACTAAATAAAACGTTATTTCTCTTTCTAGTTAGATTGTTTAACATGTCTTACTTATACTAAATTATTAATCTATATGGGAATCAGTTGGGAAATGATAAAAAAATAAGAAATTGGTTGATTTAATAGCAATTTAACTTATGACTAATAATATTGTTAAATACATTTTTAAAAGGTAATAAAAATGAAAGATGGAAATTGCATAGCTAGTTGATGGAAAATAATAGGAATGCCCTATTGAAAAACTTAGGTTGCTAATAGGAGGAAAAATGTCCAATTTTGACATAAGCATGTTAGCACAATTGTAAATTGCAACCATGCCTTTATTACATGCAATTTTTGGGTGATCCCACAATACTAGTTTACAATTTTTGGCCAAACTGGACATTGAACTGATTTTTTTAAACTAAATCTCCACTTTCGGGCACCTATAATGGCTAAAACGTGAG
Source organism: Sequoia sempervirens (assembly GCA_007258455.2). NCBI lineage: Eukaryota > Viridiplantae > Streptophyta > Pinopsida > Cupressales > Cupressaceae > Sequoia > Sequoia sempervirens. The sequence continues at coordinate 153,794,173 of VDFB02373365.1, forward strand.
GAATTTGGAGATGATGCAAACTAGTGATTTGTGAAATTTTTCCTTGTTTATGCTT
>VDFB02373365.1:153794327-153850853 GCA_007258455.2 Sequoia sempervirens
ATCTTTGATTTTTGATGAAAAGCCTAATGTTTCCAAGGTTTTTCTCTATTTTAAGAATTGATCTGGCTTTTTAGAATATTTTATTGTTGGTTGTGTGATGAAAGACTGACGAAGGGGTCGACTATGATTATGTTTTTTATGAAAGAGCTCTTCCTTGAAAATAAGCTTGTGAACATAAAGGCTCTAAAGAAAAATCATCAGTATATCCTCTAGCAAAGTTTTGATACCTATGGATAAAAGTTCAATGTTTAAACAAAAAATTTCTACTTTGATATAAGAAGCATCTCCTTTCCAAAAAAAATTTGTAGCTATGTTGCTTATTTGGTTTCTTGACTCTTTTTGTGAGGGATTTCTTGACAAATGTTGTTGATTTCCAATCCCTAATCATAAATTTTCACAGGTTGACTTGTCAAATCCTTTGTGATTTTATGTATGATCTTTATCTAAATTAATGATTTGAAAACATAGCAAGCAATTGTAAAACAATTGTTTTTAAGGTTCTAGAATCTAAACAATAAGTGTATGTTCAAGAATCAAACATGATCCTTCTTGATTTCCACTAGTTTTCGAAAAAGAATACACTTCAAGTAGACTCACTCTTAAGGTCAAAAAGTTCATCATTATACTCAACAACCCACATCTTAAAATTGAGTCGACTAACACAGTCGTGTCACCCCCTAGAGGGCGGTTGTGTTTTTGTCTTTTCCAGGTGCATACTCAAAGTTAGATTTCTCGATCCCTTGAGCAAATGGTCCTTGGAAATTATATGGTGAGTATCTTGGGGGGAGATTCTTCCCTCCCCTTGCACCGTGAGTATTACAATGTTTGGTTACTGACACGGCTAGATTCTACACTATGGTTCATAGATAGGGTTTCCATTCGAAGCGGAAAATGATAAACTCCCTCAGGAGACCTCCCAATCTTTAGAACAAAGATTTTGAGGATGGTTATCTTGCACACTTCTGGTAAATGTGGGTTTCCCCAAATTCACTTTTATTTTATCGTGGGATGAAAAACCTAGCTCTGGTTTGTTCCCACTCAGGTCGTTCCCATAGGGTGAGTACTTTTTCCCACTACGGCAGGCATTCTAAAGGATTTAATAAAGCATAAAGTGCATAACCAATCTAGAGAATGATATGTTGCTAAATGCAATAATCTAATCCTATATGATGATATCTAAATGATATGATGAAGCTACTGCACATCTAAATGGACATTGAACTTGATAAAAGAAGCTAAAATAAACTATGATGCAACCATGATATTGATTTTAAAATGCTATGATCATTATTGCTAAATGATAATGCTATGGCTAAGATGCTTGATTGCTCAACTGGTGTTTCTGCAGAGTAAGTTTGCACAAACTTGGGATCCATTTCCTATAGAATGAGGTTGTATTTATAGATTTACGACAACATATTTGTGATGGGACAGCACAACAAAGGTCTGGATTTGATCTTGAGGATTGAATGGTGAGAGATGAAGAAGTCTAAGCTGATCATGGGGACTGTTCCTTTCTAGAACAACATCCTTCCAGAGGATAGGAAGAATCAGAGGAAGGAGATTGACAAATTGATTTCCAATTTGTCTCCAATTTGTCTCCACAACTTTCCCGTGAATGCCAGTTGAATTAATTAGATATTAAATATCTAATTTTTTTGGTGAGTGAATAGAGGAAATTTCCTTTATTTGAATATTTTGATTTATTCAAATTAGCAAAAGAGAATAATTAATTTAATAAAAAAACTAGATAGAAATTTATTTATTAAATGAATATAGAAGAGATATGATAATTAAACAACAAAGTATTTAAACCTTTTTTATTTAATTAAGATAAAATGATGTGATTAAGATAGAATAAATGAATAAATATAGAAGAAATAATAATGATAATAATTAAATAAAACAAAGTATTTAAATTTTTTTATTTAATTAAGAGGAAATAATATGATAAAAATAGAAGAATTAAAAGTGAGCTATATAAATAAATATTTCTATTTATTCAATAGTAGATGTATTTAAGGTTAGTTAATCAAATAAATCATATTTAATTAATTATATTATCCAGACCATTTTTAGGTGTATACAATACCCATTTTTACAATTTTAATAATATTTTATGTTTGTACAATTACGCCCATATGCAAAGGGTACAAAAATTAATACATATTATATTCACACATCTATATGCATAGTTATTGGTGCTTGATATGCCACAATGAGAAGCTCTTATAAACTTTATGGGTTATCAAATGCACAATCTCTCACACTTTCTCTCACATGTACATGTATTAACTTCATTCAGTATGGGTACATGCACAAACAATAAATGGTGTAAGGCTCCCCTAATAAATATCAAACCAAATATAATACATAATTGATTCATTTCAACATACGAATCATACATAAATGACAACTAAAAATTCAAATGATCGAATCATCCCCAAATAAATTCAAATTTCAAACACAACAACCAAAATCAATGAATTCAATTATCAGGTTTGAATGATTTTATGAGAAAGTAGCCAACATAAATCTCACTTAATATTGTTTGCTAATATCTTTTGCATACTGTAGACCATCGACAAACCTTCTCTATGCATTCCTCAAATATCCAAGCATCTTCAAGTTGGTATGTTCCCTTATTTGAAAGTTCTATTCATAAAGTGTCTATTTAAAAGTTATAATCATTAAGTCTCTATTTAAATGTTCTATTATGAGGTTCTCCTTTTCTAATGGGTTAATTCTTAAAAGCCATCTTTATAAATTTAGGAAATTGTGTCTTAATTTATACTTTTTCAATTAATTCATAGAAGCCCACCTTTATATTCATGAAACTGTGTATATATTTATGGCATTTGGCTAACAACTAAATTGAACACATCAACTTACATTTTCATTATATATGTATGTATGTATGTATGTATGTATGTATGTATGTATGTTTGCATGTATGTATGTATGTATGTATGTATTTATGTATGTATGTATATATGTACATACGTATGTATGTATGTATATCATGGTTTTTTTCTAGTTTGTATGTGGCCATATTTTTTGGTGGTTTTCCAATTCTGACAAGTGTTTGAAAATAAAGGTTATCTTTTTCTACATGGTTCACCTAAAAACCAATGTTTATGTTCATGTGATAATGGATGTATTTGCATACTTTTGAGTGTGAATTGAGCACCATAAGTTTAAAATTTTAATTTTTTATGCTCTCCAAATTATTTTTATAGTACTTTTGTTCGGCTTTGGAAGTGGATACACTAGCATGTATTTTCATCATGTTAGAATATATATATGTGTGTGTATATATGTATATTCATATATGTGTGTGTGTCTATATATGTACATACATACATACATATAAATATATACATATATATAAATATATAACAACATACATCTTCATTTTTTATATTCAACTAAGTTGTGTTTAAATTACCCTCCTTTCAATTTCCAAGTGAACACAATACCATATATTTTCTATATAATATGTGAGTATTTGTCTACTTTCCATTGCACATACAACACAACTACATATATATGACAAACTTTGTATTTTATATTTGTCACATTTTTCTTACCAAAAAATAATTCTCCATACATATATTCATACATATAATTAACGGGTCTTCTATAATCTACAACCCCTATAATTTTATAGTTTTATCCAAAATACTTATTTCAGTTCATGAAACTGTTGGATTAGGGGTAATTTTACATAATTTTTTGATCAATTTCATCATTTCTCATCATGCATTGCTCTTGGTGGGATGATGTCTCCACCAAGCAATATGCCTACTAGATACTCTCTATGGTTTCAGGTAACGTCAACCTATCATAAATCTCCTTTCATTTTGCACACAATGGTAGTCATGAATCTATTTTGTCATAGTACTTGTATCTTTATCGCATCATTGTGAAAACTATCTAGGGTTTCATTATCATGATGATTAAGTTTACACAGTGATATACTCAAAAAAATTGTATAATCATTTAGTTTAATTATAAAAACATTTGTTTTCATTCAACAATAGAGCTTATATACTCAACACAACAAAATACATATTAATCTATATATTTATATGCTCATTTATTCAAGGTTTTTTTAATGCATTTATAATATATATTTTATAGAGGGTACATATTACATTTTGGTCAAATTCTTTTCTACATTTAATGTTTCTATTTCTATTATTGTCATATATATTTATGATTTTTTGACAACTATAACATGCTATACTTTTGGTTTTGTTATAAAAATTCATTAACAATGCTACTAGTATTCCTATTGTTTGCTTTCAGTTTTCAAGTTTTGATTGTGTAGAAGTGGGTTTATCAATCATAGGTTTATTTTCTTCTCGTAACCTGGAGGAATGAAAGGAACCATGGGAGGTTGTTCAACCACTTTCTCTTTAACTTTATAAACCTTTTTGATCTTAGAAGGAACAACATGACTTATTTGGTTATCTTGTGGTCTCTTATAAGAAATAGGTAGAGAATTTGGTATGTTTTGGTCTTGGTTACTTGGAAGGGTTTTTGGTTCAATCATGGTTTCATCAAGGATAGGAGGCTCAATCGTGGGTTGAGGCATATTACTATAAGCTATGCAATTTGCCTTAAATTTTTGATAGGATTTGAAAAAAAATTCCTCACAAGGCCTAATAGGTTCCATAGGTGTAGGCCAAAATAAATCTAATGAAAAATTCCCATGAGAAGACACAATATTAAAGCCACTATGGTGCATAGTAAAGATCTTATTGCAAAATGGAAAATTTAAGCATTTATGTACTATCGATAGGGTGACTTTCATGGAGCAAAGCCATGGGTTGCCTAACTTCACAGGAAATTGGTATGATGAGAGGATGAAAGAAAATGAGACACTTAATGTTTTTGGTCCATTTTTTAGAGGAAGAGTTATCAAACCTATCGTAGGGAAAGAAAAACCATTATTTGTTTTGATAGATAGTTTTGGTTGTTCATAAGTATCTTGATAAAGCTCATGCACAAACAAGAATTCTTAAATGATCACATCCTCTATAAAAATAGGATCAATTAATATCCCATTAGTATGCTTATCGTTGGTTCTTCAAGCTATGTAAACAGGACCATCTGGTGTGTGTTTAATTATGTCATGTTGTGAGAAAGCAATGCCAAGGGTCATTTTGGTTGGGCCCTTACGAGGTTGAGGTTCAAAGAGTCCAATTATATTGTCCATGTTTTATGTGTTATCATCATTCATGTCAACATTCATCACATCATTCCTTATTTCACTAGATTTGACAAAGGAGATGTTATGAATTGGCATAGGATTAGTAAATATTTGTAAATTTTTGTTAGGAGGGGCTACATACTTGTTACCTTGATCATTAACACCACCAATTTGAATGTGATTATGTCATAACCCAATTTTGTTGCATACTTACTATAATATGGTAAATTGAATTATTGAAGAAATTCAATAAATATTAAATGGAGATCTTGGAATTTTCAAAAATTGAATGGTGTGAGCATCTTTTTAAATCTGCAAATACTAACATCTCAAACATGGGTTAGTACTTCACAAATCTATCAAAATAACTCCTATGAAATACCTTGTAGATGTTTCCAAATGCAATACATGACCAAATGAAACTAAAAACATTATGAAAACAACAACAATTACCTATTCCATAGTGGATTGGTGTCACATGTGCTAGTGACCCTTTCCCAACCCTTGCTAAGAAGCCAAAATGATGAAATGCAAATGGAGATGATGAGCAAGATGGGTTCTCAAATTAAGAGAGTAACCTTGCATAAAAGTTGTGGATCCCATGAATGAGGATTTAAGGCATTCTTTTATAGATTTTCTTGATGAAAGATTGGCCAAGAGGGTGAATGTGGGATTAAAGATCTGCCAATGAGGAGAGGACACTTGTCAAGTGGTGATAGGTCATTGGATGTCCAAGATTTGGGAAGAGTGCCCATGAGGGGGGAAATTTGAATTCAAATTTTGCAATAAATTTAGAGAGGGGGACAAGAAAGAAGAGCAATAAATGCTATGTTGGAGGGACAAATCAACTTGTCATGTTGAGGGAAAATGAGGGTTTTAATAAATCAATATATTGATTTATTTGTGCAAGTGGAGATATCTAGAGGATGCAAGTGGGTAGGATTAGTATTTAATCATGATTAGATTAAATAAATGATGATTAGGTTAGTTTGACTTTTAAGACTTAAATACTTGATTTATTTAAATCAAAAAAGGATGAAATATGGATTGGATTTAATTAAATAAATGTTTGATTTATTTAATTAAAAGAAAGGATGATGTATAGTTATAACTTGATTAAAAGGTTGATAATGTTTATTTAATTTGGATAGATGACCTTAGGAGATGGAATTTAACTAGATTACACGATGAATGAATGAGGTGAATCGATCAATGATGAATGGACCTAATAAATCTAGTTTGGTTAATGAATAATCACGGTCAAATGCGAGAATGTTAATTTTTGCATATCTACATTTTCCCTCTTTGAAGCAATGTACTTGTTAGATTGGTTCAAAATAAACTTTCCATGATCAAAATAAAAAATTCTAATTTTCGGATGCCCGGCGAAAGAGTACAACTGTTGTGCCCCTCGAAGATTGAGCGAAAAGATTCGATTTGGTCGATCTCGTGATAAATAGGTTCAAAATGGATGGTTATGGATGACGATGCAAATGAGATGATTTTAAGATGCTTAGAATAACAAATCTATATTATCCTACACAACTTAAATAATGATATGATATGAGATGGATGAGATTGATGATGTGATATGTTGTAATTATGCAATGGATGATTTAAGAGATGCTTAGACTAACATATCTATATTATGATGATGATATGAATGCACGGTGGATGCATGATGGATGAATTGGTGATGATGATTAACTATTCATGCTGTGATGTTAGTGTGGAAAATGAAGAAATTAGATGATGACAAGAGGATCCAATAAGCCAACCTTATGAGAGATGATGATGAGAAATGATGATGAGAAATGATGATGATAGATGGATGATTTTCTTATCAAGGATTGGGATTCTAAAAGGATCACTTACTTTATGTTTGATAACACGCCTAAGCACGATGTATCAAGGTATAAAGGACCAGGATGGCGTTGTACTTAGTGTGATGGACTTTGACTCGACAAATAGATAGGAGTATTCATGTTCACACCTAACATACAGAAACCTTGCTAGGATGCACTTTAGAAGTTTTAAACACCTCAGACCAAAACACGGAAAGGTATAACCAATCAATGCAATAGTCAACAAGCCATCCAAAAAATCCTCTATACATGTCTAACAAAGAAAGTATTCGCCAAGTTATTTTACAAGAACGTCCAACAAGCACAGCAGAAAAAACAATAATGATCGTTGCCCCATTCCTATCTCTCTAAATCCGTCATTCAGATATCATCGAGAGGTCCTTGGACTGAGCGCAATAAGATAAGTCTAAAGAAAAAGGTAAAGCACACAAACAAGTTGATGTTCTTCAATACTGCTAACCAAAAGGGAATGTGTTTTTAAGGATAAGGACTGAAACTTATTGCCAAAAGATAATGCCCATTGTAGGAAGGATACATCCTAGAATATGTTAGTGGATGGCGGCACGTCATTTCGTTTATCCAAAGTGTTCTTTCTAATAAATAATGCCCCTTGTAGGAAGGATTCATCCTAGGACATGATGTTATTAGATGATTGATATGGGACTGTTTGGATGATGGAATATCGACACAAAGACTTGACCAACTTGTTTATGTACTGACTTAGACTTGAGACTTGATGCTTCTGAGTTTTACTTTTAACCTGCTAGACTTGTTTCTAACTATTTCACCAAAGGTTGAGGATGACGATTAGTTTATTATGACTGGTGTTTATTGCAGGTGCAAGCGAGATGAGACAGATGGAACTTTTCAAATATTTGGATGTTTTTGGAGTTTTTGCAATGTTTTGAGGCTGTTTTTGGTATTTTTCGAGGTTTTACAAATGTTTTGATTTTTAGTTTTTCAATGTTTTTGGGATTTTCTGAGATTTTGACCAAGAGACTAACCTAAAGACCTATCCTAGGGGCCTTGGGGGCTGATCAATAGATGAGCCTCGCCTACGTTATACACGCAGAGACCACGTAGTTCGACTGACGACTTGACCGATTTACAGATGACGATATACATGATGAAATGTCAGTTTATTATGACGGACTCCTAAAGGACTGACCTAAATGTCTCGAGGGATAATCAATGATCAACCTTTCCTACGTTCAAGCTTAGAGACGATGTAGTTCGACAAGACAACCTTGTTTTTAGCTTTTTGAATGACTTTTTGCCTTGTTTTTGGATTTTGATATTTTTTGGAATGTTTTTGGATTTTCTAATTTTTTGATGTTTTTGGATTTTTTGATTTTTGGAACTTTAAGACCATGCAGATCTGATCAGTTAGGAACATACCCCAACATGATGCAATGAACTACTACGATAAAGGTAGGACAAATTAACTGAGAATGGTCAGAGTAGTACTAGGAGGGATCATGATACGAACAGGGACCAAGCTATAGTGCGGATGTGAGTGGATGAGTAATGTATGGAGATATGGATGTGATGTAGATAGATGAAAGTGAAATGGATGGATGATGATGAACAAAATTTGTAAGGTCACAGTGGATGAGTGTGACTACAAAACATGTTTGCAGTTTTCACCGAAGTACTTGCCCAAAGTGCCATCGAGTAGTTTTCACTAGAGGACGATTTTTTTGATTCCTTTTCTGAATTTTTTTGGATTTCTTGCTTTTTTGATTTTTTTGTTGTTACCAAGACACCTATTTGCCAGGTTTTCGCCGAAGTAACCATTTTTTAAGGATTTTTTCTGATTTTTTGGTTCTATACCTTGGAAGAACTAGGCATAAAACTTTTTGAGATGGGAGCTATTCATTGGCTCCTGCAGAGGTTCCCCTTCAGGTGTTGATAACTGATATGCCCCTGATTTATAGCTTGCTATGACGATGAAAGGCCCTAACCAATTGGGTTCGAACTTTCCTTTGCTGCTGGGATTTGGGACATTCTTCTAATTTCTTTTAAGACCAATTCTCTGACTTGGAAACTCCTACTTCTGATCTTCTTGTTGTAGCTCCGTTTGAGTCTATTCTGATAGACTTGTAAGTGATTCAAAGCATCGATCCTTCTCTCATCCGGTAGCTCCAGCTCATTTAATCTTGACACCCGGCAGTCCTCATCAGTGATGAGGTTTTGCATTGATATTCTGAGGGATGGGAGCTCGATCTCAATGGGGAGTACGGCTTCTAATCCGTAGACCAAGGAGAATGGGGTGGCGCCAGTGGGTGTGCAGATGTTGGTTTGATAAGCCCAAAGGGCGGGATTAAGCTGCAAATGCCAGTCACGACCTGCATCATTGACTGTTTTCTTAAGGATTTTAAGGATGGTTTTGTTCGTAGCCTCTACTTGGCCATTGGCTTGGGGATAGTACGGAGTGTAGAAGCAATGCTAGATTTTGAATTTCTCACACAAGTCACGAACCTCTTGGTTCTTGAATGGCGTCCCATTATTTGAGATAATGGCTTGTGGAACACCGTAACGACAAATGAGATAGTTCAGGATGAATTTTGATATTTGCTTCCCAGTGATATATGTCATGGGTATGGCTTCCACCCACTTTATGAAGTACTCAGTTGCAGTTATAATGAATTTGTGGCCATTAGATGAGGTGGGTGAGATTTTCCCAATGAGATCGAGTCCCCACTGCGAAAAGGGCCATGGTGTGATAATCGGGTGAAGCTCTTGAGCTAGAGCATGGATGAGGTCCCCATGCTGCTGACATTGTAAACACCTTTTAGCGTGATCATGTGCTTCTCACTCCATTGTGGGCCAATAGTACCCCAGCCTCAGCAGTTTCTTGGCTATGGTTATTCCACTCGAGTGTGAGCCACAGATACTGTTATGAACCTCGGTTAGAGGTTAGCAATGCCTCCTCGGCATTTAAACAATGCGGTAAAGTACCCTCTATGCTTCTACGATATAAGGTATCACCTAGGATGACAAATGGATGTCTTTTTGATAAAGGTTCTTTTAGGCTCGATGGTAGTGGTGGTGTGACTCCTGTGCGAGATATGTGTAATGTCATGTCAAGGATCAGCTGGACCAACGATTTACACACATATTTTGATTGGTACCTCAAATGGGGCGAGAAGCTGCTCGATCAAAAATTCATATTTCGACACATTGTGAGGGACGTCTACTAGAGACCCAATTGTAGCCATGGCATCAGCGCTCTGTTGTTGGTTCTTGGAATCTGCTCAAATGTTATGTCGATGAAGGATTCCTTTAGGGTCTCCACCAATTTCTTGTATGGGGTTAGCTTGTCATCCTTTGTCTGATATTCATTATTGACTTGATTTATGATCAACTGAGAGTCTCCATAGACCTTGAGAGCTATGATATTCCATTGCACTGCTATTTTGAGACCTATAGTTAAAGCCTCATATTCTGCTATGTTGTTGGTGCAAGGAAATGCCAATTTGTATGACTTTGGTATGCAATCCCCTTGTGGAGTGATGAAGAAGACACCAGCTTCTGAGCCATGTTGTGTATATGAGCCGTTGAAGTATAATTTCCTGTGATCGGCTACATTGAGGTTAAAGATGGATTCATCTGGAAATTCAAATACAAGAGGATTCTCAGAATATATGGGTGCTTCTGCTAGTTGATCTACAATAACTTGACCTTTAATGGCTTTTCTTTCCACATACTCGATGTCATACTTTGACAGTATCATCACCCATTTTACCATTCTGCCCGTGAGCATTACCTTGGATAAGAGATACTTGAGGGGATCAATTTTTGCAATGAGCTTTATCTTGTGTGCCAACATGTAGTGTCTGAATTTTTGGGATGCAAACACTACTGCGAGGCAAGCTTTCTCGATGAGTGAGTAATTTAGCTCGTGGGGAACCATTGTCCTGCTGATATAGTAGATAGCCCTCTCTATTCCGTTTTCATCATGCTGGGCTAGGAGAGCTCCAAGGGCTACTGCTGTTGCTGACACATATAAGATCAATGGCTTCTTTGGGATAGGCGACATTAAGACTGGCGGTGTCAGTAGATATTCCTTTATTTTGTTGAATGCCTCTTCGCACTTGGTATCCCATTTGTACGCTACTCCCTTGTGAAGTAGGTGAGAGTATGGGTTCTGCTTATCTTCCAGTTGCGCTAAGAACCTTCTAATGGATTGGAGCATTCCTTGGAGACCTCTCAGTTGTTTTAAATTCCTTGGTGCTTCCATCTCGAGGATTGCTTTGAATTTTGCAGGATCCACCTCGATACCCCTCATGGAGACTATGTATCCTAGTAATTTTCCTGATTGTACGCCGAAGACGCACTTCTTGGGATTTAGTCTAACCTTGTATTCCTCTAATATGTCAAAGATAGCACTTAGGGTTGCTATATGATCTTTTCTCTTTCTTGACTTAGCTAGGATGTCATCCACATAGTCTTCGACTGTTTTGTGAATCATATCATGAAATATCAGTGTCATGGCCCTTTGATAGGTTGCTCCTACATTCTTTAGGCCAAATGGCATCATGTTCCAGCAGTAGGTTCCCCATGGGAAAGTGAAATTTGTCTTGTGTTGATCTTCTTTTGCTATCATAATCTGGTTGTATCCTAAAAATCCGTCTATTAGTGATAGCATCTCATGTCCTGCTATCATGTCTACAATCATGTTGATATTGGGAAGTGGGAAATCATCCTTGGGGCATGCCTTGTTCAAATCTCTAAAATCTATACAGATTCTGATAGCTCCATCAGGTTTTGAAATAGGTACCAAGTTCGATACCCATTCTGGATAATCAATTGGTCGGATGAATCCAGCATCTAATAGCTTTTTGAGTTCCATTTTGACCAATAGAGCAATTTGAGGATGCATTTTATGAGGCTTTTGTCTGACAGGCTTTGCGTCTGGATATACTGCCAAATGGTGGACTACGGTTTCTGGGTCAAGACCTGGCATATGAGCATAGCTCCATGCAAAGTTTATTTTCCTTTCCTTTAAGAATGCTGCTAGGAGTTCTTGCTCTTCTGATAATAGTGATTCCACATAGAATGTGATATGCGGGGTCTCCTCTGTTCCTAGGTTGACAAGATTGCACTTTTCGGCCAAGACAGCTGACTTCTCCTAATGAATAGCTCTTAAGGGAAGATTGAATCCTTCATCCTTGGACACGTCAAAGAGGTTTTCACTGTTGGATACGTCCTTTCTTTTTACTATTTTCTTGTTAGAGAGTGCCACAGTGTGGTTTTCACTCAAGGACTTGGATATGATTCTTAGTTTTTCACTTTTGTGACTAAAGGATTCAATCGTTTCCCTATAATAGGTGTGTGTGTCTAACTCCATTATAAACCCTGCCTTATGATCTCCATCTGGAATGTTATCCCTGAATCCCATGAATTCTGAGAGTGCTTCATTATTTTTGAATGTATTAAGAACTGGTGGTCCTCGTTGGTCATAGTCGATCAGTTGGGGGTAGACTAAGCGGATCTCATGATTTAGATGGTCGGTTTCGAAGGAGAGGGTGCTAATCATACACAAGGTGGTATCTTCGAATAACCTAGGTAGATTAGATATGGGATCTTCGTCATCGCTACTATTATAGGGCTCAGTTATAAAATTATGTGTGTCTCTACCTATGACTATTGGTGAGTGTACTTGTACTAGTACTGGCTGAGGAGAAACATTAGCGGCTCTAACCAGAGGACTTCGGCCACGTATGGTTATTCTCAGAGGGGTACATCCAAGACCAAGATTTTTTATGAGTCGCGTCTCTGGCATGATAGGTATTATGAGCCCATTGTCATTTTGTCCCAGTCTTTGATTTCGGTCATAGCCCATTGCAAGCATCATGTGTAAGCCTTTGCTTCTTTCACCATTGGTAGATTAGCTGCCGGTCTTTCATCTTGATACAACATGTTTGATGGATCTGCTTCAATTACCTCATGGCCAAGGTCTCCCCATCTTGTGAATTCAGGATAATTTTAAGGATAGGTTTGTGATGTGGGAGCTTGATTTTTTTGTGGGCGTCGTCATGATCTTGGAGATTGTGGTAACTCTCCTATCACAAAAGCATTGTTAGGGAGCCTATAACTTCCACAACTGTCCTCCTAGATGATGAGCTTGATATCGGATATGGTGTGAATGGCGGGTGTCTCTGTCGCAGAAGCGGACGTGAGAGTGGCGGGATCGATGTATGATGTGGATGGGCCCTCATCATTTATCGGCACTTGGGGGATTTTGTAATATTTGGCTCCAAGGTTCTTGCAGTATGAAAACAGCTCAGGATCTCCATGGACGGTAACCTCTTGTCCATTATGTGTGAATTTCACACATTGGTGGAAGGTTGATGCTATGGCTTTCATCGCATGAATCCATGGGCATCCCAGGAGGATATTGTATGGCAATTCGAGGTCCAAGACCTGACATGTGGTTTCCATGAGTGTTGGCCCTACTTGGATAGGTAGCTTAATTGTGCCCTGAGACACTCTTTCTTGATCATCATATGCTCTTATTGTGATGCCCTTGCCTTTTTCGATGGAATCTTTTGATATTTTCAACTGCTTGATGAGGCTAAGAGAACAGATGTTCAAACCTGCACCTCCATCCACCAAGACCCTTTTGATTTTGCTCTTGTTCACAATGACCTCCAAGTGAAGTGCACGATTGTGAGATGGTTGGGTGGGAAAATCTTGGTCAGAAAACGTAAGGAGATTAGGTGTTATGATGTTTCCGACCATAGCTAGGAATTGTGCATCGAGTGCGTGGAGTGGATTAGGCTAATGCTTCCTCAAGGATCTTTTATGCAATGATGAGATTTTTAACGACTCCAGTGGAGATGTCTTGGCGTTCTTTTGAGTTGGTCTACAACATTGTAGTTATATGAATGGCTCTTGATGTAGGGACTCTATTTGGTTGGGATGATCCTACAATGGTGACTTTTTTGCCTCTTGTGGTGACTCCACAGTCTTCGGCATGAGGGCCCTTGATGGTGATGACCATGCGGTCTTCATTTAGGGAGCAGCGACTATTTTGTATAAATGATTTGCACTGCTTTTCCTTTATCCTTGTTATTCCCTTTGTTGCCATGATTGACGCCGGTTCGTGTAGATTTTAAGATCCTGATTCCCGATGGGTGTTTCCACATTTATGATTCTTTTGTGATGAGATCTTGGATGATGTTCTTGAGTCTCATACAGTTGTTTGTGGTGTGGCCTTTGATTTTATGGAACTCGCATAGTTGATTTTCATTGTATAAGGAGGTTTGACATCAGTTCTTGATAATTCTCAAATGTAGGAGCTTGGATGAGTTTTTCGTCAATTAGCTTTTTCATGATGTCCTCAAGTGGTTCCCCCAAAGTAGTGTATTTTCGTTTGGGGTATGTTTTTCATTGAGGTGGTCCTCTTTGGTCATTGAGGTTATTGATTGTGGGATTATTGTTGGGTTGATATGTTGTGTGATGAGTGTTTTGGCGTTGATTTTGGATTGGCAGTGCAAGTGTATTTTGGCGTGGACCACTAATGACCACCTTGGCATCAACGATACCATCATTAGTAATGTTCTTGTTTCTTGCCCATGTTCGGGGTTTATCATTGTAATTTGATGGTGGGTGATTGTTTTGCGGTTTGTGATATGACGTTGATTCGGCGGGTTGGGTCGCAAGGGCTCTTTCAATGCTAAGCACCTTGGAGATCAATTGATCATAGGTGGTGATTCCCTGAACCTTGAGATGAAAAGATAAGTGACTTTCAAGGTTGGTGATGATTGTGCAGACCTTTTTTTTCTTCTAGCATGGTCCACTTGCTCCAATTGTCCTTGGATCACCATCGTTGAAGAAATGAAGCAAAAGATTCATTTTTTCCTTGTTTTAGAGTGTATAGTTCTTCGAGATTGACATCCATTGTAATGTTACATGCGTAGTTTCTAATGAATTCATCTCTGATTTCCTAGAATGTTCTGATGCCTAAGGGTAGAATGTTCTGATGCCTAAGGGTAAGTGAGAGAACCATTCTATAGCGTTGCCTGCCAAGCTCCTAGGGAATAGCCGCATCAGATAAGTATCATCATATGCAACCTCCATACAATGAACTTGGAATTCCCTAATGTGATCTTCAGGGTTTCCCGTCCCTCAATATTTGTCAAATTTAGGGATCTCAAATCCCTTAGGGAATGGTTTCATGTCTAGGCTCCTATCAAATGGATAGGGACACAAGTTGCTTTGCGTTTTGGTTGTTCGCCCTGATTGAAGGTCGAGCACTCGTTGTGAGAGCAACTTGAGTTGTGTCGTTACATCGCTTTGCAGATTAAGGGGTGGTATGAATGTGTTTTGAGGTGTTGCAATCATGGTTTGGATGGATGGATTGGTCAATGCATTATTCAATGGTATCGACATGTTGTGGCAGGCGAAGTAGGCTTCTACTTGCTTTTGGATGAACAATGCTTGTTGTTGATCTTGTTGTTGTTGCACTAGGATTTGTGCTTGTTGTTGCGCTTGTTGTTGTACTTGCTGCTGCGCTTGTTGTTGTTCTAACAATGCTTGTTGTTCTGCTTGTTGTTGTTCCCACAACGCTTGTTGTTGGGCTGCCAATTCTGCTGCTTCTTGTTGCTCTTGGTATTGCTTTAGTGCTTGCTGATATGCTTGCATTTGCCCTGCTTGTGCAAGAAGTTGTGCTTGAGCTTGCGCTGCTTGTTGTTGTAATAAAAGTTGTGCTTGAGCGACCCTTTGTGCTTGTAATGCTTGTGCAGCTTGGGTGGCTTGTTGTTGTTGCTATTGCAATAAAGCTTGGGCTTGTTGTGCTTGTTGCGCTTGTAATGCGGCTTATGCAGCTTTGGCAGTTTGAGGGGCTTGTTGCACGGCTTTTTGTTTCTGCACTTGTTGGTATCCTCTTTGAAAAGCGGCTTGTAATGTTGCGTCGAATTGGTTTGATGTGGTGGTGGATTTGGAATGGTGGAAGATGATGATGTTGTGTTGATTATTTGGTTGGTGGATGGTGTTGTTGTGTTGATTACGTGATTGGTGGATGGTGTTGTTGATGTCATAAGTGGCGTCATTGATGTGATTGACCCTTGAGAGACCATGCTTTGCAATGTTGTGGGGGTGTTTGATGATGTTTCCATTGCTTTTGTGTTTGTCGTTTGTTATTGTGATGTCAACAATAAGTTTTGAGAATTTGGAAAAATGTTTTGATTGATGGTTGGGATGTTGTTTTGATTGATACTCGGTAGAGGGGGAAGCCCTAAACCAAGGAGTGGTGTTGATGACAATGGTGATGGTGGGAGAAGTGGAAATGTAAGCGGAGTGAATCCTTGCAAGAGTGTTGTGGTGTTGAAAATGCCCCCTGGTCCGAACATGTCTCCCTCCTCTTGTGAATTTTTGAGAAGAGGTGTTTGTGGTGCTCCGTGAAAAGATGTTGATGATGGGTCATAATGTAAAGTGAGAGGAACATTTTGGTGTAATGGATTATGGAGGATGTTTTGTTCCACTGTGGTGTTTGCGTCCAAGTTTTGGTTATTCTGAGGATGTGATTGAAGTGCATTGAGGAATGTGTTTCCTTGTTAACGTTGGTTGAGTTGGAGAAAATGATGTTGTGATTTGGGGATATTTTCCGTGATGTTTTGAGATGGGGTGTAGATGAAATGGGGATGGGTGATTAAGTTGGTGGAAGATATCTCTACTAATTATCATCAAAATCTGAAAGCAACTTGGCCCTTGTTTTCTTGTTCAACATGTTTTGTGAAGGGGTTGAAGTCTCATCATGATGTTGATGATTCTATGGTTGTCGATTTTGGAGCGGCCTATTTCTTGATGAGACATTCCAAAATGAAGATCCTCCTTGGGTTTCCTCTTGTGGGTTTTGCGATGATGTTGGAAGGCTAATTGTGAGATTTCCATCCCCAATGGGATTCATTTCAGGAGTGGTTTGGCTAAGATCACTTGAAGTGGGTGTTTCTTTGCTTGGCTTCCATACTCTTCTTGTATTGAGATCTAGTCAAAACCATAAAATGGGGATCAATCTGAGAATATGGGAGATGAATCTCTTGATTCTTTGGATTAATCTCTATTTTATGTCCCAAAGTGAAAGTTTTAGGATGCTTTTTGGGGATCAAAGGTGATGATGATGATGAATGTTTTGCTTTCGATAAATCTTGAATGAGATACTAGGCTTTTAGGATTTAGGATTTTGATTTTTTTGGATTTGAGATTTTGAGGTTTTGTCCTTGATTTTGATTTGGATTTTGATTTTGATTTTGAACAAAAAGACCCTAAGATGTTTGATAATGATCTAAAGGATAGTTTTGTTCAAAGGATGATGATTTGGATATGTGTGAGGAGAAGGATGCATCTACCCACACCTACCCAAACAAGATGATTGTTTCACTAAGTATATGGAGAAGGATTCATCTACATACACTAAGCTAGACAAGATGATTTTTGATAACTTTGACTAAGTATATGCAAAAGGATGCATCTACACATGCCTAGCCAAAGGTGTTTTGATAAATGTTTTCAAGGACTTGGTCTCAATGTTTTGGTTGATTTTTGATTTTGCCACAAAGCCTAGTATCAAGGATGATTTCAAGATTTTCAAAAAGATGACTTGTGAGATGGATTGTTTTGGAGGATGGATGAAAAGTTTTGATATGTTTTGATCCCTAGATGAACCTAAAAAGACCACTTTGTTTGCCTAGACCTAGGTATTGAAGAGCATGCATATGCTTCCTAAAGACCTTTGTAACCAAGAAATGATTTCATTTGAACATTCATTTTCGGATTTCCAATGATTTTTGCTTTGGGATTTGTGAGTCTTCAATCACACATGAAAATTCATTTTTCTTAGCTTTGCTTAATGGCTTTATTTTACCAAAAACACTTTCTTTGATTAAAGTTTCAAACTAAGATGTCCAATGTCTTAATTTCTTCAAACTCCACAAGATATGTTATGTGGAAATTTAATGAACTTAAGGCAAGGGTTTCCTATTGTTTACTTAAGGAGACAAATTGAGATATAATCCAATGTTTGAAACCTCTAAGTTAACGAATCCCAAGGAAAGCAATAACATATGGATTGAGTCAATGGTATTTGTCTCCAAAAGGGTTCAAATTGAATAAGTATTATTAAGTGTTTGTTTGCAAATGTTTTTGAATAAAGCACTGTGTTTTCAAACCAAGACAAGTACAAGCCCTATGGATGTGTAAGACAATATTTGTTGAATCCCCACTTGGACAAGTCCAGCTACACTTATCTTTAGCGAATAGTTGGACGCATTACGGCTCCCTTCCACATCACTCACTTATATGGGGCAGCCAAGCATCAACACATGAAACTCCCATGGCATGTTTCCATTCTACTAAAGACCGTAAAAAGTGTGGGGCTTGAGAATGACCGTTCTTGCACCAACAAATAGATCAAGGATTTTGGAAAATTCTAGTACATGGGTTCTAGTAAGGACTTTCCGTTCGTGGAGATTGACCCATACGACAAGAGTCCCCTTTTGGATCCATCTTGTCGGAGCCAACCGTGTGATACTGGCATTTAACCAATACCCACATTTATATCCCGACTGGAAATACTCTTGGCTTTAGAGTGTTATCGGTTGAGTCGTTCCCTTGGGTGAGTACTTTTTCCCCAAGATAGGCCCTCTAGGATAAACAAAAGCAAGCAAAAACACAATCCGTAACTCGATCAATCTTTGACGGCACAAAGAAAGAGAATATACGCGAAAATGCCCCTACTCACACTGCACAAGATATTGTTCAATTTTAAGCCCAAATCGAAGTGTGGAGATTGATCACTTTATCTTACACCAAAATCACCAAAAAGGCCTTTTGATTCTCAAGATCGCTTGGAAGCGCGAGAGAAGCGCATGCGTCCTTTTCAATGACTTTAGTTTAAGTAAGTAACCACAAAACAAAGCAAACACACATTCATTTTATCCTTCCAAAGCAATTGTGAGTTCGTTTTAAGCACCAAGATGAATTGTGAGTTTTGATTGTTCAATTTTTAACCTCAAACAAAATCTAGTAAGTTGTGATCCTAAAGTTCATTTTAGTTTTTGCAAAAAAACAAAGTGTTCTTTTTAAACCCAAATGAAAATTAGTGTCCTAAAAATGAAAAGATAAACAATTTCTTGAAGAAGCGTTGAACAAACACTTAAAGTGTTTAAAAACACTTTGAGTTTTCAAAAAAAATCCTCCTTCTTTTATTTTCTTTTGCTAGCCTTCTCCTTGCTTTCCTTCGTTTGCACCTCCTTCGCTTTTCCTTTGTTTGCTTTTGTACCTTTGTTGACTTTTCACTTTCCTTGTACCTTGTGCCTTCGTTTTCCTTCTTTCTTTCGTTGTCTTCCTATGAGAGAAAAAGTCACTCATGTGATGATCAAGTCAATAAAACAATAAGATAATTTCCAATGAAAATACTACATGATTTTGCAATCCTAAAGGCATAACACCAAGTCATGTAGTTTTATGAACATTGATGAATAACACAAATGTTGCCTTTATCAGCCATATACTCATTGATCTTGTGTCCTCCACCCAACAAGTATCATTTATGATAAAAGAAAAGATCTTTATTCAAAATTTAAATTTTCATGCATTTATCATAATTTCATGTTTGATGAAAAAGCCTAATGGACAAATCAAATGTCAATATTCAAAATGAATAGAGCAGCAGGAAGTTTTAATGACATTCTATGATTAAAAGAGTGATCATTCTAAAATATTTAATTCCTCCTAAAACCCTGTCTATTGGCATCAAATGTAGGCATAAGAATGTTATAAGCTTTCTTCAAGATTTCGGCTGAGAAATAATTGGCAAATGTTGCTTTTACACTAATCTCTATTGCTGCCAGCTATATTTACTGCTTATATTGCTGCACAATACCTTTAGCTCGTGCATGAATAAAACGAGTAAAAATTTTCAAACAAAACTTTCAGGTGAATGCACTTGGCAGGGATAAAGTCAACAATGACAACTTGTATCAAAAGGTTTTAATGCTAAATGCAGTTGGCAAACATAAATTTGAAGAGACATAAAATTTCAATCAAATGCATTTACAAAACTGTGCTATAACTGCCAAAGATGAAAGTTTGTCAGCCAATACAATAGCAGATGCAAGGACGCATAAAATATCTTTTCAAGCAAAAGCATGTGGCAGATGTATGCTATTATCAGCTACTAAAGTTTTTAAGCAGATGCATCTGGTAGGTGTGAAGCTGAATCCAATCAACCTTAGCATCCACTCTTCCTCTATTCTCTTGTCAATCATTGTAGTTACAACTGTCACAAAAGAATGCATTAAACACATGCAGCCATAGCCTAAAAATAGAAATTTGAGGATTTTTGTATCAACAAAAAAAAAAGATTTTGCAGTCAACAAATAGCGTAACATTAATAGTCCTTCATCTGTCTCTCTCTTTATTCATTGCGCATAACGCTCTTCACCCAAAGTGAATAATTGCTGATACGGTGCAGACTTCCACTCTTGTTAGAACACAGTCCGCCTATTCCATTAGCAATAATTAGAATTGTATAAATTACAGACGTGCAACAGCTGACAAAGATCTTTTCTACTCACTTAATGCTACCAAACACAAAGGGAGATCTTTTTCTTATTGACTGTATGCGACCTTTATTTGACAAGTGTTCTTTAAAAACTATGTTAAGGAAATTCCTCTAAATTTAAAGCATAACATGCTTCTCTGTGGGCGCCAATTACAACAATCTTAATAAACATCGATATTGATAGTAAACCAAGCACATAATTTGTTTTGATTGAATTCTTAAAGGAGATGTTAGCTCGCAAAAAAAAGTAAACGGATGTAGGTATTGTGCAAAATGGTCTTTTAACCTGCAAAGAGTTATTAATCAGGAAAAAATACAAACAACAAGTCAGAGCAATTTATTGTCTATAGCAGGCTATAGCGGAGTATAGGATGCCTAATTAATTCGAAGGCTATGGAAGTGATTTAATGCAGAGTCCTTGATCGCTGTTAGGATTATTGAATATAGAGAATTCAAAACAGTGACTATGCTTGCACCAAAAGAGGAGTTCTTCGGATAGTATGCTTTCAATCTTTCAAGCAAATGCCATTGGTAGGTGCTTTTTGAAACACTCCAAAAGGCTTTTTAGGAAGGGCGTGAATAAAAGAAGAATATGTAAGAATCCTTAGACAAAATGCTTAAAAGAGAGATGTGGTCTTATGGCCTATCAAATGCCACACAGATAAAATGACACACGTAGAGATCTGTTATTCAAATGTCAACAATATCTATAGGAACAACGCCTTGGACAGAGATCAACAAATCATTTTAAGAAGCAAACTATTCAGTTGTATATGAAGCTACTACTTAATGCAGAGTGATTAATGAAAATAATGGCACAACTAGGACAATAAACCGCAACATTAAGCAATCTCAAAATGAAAACAGAGATGCAAGAAAACATTAGATATGCAGATACGTATAGCAAACTGCCCATAGTGCATCACACCAAGATGTCACATAGATATTGATTACCTAAGGACAAATGATGTTTAGTTCAATACATCCCCCCACATAAACGAACAAGAAACCATAAATGGCAGATTGCTAAGATTACTAAACATCCCATAAATAAGACCACAGTGATAGAATTTCCAATGGTAGGAAAATTTTAATAGCAAGATTGTGAGAAATTTTCTCTTTAAGGTAAGTGGCCCTCCTTCTAGTGCCAAACTGTGAACATCTTTTTAAATCTGCAAATACTAACATCTCAAACATGGGTTAGTACTTCACAAATCTATCAAAATAACTCCTATGAAATACCTTGTAGATGTTTCCAAATGCAATACATGACCAAATGAAACTAAAAACATTATGAAAACAACAACAATTACCTATTCCATAGTGGATTGGTGTCACATGTGCTAGTGACCCTTTCCCAACCCTTGCTAAGAAGCCAAAATGATGAAATGCAAATGGAGATGATGAGCAAGATGGGTTCTCAAATTAAGAGAGTAACCTTGCATAAAAGTTGTGGATCCCATGAATGAGGATTTAAGGCATTCTTTTATAGATTTTCTTGATGAAAGATTGGCCAAGAGGGTGAATGTGGGATTAAAGATCTGCCAATGAGGAGAGGACACTTGTCAAGTGGTGATAGGTCATTGGATGTCCAAGATTTGGGAAGAGTGCCCATGAGGGGGGAAATTTGAATTCAAATTTTGCAATAAATTTAGAGAGGGGGACAAGAAAGAAGAGCAATAAATGCTATGTTGGAGGGACAAATCAACTTGTCATGTTGAGGGAAAATGAGGGTTTTAATAAATCAATATATTGATTTATTTGTGCAAGTGGAGATATCTAGAGGATGCAAGTGGGTAGGATTAGTATTTAATCATGATTAGATTAAATAAATGATGATTAGGTTAGTTTGACTTTTAAGACTTAAATACTTGATTTATTTAAATCAAAAAAGGATGAAATATGGATTGGATTTAATTAAATAAATGTTTGATTTATTTAATTAAAGGGATGATGTTTGATTTATATTGATTAAAATCTTGATGATAATGTTTATTTAATTTTGAATGAATGACCTTAGGAGATGGAATTTAATGGAATTACCTGATGAATGAATGAGGGTGAATCTGATCAATCGATGAATGGACCTAATGCGGAATCTAGTTTAGTTAATGAATAATCCTGATCAAATGCAGAATGTTAATTTTGCATGTCTACAAATGATATTATTAAATCATTTTAGATTGCATTGAAAAAAACACCATCATTTGAAAAAATATTTTCGGATTGGATATTCAGTCGCCCTATCAGGTATTTATTAAATTTATGAAATTCTTCTTTACTGCAACTCTACATCAACGTCTCTCTAATGCACCTTGCATGTTTCAGCAAAGGCACACTGGTAAGATAGTCTTCCTCTTGTTCACATTCACCTCCCCTTTTATTTTTGTAAGGAAATCCATGCATCTAGGAGAGGATCTTGGTGAACCAAGATGAGAGCCCTGCACATTATGTGTGGCCTTTTCGTTAGGTTTTCTTACTCTACATGACTTCTTAACAGCTTGGAAAGATAAATTAGTGCACCAAGTACTGCATTTACTTTCTTCTTGTTGTATTAGTAGATTGGAGGAGAATGGAATAGCACCCTCATACAGTGTGTTGACACATTCAACATCATTTCTCCCATTGATTGTATTGAATGCAATGACAATAGGTCATAGAGAAAAATATATAAAAAAATTCTGATAGATTTCCATAATGATGTTTTCCCTTGTTTTTGCATTTGATTGTGTTAGAGATTTTTTTATCAATATTTTAAATCACATTCAAAGATATTTTATCAAACTATTAAATATGATTTGAAACAGCGATATGAAAATATTGAACATAATCGAATCTAAAACAATTGATAACCAAAAATAAATTTAGAAGAAATACATAGTGCTTCTAAATAATTGAAGTCTGGTCAGATATATATTTTAATTTGATAGGATAATGTATCAAAAATTTATTACTGTAAAATAAAATGATCATTTAATAAAATAAGGCACTCTTTTAAATAAGTACTGTTATCATAGTGAAAAATATTGTTCTTATGTGTACAACTATTGGAGTAGCAATGTACAAGCATTGGAGTATTTCATATTCAGAGTTTGTCAAATCACAAATATAAAAGGTGAGCACAATTTAAATATAATGTATTTTCTCATTAAAGGTGAAGCATTTAAAAAAATAAAATAGTATTCAACTATTGGTCCATTTTTGTTTGATATAAGTTGTATTTTAAATAATTATTTGTTGTTTTTATAACAACAAAGAGTTTTTTTGTGTTCAATTATTTTTCCATATGCATTGAATATAAAAGCTAGAGATATCAAAGATTTATGGTTACAAATAGGTATTTGGTCCATTTAGATTGCATATTAGTTATATTTTAAATAAAAATATGATATTCTACAAGAAAGAAATGATACTATTTTGTTCAACTACTGGGGGTTCCATGATTAAGTTTTGGTTGAGTATTTAAAAAGTCAAATTTTAGAAACTTCTTAATAGATGTGTTGATTTGGCAAGTTGCATGATGAGTCACCTCTCCAAACCTTAGTTATAGATAGATAAGAGGCTAGTCCACATTTAAAAGAAAAAAACAAAGGTTCTATGATATTCAGTCAATCGCTACATGCTGACAAAGTTAACCCACAAGACTATTGGCCCCTCTCACCTAATACTTTGGTGAGGCAAAGTGATGCAGCTGTTTCTTAACTGTTTTTGCTTAATGGTCTTCATAGGAGTAAATTTAGCAGTTGATTATTCTATTTTCGACTCTTGTTGCTTAATTGGTCGAAATTGATGAAAAAGTGAATTAATTAAATAATATTTTTTTATTCAATTAATAACATAAATAGGGTTTTAGGACTTTATTAAATAAATGGATTTTTTTCATTCGTCAAAAATGATGAAATCGTGAATTAATTAAATACTGGCGTATTATTCAATTAACAGGGGAAATAGGGTTTTAGATGCAACTGATGTTCAATGCAATGGTATTTGATGATAGTGATGACAATGATGTGAAAATTTCATTTAGTATGGGGTGATCTCACAACACTCATTTATAATTTTTGGCCAAACTGGACACTAAACTGATTTTTTATAACTAAATCTTCACTTCCGGGTACCTATACTGGCTAAACCGTGAGGAATTTAGTGGATTGATTGAAAGTTAGGTCAAAGAGCTGGAAACCCTAACTGTATCATCAAAGGAGCCTTAATCTCTTGGTATGTTGAAGATCATCATGGAAAAGATGTGCCCTTAATTGGCGAAAAATTTAGAAAAATTAGAGTTAGGTAACTTGACATAAAAATTTGAATAAGTTATCTATATTATTTCAAAATATGTAAGAATACAATCTATAGAAAATTGAATTTAGTTTCTAAACTACTAGTTTATTTTAAGAAAAAAAATCTATTTAATGAAAATTTGAAATTTCAATGCAGTAGTACTTAAATTTTAGGGAAAAAAAAAACTAGGTGTCTTTCTGACCACCCTAACCACAATAAAATGATAATATTTTTAAAAAATATTTAAGATATAACTACAGTGTCCCAATGTGATGCATATTTTTTGTAATTTTTTTCCATGTAAATAATTAATTATGAATTTTTTATTACAACTTTTAAAAAATATAAAAAAATTATTTGTCTGACCAACTTAACTTGGTCAAAACTTCATGAAATTCAATTTTATTTTTTAATCCTATAGCATAAAAGCATAGAATGTGACACGTGTTTGATTCAAAATGTGAAACTATGAAATCTATAGATGTTTTTCAATGAACCTATCAATCAAGATTTTACTCGTAATTCAAATAGAAAATGAATAATAATTATTTATTAAATTCAAAGTAAAGCATAATTTATATTGGTGGAAAGCTGAAAATCTCCTTTAAAAACCTTTTTCGTTTCATCAATTTTGGGTAAAAAAAAGTCATCAGCCACATACCCTATAAATACCCATCATATCGCCACTTTTTGGCCCATCATGATCCTGCACACACCCCTCTTCACAAATTTCTGCATCAAGAGATCTTTTTCATCAGTTTTTCACCAATAGATCAAGCACATCAAACCGCACCTTATATCATCGTGTTGAAGGCATCAACACCATATCTTTGGCAGGGGCTTACAATTTTTTTGTTAAAACTCCCCTTGAGCGAAATCTCTTCAATTACTTTCTAGAGGAAACATCTGCACCAGGAACTAGTATAGACTCATTCATCACTTTTCTCTCTTCTTTCTTTTTCCAGATCTTGTTCATTTCATTCTTCATCTCAACTGCATCCATTTTCTTTATCAGATTAGCCTTCTTTTGTGAAACAAAGGGTTTCACATTCTTTCTTTTGTAAAACTTTACCATGTGCCATAATTATTTGCATTTGTGACAAGTGACACATTTTCGAACAAGCTCACTTCTAGCCAGTCTAGATCTGCATTCATTAGCCTTATGGTAAAATCCACTACATGCATAATAGCAACCATTGAAATATTGAAACATCATGCCATTATTGTAACCATTCATCGTCTAATTTGTGCATTCAATAGCTCATGACCAAATCTATTGCACGTATAGCACTCACTAGGAAATGATTGAACATTATGATTCATTATGCTTCTACACTCTACAACTTAATGTCCAAAATTATTGTAGGAACAACAGTAACCATTGAAAGATAAACACCTTTATGCATTAGGTTGTTTGATAGGAGGCCTTTTGAAATCTTTCTTCTAGTTCTAGACCTATTTGACATTTCTCCTCTTGTCATTCTTCTTCTCAACATTTTTTTGGGTCTAATATATCTTCAAACCTTCTCCTTTCTCAAACCCTAACCCTTCTTTTTCCCTAAAATCCTTCTATCCAACAATCATCTTTTCAATTAGAGTGGAGCACTTGTTCAATTTGTCTTCTTGAATCTTTTCTTTCTCCAAATCTGATCTCAAAGTTTCAATCTATTGTTCAAGCTTTGAAAATTCTTTGGAATTATCTTTCAGTTTGGCATTTAGGCAGTATTCAACTCTTTTTCCTTCTTCAACTTACACTTTCAGATTGGTGATAGTCTCATTTGATTGTTTGAGTCGCTCATTTGTTTCTTTGAATTTTTTGTATCTTTCTTGAGTTTCTCTCTCAACTTCTTAATACATTCATCTACATCACTAAGATCCTTTTTCATATCTCTATTCCCAGCTTCTACTTTATCCAAATCATCAAGAACTGACTTAAGTTCTCCTTCCATGTCAACTTCACAATCTTCTTCAGTAAAAACTTTAGGGATTATCTCTTTCAGAGGAATAAAATGCTTCCTTTTAGTCATGTGTTCAACCTCTAATATTTATCTCAACGATCAAGCAATTGAAGGAACCAAGCTCTGATACTAATTGTTGAACACCCAAAATACTAAGAGGGGGTGAATTAGTATTCACTGAAATTCATTAACTTCATCAACTTTAAACATCCATTAAATGCATCACATTAAAATTACATTAATATAAAG
The DNA here is from genome assembly GCA_007258455.2 of Sequoia sempervirens. Classification (NCBI taxonomy): domain Eukaryota; kingdom Viridiplantae; phylum Streptophyta; class Pinopsida; order Cupressales; family Cupressaceae; genus Sequoia; species Sequoia sempervirens. The sequence continues at coordinate 153,821,469 of VDFB02373365.1, forward strand.
GAACATAGAAAGCATGAATCACATCAAAGAACACAAGAACACTATATTTTATGTGGATAACCTAAAAATGGAAAAACCATAGTGAGGATTATCTCACAATATATATTATAACTCGTTATAAGATATTACAAAATGGCTCACTACCAGGTGCCCCTCACTTTCTAGAGAATAGAAGGAATGTCACACTACTAGGATATAAATGAGGTTGGCTCATTGTCAAAGATTGAACTGATACAATGCATCTACAATATGCTAGAGACTATTCCAATTAATCCTTGTAAACTAACTTAGCACACTTCATGCTTCTCCACTTATCAGCCTCTTTGCACTCTACTCTACTTTAGATCTTGCACACTTAATGTATCGCATCTCATGCATCACATCATACTCTTCACACAAGGAGTTAACCTTGTATATATATCACATCAAACAAAAACATAAATTAGGTCGGTCTAAATGATGTATAGTGCATCCTGATACCCAGTCAACTCAAGAATCAACCACACAATCCTCACAAAATAAACTAAACCGTGTGACACGTCAAAAGAGTTTGCCATGAATTGTAATTACTCTCATAAGTTTGATCCATACATCCTTTAATTCCACATGACCTCAAACCCTTTGGGTTGTTACCGTTTGTGAAGAAACAATGGAATGAACCAATACTTGGGCCGGTGTATGAAGTTGGGTACCAATTTTCTGGCCACTTATGATTTTTTTTTTAAAAACGCGCCCGCGTTATAACACAAGCACATTATTTTGTGTTAGAAACAAAGAAAGAATTGAAATATTTTCCTTGGAATACCAACCCAAAGCCTTGGAGGGAATTCCCAACAAGGCCAAAGACGTGTTTTTGCAAATTCTATAATTTTTCACATAATCAAGTTCGTGCTCACCATTAAGATTGCATCTAGTTGAATATTGAAAAAATTAAAAACATGGGTAATATTAGGCTCTCTCTTAGCTATCCAACGATGTAATATTTTTCACTTTTCGATAATGTTAAGCCTTTCATCCATAATGTTTTTTGTATGCTTGTTTTTTGTGAAAAAGCAGTGTTTAGTGTTTTTTTGGTTATAAATTAACTGTTCATCAAAATTTCAAATAAATTACATTTTTAGAAACTAGACTCCATTCTACAAATTAAAAAAATAAAAAGAAGAAAAAATCAATTATTTTCAAAAATTTGTAGTGGGAGCACGGCCAAAATGCTGCTTTTCAGGAAGTGCCCACATAGAAAATTAGTAAAAAGTCAAATATTCATTAAAAAATTATCAGAAAATTTTTGCACCAATTAGATGCTATTACCTAACTTCTGACCCAAGTGATTTTAAAAATACTACAAAAATTTCACCGTGCTCAGGTCGTACAAGAGTTGCTATGTTATGTTTTTCTGACAAAAACAACACCAATTTCTATACATTCCTCTTTTGAACCCCTTAATGTCAACCATTTTAAAAATAAATTAGTAGTTTAGAAAGTATACTTGGAGCACTTCGATCGTTTTTTTTGTTCCATCTAAAATTTTTGAGTGTAACTATCCTCAATTCACGTCCACAGTTAGCATTTCTTGATTTCAGAAAAAAAGTGGCCACTTAAGCCCCCTTTTTGGGAACCATCCTGGCGCACTTACCCACTTTCCACTTGGAGCATACACTTCTCACACCTATTAACACATCCTCAGAATCACATATCATAACAATCATCTACAATGGAATGTGGAGCATTCCAATTTGTAACTATAACTCTATCATATCTAAAGCAATACTCAACACTAACTTCAACTACAGAGGACTTCAAGGCTTGAAAATTTGGATTTAGGCTCCTCCAATGTACACATAAATTACCTTAGAACTGCATGACAAGATTCTTCATGGTGGAGCAATGCGGACCACAAAATAGGTTCTTTTTAGAACATTGAAAACTATATTTCAGACAGAAAGTTTGTCCAACAAATTTGATCTTCTCGAGACCAACACTTCTTCAACTATGCAGCGAGTTGAAATCACTGAAAATTCAATCATACTAATCAAACATCAACTACGCATCAATTTAGACATCACTACAATGTTGACATTAGAGAACACCATAGTAGCATCATCTCCCATACATCCACCAATCTTCTCAATGAAAACCAATCTTCCAGCACCATACATGTAACATTATTAGTGCTCTAGCAATAAAACTTCTAGATGACACAAATAATAAGGCTGAAGCACAAGCACTACTTGTAGGCCTGAAATCAAGAAGTCATTAGGCATCAAACTTATTTGGATTGAGGGGGACTCCATGCTTATATTTAATAATTTATGCAAGAAAGAAAATATAGTTAGTTGGAAATGCTTAACGCAATTATAAAATAAGGACTAAAAGTGATACAATGTTTTGACTCTTACGAACTCACACATTATTATAGAGAGGGCAACAAAGTAGTAGATTCACTAGCTAATATGTCGTGGGATTTAGCTACAGGGTCATTACAATTTCACCAATTAGATCTTGCTAAATACCTTGCACTGGTGTGTATGGATAACAATGAATCCCAACCCATTTATGATGCTTTGAGTTTGAAACTAATATTATTCAAATTATAATGTGAGAAAAATAATAAAAAATTGAGTTCTCACAAAAGATTCAAGAAAAATGGTGATTCACATGTCCTAAATTTGATTCGATTGTATAGTATTATTTATTAATTTCATATTAAGGAAACACATTCACTTTCTATTTTATCATCCTCATGTTATCTAACACTCTTATTTTTATCATCTATAAGATTATGGATTACATACTTTATAGATTACTTTGTTGTATTTGGTACTCATTTTCGTCATCTTGTCTCATGTGTGTTTTGATTTATTTTTGCAAATATCTTTCTTTCTATACCTAGCATTGTCCTAGATTTCTATGTTATCTTTACCCTTTGTAGGTCTATTTGACCTTGTGATATATGCTATTTTTTATTTTATCCCTTTTTTCTATATGTTGTATCCATTTCACCTTTCCATATTTTTATTTCTGTAATCAAACTATTTGATGAGATTTTATGTCTTAATCTTAGAGAAATAACCACCTTTAAGCTCCCAAACTCTCACTTTTCCAATATTTTCATGATTGATAAATACCAAATTTGGGTGGAAAACCTTTCCCCTTATCATTTCTAGGCAGTTGATCCACCTTTAACATGAAGAATTCCCCTGATTATTGGGCACAATGAAGAAGCAATTTCATCATCTTTGAATAAAGCTTAATTGTTCACCATAAAATCATCTAATTAACATAAATGGGTTGTACTATGTTTCCAACCATATTTGCGTCAAATATTAAAAATAAATTACTCTCATCCTTAAGTTTTTACATAGAAGCAATAGAATTTCCTCTTGAGAGAAACTTTTTTGAAATAGTTTTTATAATTAGCTTCTTACATAGAAACAATATAATTTCATCTTGAGAGAAGATTTTGAGAAATATTTTCTAGAGAGGTCAACACATGTTAAGGTTAAGAAAAATTATAGAATGTGTTATCTTTCATCTCATCCATGACAATTTTTTTTGGAGGATCATAAGAATCTCTATTGTCAAAATAATTATGTTATGGTAATTATTTTGTATATTTTTGCACATGCTATCTTTTGTTTTAAAAAATATAATAGATTTATTTTGATGGCTCATTATGTTACCTAATCTATAAATACTCACTTTTGAAGCCATCTCTCATCCCTCAACCATTTCCATCAATCCCCATGTCCATTTTTTTCCATATTCTCTATCACCCATCTCCTCCTAGCTCCATTAGAGCACTAGCTCACCATAGCCTTGTTTTTCTTTACATTCTATAAAAAATAAATATTACATATTAATCTTCATATTAGTCAAAATTTATTTATATATTATATTTTTACTTTCAGGTTACTATTTGGTTATGTTTCCCCCTTTATCTATCACATTATCTCAATTGTACACTTTATAATAACAAATCGTTGTTTACCTTGTGTGTATCTTTTATGATTCACCATAATATTTTAAAAATAGATTACATCCTTCCCTCCATATCATTTTTTGTAAATATTTTCTATCCATTTATAGTCTTTCTAGTCCCCCAAGTCAACCATATTCAATTTTTTATATTGCATCCTAGTTTTCAATACACATAGCATTTATTTTTGCATGTTAATAATATGATTAATTTACTTATATAATAACATTATTGGCATATTTGTGTGAAATGAATCCATATTTAAGAACCCTCAATAGTTGTAATTGAGATAGCTTCTACTTCAACCCTTTATTTTATGTGTGTTTGTATTAATATTTTATGTTTGAAAGTAAGTGTTGAGGAAATATATGTTAGAATTAGAGATAACAACATTTTAGATAAGTTTATGTAAGATAAGAAAGAAGATATATGTAAATTTTTAGATAAATATATGTATCATACTTATCCTCAAACCTAGGCACATCTTGTGACTTCTTTAGACTGGGTATAACACTAGGTGTAAACCTAGAATTATCCTTTCTAAGATTAGGCACAACATTGAGCATAGATCATGAATTCTGCTCTAGCATAAGTTCACCTAATACTTCTTCTCGAGGTTGGATGCACCATTTCCTTGTAGTGAAGTCCCAACCTTAGAATTTTGATGAAATTTTGTCTAGAGCCTCTTGATGGCTTTTTGGTTCTATTTTCAAGGATCCGTTAATAAAGATCTAGTTGTATCTTTAAAAAAATGAAGTTTTCATAAAACTCTTCAATGTATTTCTATTAGTTGGGCGTGGATTTTTATATTTTAGCCCACACTTTTCTGGCAACGGCTATCCAGCCATCAGAATGCACCATACGCATCCGAAGGCATTATGTCTAACCCATAAATTAATGTTGTTGTTGTAGCTATTCGCCTGTCACCGTTGTCAGATACGTTACATAAAAATACCATTCTGCCAAAGATTCGTTCCAGCCTGCGAAATCCTGGCGCCAATTCTTCAATGGTTAATTGCATTTTCGTATGTGTTAATGCCTGTTTGTATTCATCAGCTATGCATTAACAGATTTCTGCAATACACAAAATACCCTGAGTGCTGCATAAAACCTCCTCCTGGTATGCAATATTTCTGAGCTCAGATGTATTTGGGAAGATAATACGGCGCTCTATTTTTTGTAGATATGGCGCTAGATGTATCGGGTATTATTTGTTTTCTACGTGTAGACATGCAGCGCTCAGAAGATTGACAGATGCATGTGAGAGCTTCTGGCAGGCACGGCAGTGACCAGCTTCCCTCAAAAAGGTACTTTGCTTCATCTTTATTCTGAAACTTTTTTTTCCTGTCCTTTCACAAAGTATATGATTAAAAACCTAAAATAATAATATAATGTATTTTAAACTCTTTAAAAAACATTTACATTAATATTTTCACAATTTGTTCTGTTTTTTCTGCAACTGAAAAATATTGCTGTCTTTTTCTTTGCTTGGAAACATAATCTTTTTAGTTCATTTGAAACCTCATTTTTCGCATATTATCATCATTGTATTATAGTACATTAAATTATATTGTCTGATTTAATTAACTATAATATGCTTTTATTTTCTTCATTTCTTAACTCAAATAAAATATATAATTTAGATTTAACTTATATTATAATAAACTAATATATAATTATATATATATCACATTATTTAAATTATTGTTATGTATATATTATATTATTATTAAATACTATTATTATTTTTTAATTATGTATATAATGAATTAAATGATTAAATTCATATTATACTATATATTAAATTAACTTCACCGCGACAAAATTCATCACCACAACAATTCATCGTTGTGAATTGTCATGTCCATGAATTTTTTCGTAGTGAATTGTTGGTGGTGAATTTGTTTTTGAAAAGGAAAAAACAGGTTTTACAGGGACCTGAAACCACAGAGTTTAAACAACAAGAGATAGACAGAGAAGTACAAACAACCGGACAGCTATCCCTAAGAAGGAAAAGACAGCAACAAAAGACAACAGGGCCCTAAAAAAGGACCACCCAAAAAAACCAGCACACAAAACATAACATTACTCCAAGGTGTTAAGTAAATCCTCGGCTTCCTTTTCAACATTCTGCATGTTCTGTAACCCCTGCTTGAGAATTTGGACCGTATGAGATGAAGTTGGGGTCTTCCTCTTGATGTTAGCCCTAGTACGAGTCGAAATCCCTTCACCAACCGATCTACTGCCTCCCCTGTCCGCATCCAAATCCACAACCAGCGATCCCTTTTGGTTTTTTTCAAGCTTTTCCACCATCGCGTTGATGATGATGGTGTTATGCCTTGCAATTTTATGATTGTTAGCAACAGTAGCCCTAATGTTTTGTTCAATCTTGGACATGCTGCACTCGATGGTAGCCAATCTATCCCCCTGTAACTGCTGTCTTTTCCTCGGTAAAGGAGTTTCCTATTCATCATTGTCTCCATTGTTCCAACTAATTTTCTGCTCCAAATCCATGACCTTGCTGCTGAGATCAGTAACATGACCTTTCAATTTACAAACTTCTTTCTGGGTCCATTTGAGAATGGTAAAAAGGCCATCAGTACTTTTTTCCGCTATACTAACCAAATCCTTAGGCTTAAGCTTATTCAAGGCAGAATTAATTTCATTCTGAATAGGGGACTCAAAATGATCATTCCCAAAATTACCAGAAGCAGGAGCACTAGGGGCCGACTCCTTACTGACCATGGGCTTGTCAGAGAGGATTTCCATAGAATTCCCTGAATACGAAACGAGTTTCATAACAGGGTTACCTTTCACACCTGGGGACAAACCAGGAGTAGGGCAACCAGGAGACGGCTGTGGATTAAGACAAGGCGGGGTGATAAAACCCGGACTAGGGCACTCATGCAGAGGTTGCCGTTTAGGACAAGACAGCGGGGCAGAGCCTTTAAGGGTTTTTCGACAAGACAAGGACTGGGGAGCAATGGTATCAGGGCCAACAAGACCACAAGTAGGGGGGGCCCGGGGTTCAATCTCCCTACTACTTTCTGTCTCCTCATCATCCAACTCTTCAATATCAACAATTTTAGGCAAAGCAGGTAAATTTTGAAAATGCTAAAAAATGAGCCTAACAAGACCAGGGTGAATAATAGCATTCCTCCTAGGGTTTCTTTCCACATCATCGAGGAAATTCTTCAGAGAATAAAATAAGTAAAAAGGCAGAGATATACGAACCTTATGCCGGAAATGGTTCAGAATGGAAAAGTGGTAACCATAGACTCTGGTAAAGCGCCCGTCAACCGTGATATATTCCATAACAACTCTTAAAACTTTCCTCCAAATAGATTTGATGGACTCCACATCAAAGTAGCTATTAGCAACCTTCACCATCTTCGCTTTCTCCTTATCTTTTTTGGGAAATTTAATGACCGCTTCATCAGAGAATCGTCGGTCCCGGTAGAATTTGACACCCTCAGTTGAAAGACCAGTTATCTCCCCTATTAAATCCTCACTCAGCTTAACATTCCTGCCAAACAACACGATCTCTCCATTTTTCTAGTTTTTAACAAAATAGTTCAGAATCCCCTCATCCGTACCATGAAGCTTTTCCATATATGGGACTAAACCCCCCTTTTCAATTCTTTCCCATGCTTTAGCATTCTTTTTGTGCTCCTGGAAATTGCTCGGCTCCACCCGTTTTCTTTCTCCACCCATAATCAGCTCACTGTCAATAAACACTGAACTGTTGCTCTAGGTCTCGTTTAGGTATTTTTTGTCGAACACCCAGAGTGGTGAATTTGTTGTATGCCACTAAAACTTATAATAATTAAATTATAAGTTAATTTAATGACATATATTAAATATATTTTGAGTTGATAATTGTGAATTAATTTTAGATATTGACATTAACATAATTAATAACATGGTAATTTAATATATAAATATTAATTATGTTATTTAATTCAATTAAATTATAATATTATTTATTTATAGATTTGTTAAATTATATATTAATATTAATATAATTAATAACATTTTAATTGCAATGGTAGACATGTTATTTTCAATTACATTATTCTTATAAGTGGTTGTTTTCAATTTTGAGTCTTTAATTTATAAATTAACTTTATAACTAACTCATGTACTTTGCAGGTGTTGCAGGTGTTGATGACATTATAATGGAAGATTATGGTCAACATTTTTTTGGATAATCATTATAGTTTATTACAATTTACACTACCAGATTATCTATTGAGTACTTAAATCTATTTGACAAATGGACATTGGAAGGATTAGTGTATGAATTAAAGATAAAGACATCATTTATATAATGTATTTTTTATTTGGACCACTATTTGCTATGTTGAAAATTGACTCATTTTATTTTGACATTTTATTCTTTTTAGAATTATAATCAAGCAATTTCCTTTGGTTTTTTATTTTTACATGATGGTTAAATTAATTGTTAGCATCTAACATGTCATGTGTTGGGTAAAATTCTTATGATTTGCATATCTTCCTAGCAGATAAAATATACTTCTAGTTAATTAACCTAGATTTATTTGGGTAGTACAATTAGTTTCATTCAACAAATAAACTTATACTAATTTTTAAGTACTACAAAGTAAAGCCTAAATTTGATGGTCAACATTTTTTTGTAACTATTCCTTATTTATTCAAAATTATCCTTTAAATATATGAACACACACACACACACACACATATATATGAGTAATTTTATATCATTTTTAATAGACTATCTAAAATCTCCTCTTCCATTGAATACAATATTCTTAAAAAGGATATATTTAATATAAAAAAAATAATGTACCTAAACACAACTATACACTCAATTAAATTCAAATGGAACTTGAAAGAACATGACAACAACAATTGGTGAGATTACTAGTCTTTCGACTGAGGGTGTGAAATTTTATCGGGACCGTCGGTTCTAATGAAGCGGTCATAAGATTTCCTAAAAAAGACAAGGAGAAGGCCAAGTTGGTTAAGGTTGTCAATAGCAACTTTGATGTGGAGTCCATCAAATCAATCTGGAGGAAAGTTTTAAGAGTTATAATGGAGTATATTACAGTTGATGGGCGCTTCACTAGGGCGTATGGCTATCACTTTGCCATTCTGAACCATTTCCGTCACAAGGTTCGTATCTCTTTGCCTTTTTACTTATTCTCTTCTTTGAAGAATTGCCTTGATGATGTTGAAAGAAACCCTAGGAGGAATGCTATTATTAACCCTGGTCTTGTCATGCTTATCTATGAGCATTATCAAAATTTACCTGCTTTGCCTAAAATTGTTGATATTTGGGATTTGGATGATGAGGAAACTGAAAGTAGCAGGGAGAACGACCCCTTGGCCCCTCCTGCTTATGCCCCTGCTACTCCTAATACCATTGCTCCCCAATCCCTATCTTGTCGGAATGCCCTAATGGATTTTGATCTACCTTCAGGTCCTATTTTGCAGCCTTCACTTGATTGCCCTACCTCGGGTTTTGCCTCGCTGCCCTGTCTTAATCCCCAGCCGTCTCCTGGCTACCCTACCCCGGGTCTGGTCTATGGTTTTAAAGGTACCTCAGTTACGAAATTAGTTTCATACTCTGGGAATTCTATGGAAATTCTTTCTGATAAACCTATGGTCAGTAAAGAGTCGGCCCCTAGTGCCCCCATGCCTGGAAGATTTGGGAATGCCCCTATTGATTCCCCTAATCAGGAGGAAAATAATTATGCCCTGAATAAGCTCAAGCCTGAGGACATTGTGAGTGTGGCGGAAAAAAGTACGGATGGCCTTTTCACTATTCTCAAGTGGACCCAAAAGGAAATCTGTGATTTGAAAGGCCATAATAGAGATCTCAGTAACAGAGTCATGGATTTGGAGCAGAAGATTTGCTGGAGTCGTAATGAGAATGAGGGACAGGAAACCCCCTTACCAAGGAAAAGACAACATTCGCAGGAGGAAAGAATGACCAGGCTTGAGTGCAACATGTCCAAGATTGGCCAAAATATTAGGACCACTGTGGCGAATAATCACAAAATTGCTAGGGATAACACCATTATCATCAATGCCATGGTGGAAAAGCTCAAAAAAAATCAACAGGGCTCGCTGGTCGTGGATTTGGATACGGACAAAGGTTGCAGCAGATCTGTTGTTGAAGGGATTTTAACTCGCACCCGGGCTAATTCGAAGAGGAAGACCCCGATGTCTTCACATACGGTTCAAATTCTCAAGCAGGGGTTACATGATATGAAGGATGTTGAAAAGGAGGCCGAGGAGTTGATGAACACCTTGGAGTAGTGCGGGTGTATCTGTTTCTGGTTTTTTGGCGGTCCTTTTTTTGGGCCCTATTGTCTCTTTTTGTTGTCGTTTCCTTTTTGGGACAACTGTTTGTTTGTTTGAACTTGTCTTGCTCTATCTTTTGTTGTTTGAACTTTGTGGTTTCAGGTCCTTGTAAAACCTGTTTTTTCCTTTTCAAAAACATTACAACAACAAAAAAATTATATAACTACTCAAAATTAAAGACCCAACAACAAATACAAAAATCAAAATATAATTAGATATTGGCATTGCCTAATATTTTTGTTTTTTATTAAATATAATATAACAATTAAAATAAATTTAGAATATTCTAACCTTGTTTGTATTGACATATCAAATGAATCAAATAAAAATCTCCAAGTCACTATGTTGCTCTTTGTTATCTACTTCTTCTTTTCTATTTCTTTTCCTCTTTATTTTTTGTCAAATTATACAAGCTTTCCAATTGCAAAATAAAATATAAAAATATGACACCTTAATATGTGTAATGTTGATGTTGTTTTTTTTCTTTAATGGTTTTTTAAACTATATACTTTTTTCTTTTTCTTCTTCTTTGTACAAACTTTGTCAGCCAATATTATCAATATTATTCAATAGTGGTGGTAATGCAATAGTTGAACATTATTCAAATCATATTCCTTTGAGCTAAAATACTATACATATTATTTATGATTTTAGAAACTACTATTTTAAAGATTAATTGAATAAACTTTGAGATGTGAAATTGATTGATGTAATAAAATATTATCAATGTTATGATAATAGTGGTGGTAATGCAATACTTTAACATTATTGACATTGGTTATATAAAATTATATTTATTTGAGCTACATATACAACACATATCATCCAAGGGTATTTATATGAGTTTAGAAGATAATAACTTTCTACATTTAATAAAAATAGTATCAATGCTATTACAATAGTGGTGGTAATGCAATAGTTGAATATTATTCACATCACTTATCTAAAATTATATTCATTTAAGCTTACACATATCATCCAAAAGTATTTAGGATTCTAGAAGATAATGGTTTTCTAAATATTTTCAATGTAAAAGAGAGAGTAATATAAGACTAGATTTTACTAAGAGCAATTATGATAATAACATAATACCTAAACCCTAGATAATTATAACAAAATGAATTGTATAAATACAATATATAAAGTCAGCTTTATTTTAAAAATTAAAAATAAATGTAAAAAATAAAAAATAATATATATAAATTATGACTTTAAAATTTTAAACACCGGCAATTTACAATTTTAAAAGTTTCCGTCATAAAATAGAGTTTGCTATACAGTTATCAGAATAATCTAGGTTTCCAAGATAATTAAAAAAACCTAGTCAGGAAGAAAATCATAGAACTTCCAAAAGGAAAACTCAAACTTGTATCTCTTTTACAAACTGGTCTACTTTCTAATGGCTTGTTCAATGTCTGAAAATTTAAGAGCTAGAGGGAGGTGTGGAGATTTCTAACAGCTTCTATAACCCTTTGAAGAAATCAAGTTTATTAAAACCTGCTAAATAAATAAAAATTGGTAGCTTGCACAACCTATGAGTTGAGACCCATGAGACGTGAACAGGATAGGAGGAGGCGTAGATTTGGATTTAGACCTGTAGTTTGTATTGTTTGAAATTTATAATGTCTTTACAAATCCATTTTATGCATATTCCACGTTGATAGAAATTGAAAAAATCTATCAATCAGACCTCTAGACGCCTGTCAAGTATGTGCAACTACAGTGTTTGATAAAATTTCTTCATGTCCTCTGCTGCATAGCTAAAGAGAAGGTTGCTGCAAATTGTGGGATTTGGATTTACACCTGCTATATGCTTTGGCTTGGAAGTTGTGAAATCGCTGCCATATGCACTGTCTTATAATTTTATGATCCGCTGGCATGCCAAGATTCAGAAGCTCACGAATTTTATTAACCTTCGCTTCCATTTCAGAATGCTCAGAATGCTCACAAATTTAAACAAATAATACTCGATATATCTAGCGCTGTATCTGCAAAAAATAGAGCGCCGTATTATTTTCCCAAATACATTTGAGCTCAGAAATATTGCTTAGGAGGAGGAGGTTTTATGCAGCGCTCGGGGTATTTTGTGTATTGCAGAAATATGTTAATGCAAAGACGATGAATACAAGCAGGCATTAACACATACGCAAATATAATTAACCATTGAAGATTTGGCGCCAAGATTTCGCAGGCTGGAACGAATCTCCGGGCAGAATGGTATTTTTGTGTAACGTATCTGACAACGGTGACAGGCGAACAGCTACAGTAGCAGCATTAATTTATGGGTTAGACATAATGCCATCGGATGCGTATGGTGCATCCTGATGGCTGGATAGCCGTTGCCAACTTTTCTCACCATATTGACTTTCATTTATATAGTTTTTTTATCAAAATCTAGTTTTGAATACACCTAAACAATATTATAATCAAATTACCTCAACAATTTCTCCTTGATCTTAATACTCTCCTCCATGTTGGGTGCAAATGCTACTTGTAGTGAGGTCCTAATCATGCAAATTGAAGAAATTCAATTAGAGTGTTTTCAAACTACCTTGAATTTGATTACAATGTTTCGTAGCGTTTCCAAGTGTATTTATTCCATTTGTTTATTATTTTCTACTTCCTACTCTGTATAAAAATGTTCCTATTTAAAGAGAAAAAAATTGCATGTCAAAGCTAAGTATTAGAGTCATCTATTATTGTTGTGTTCTATATATTTAAAATACTTAAATAGTAATAATAATGTACTCATTTACATAATCAATTAACACACACCTAAAATTAAGGGAAACGTAATCTTTCTATCATTAATTTTGATTGACATATTTGACTTACACCTCCACTTCTAATTTATCTCTAGATTAGTACTAAATAATATTTGATTTGTTGATTTTTTTCTTTGAATTTTTGTTTCCTCTTGTTGAAATGTGTATCTTATTCCATATCATGACACATGCATATTTCTCTTTCACATACATCGAGACCTAACTAATCCTTTTATTTTCCTTATAGTTCTTTCTAATCATCTTCCTATGTTTTCCTTTCTCTTTAATCACATTATGAAATCTTCTATAGCTCCTTACCTATATGTCTCTTTCTAATTATTCTCTTATATCAAACATGCAACGTTTTACTCTTTTTATCGACTTTGTCACTACTCATGATGACTTGATGCCTTGTAATTCCTTTACCCATGTTGATGATGTCGTTTCTAGTGTTTCTCATAGGAATTTCAAAGATAGAGAAATTTGGATTTTAATATCGAATTATATTCAATTTAGTAATTTTGTGAAAAATTGTTTTAGCCAAAACTTTTTGTACAATGTAGGTTGCAAGTAGTTTTGGGTGAAATAGTGTCACCCAAAACTATTTTTTAGCCCAAAGTATAACACAACTTTGAACTTTCCTCCATTATCACATGCTCCGAATATTTCTTACTTTAAATATATATATTCTCAATATATTTGAGGCCTCCATACACTTTAACTACCAACCTTCTTTTATCCTTTCTCACATATGCTATATATTGTGTCCATAATAAGGTCCAAGTATTTCATCTCTTCTACTTCTAATATTAAAAACTTCGTAGTGACTCTTATATCCTCATCGGGCAATTCGTATACCGTCCCTTCCTCGATTGGGTGTTTAGTGACAAGCAGCATACAAATATGCACAAACAGATCAATTTTCATATCCACTTGGTCTAGTCTTTCGTGATGAGCAGTTGCATTTTACTCCTTGCATTGGGTTAGATAATTGGGAAGGCCTTATTAAGGCAAAAAGTAAAAGAAAAATGGAACGTAAAAAAACGTATAAATATCTGAGATGTAACTGAAATCCATAAAAGCAACTCAAAGGCCATATGAAGTAATAAGAGAAAACCACTCTACGTGTTTCTCATTATTTTATTTCTTTCTTTCAATCGATAAGCATCGAAAAAATGTTGATTTCCGGCCTTCAAATTCAGGCCTAGCGGTGAACAAAAGAGAGTTGCTAATCTGACATTTTATTCAAGCATGAACAGGAACGCCAGAGGGGTATCCACGTTATGTAGTTTAACAATACAAAGTGGGATTAGCGAGGAGATATGCCTCAATCTTCTTGAACAGAGCAGCGCCCATTTCTTTAACCTCCTTCACTTTCCCTTCGTCCTCAGCAGGAACGCCCGGAAGGGTGTCAAAATGAACTATAGAGCTGCAAACGCACCCTCCCTCTGCTTTGGGGGTGCATTTTATTTCGTATTTGGCAGAGGCCACTTTCTTACCCAGCAGTCCTCCTTCCACATGGCTGTAGCGGTACACAAACTACTCCTCGTCCGCCTCCTCTACTTGCTCCTTCACATAGCTGAAATCCTTGTTGGCTGCATCACAAAAGCCCATCAGTACAAAGAAAGACAGTTGTAATTGTAAGAAGATATTTAGATGCAGAGATGATACATACCAGGAGTGAAGTTTATTTGCTTGATGCTGCCTACACCTCCGTCGCCTTGCACGAATGTGATGCTTGAAAAAAGCTCAGGTACTTGCTTGGTCATGAGATTATGGCCATCCTTCACCAAGGCATTCCACAGTCTCTTCGCCTCCACTGGAGACTCGATTTCATGACTCACGCTTCCCATCACCATCTTCTCTGATTAACTGTTCTTTTCCTTTCTTCTACTTCCTCTTCTGGCGTTCAGCTGTGGTTTTGTGAGAGGAAGATGGATGGTATTTATAGAGCTCCTCCTGAATTCATCACATGTGAAAGTAAACATAATTTCAGTCAAGTCAACAAGCGATAAAGGGTCGAAGTCTTATAAAGAAGGCTTCTAGAGGATGGTACTATTCAAGTCTCGTTGGCCGTTTCTAATCGCCCTTCCCGTTAAGTCTTAATCCCGCACAAAGTTTATTTTTTAAATTTTCTTTCTCCCGCCCGTGTCAAAATGGGAGCTTTGGGGTATGGGCGTCCATCATTACTGCTGAAAATGTTCGGGTGGACATCTATGCAAAATATGAAAGCATACACAAGGGACGTGAACTGTTTGACAGAATACTCAAAGAAACGTGGTGTCATTGAACGCTACGATTGCAGGATATGCACAAAATGTATTTGTTGAAAAGGATTTAGAAACTTTCAATCGAATCTAATCGGCAGGTGTAAATCCAGTCTCTGCAATATTTGTGGTCATCCTCCCTGCCTGCGCCAAAATGGGAGCTTTGGAACGGGGTATGGACGTCCGCCACAGGATAAACGAAATCAATTTTGTCAGATCTTAGCTGCAACTGCCCTGTTAGACATGTACGCAAAATGTGGAAGCATAGACAAGGCACGTGAACTGTTTGATAGAATACGCCAACGAATTGTTTACAGAATTCCATGATTGTAGGATATGCAATAGACAAGGAACCTCAACTCTTCGACGGAATGCCATGCCGCAAAGCATGTGTTATGCTACGATTGCATAATCTCCATCGCCTTTCTTCTTAGGGTTACATAATCTACACAATGGATTTTGGACTTGATTTTGTGTTATGTTGTTTTCGCTATACGGAGCTTCTAAACTCTTGTAAAGGACTTTATTTCTATGAAGTTAGTTTTACATACCATTTTTTCTATTATGTCTTTTTATCCGTCGGTTATTACTTTATTTATAGTTGTATATTTAATGTTCTTTAATCTTCATGTCACGTCAGCAATTGATCTTCAACATTCGATATTATTTCATAAGTTACTATTTATTTCTTGAAACCCCACACTTAGGTATATATAAATTTCTAATATCTCATTTGGTTCGCCATGCTTACAATTTTTATGCTAGTTTTCAACATAGTGTGTTATCTTTGTAATGTTAGCATTAAGTATGTTTTATCATTATTTTTGAACTGTATCATATTAAATATCTTGATTTAAAAACTTTATGTTTCGTCATTATAAGAAGCGCTTAATATTTCATCATAGCATTCTCATTAAAATTTTAGATAGTTCAATAGACATGAATATTCTTACTCTTGGACTAATCTACCCTCTAGGATGCCTTCTTTTTCTTAAATGAAATAGTCATTGCATTAGGAAGCTTTAAATTTCCACTAGTAAATTTTTCTAGGTAATTGCAACCCGTTTCAACTATTGCATTGTGTCTTTGCGAGCTAAATTTTAAATAGTTAATTTTTCTATGCATATGTGTACGTAATCATAGTCCAATTAACTTAATTTTCTAATTCAAATCATTAATACCTAGTTCTCTAACCCAAGTTTTTACATGGTTACAAAGTCATCCTCATAATTGTGATCTTCATTTACTAAAATCTAAAAATTAAAATCAAACATTTCTTCCATATATAGGCCACTTTACACTTTGGTCTTAAGCAAACTATGTGTGCAATCTTTGAAATTGATGTAATTTTCATGTATAAAATAACATCAACTTGCACTCATTCAATTAACATAAGGAATCACTAGTTATTAGAAGAACAATAATTTGAAATTGCACTAAAATTCTAGAATCAAGAAAGAAATCGCACACATCTAATCACACCCATCCTAGTGCACATGAATCACCTAGTAATCATCCTACTATGCATGCTTGAAGTTTATTATCTATTTTGAGGTATTTTTAAATGCTACCCTAATAGAAAAACCCTTAGACTGTGAAAGATGATATTATTGTTTAGTAGCCCAGTTATCTAAGGATCTACTAAGCAGAATCAAAAGGTCATCAAAGATTATTTTTTTGGGTGTAAAGTGAGATTGTGGTTGCGAGCTAGCTCTAGAACTAATAAATCAATCTAACATTTAACGAAGAATTATATATGAATTTTGGTCTATATACATGACTATTTGGAACATTTCAAGGTCCTAAGAAACACATATCATATTTTTATCAATTAACATTTATTCTTTGGTCATAAACTAAACAATATCAACCTTATTTTATTATTTTTAGTGCAATTGCACTTTTATTGTAATATTGCCTAATCTAATACACTCCACTCTATTTTTCTCATTCAATCTTAAATTATTTGTGTTTCATTGCTCCATTTACATAATTAACTTAAACTACCCATAAATGAATCTTGTATTTCATTTTAAATTGAATTTCAACAAATTTGCTTGGAAGTTGATCGCATGTGGCCTGAGTTGTGGTTGTAAGTTAAAGGGTAATATTTCATGTACTATACTCCAACAAAAAAAAATTTATGGTCGACCTTTACCAACACGCCATATGTGCTAACCTCTTAGCCAGCTGATGTGGGGCCCACTTAACCTATCATGCTTATTGTTCTTTATTCTCGTTCATCATTCACATTCAAATTTTTCCCACAAAGTCACATTGTTTGGCCACATCCAAAAGATAGGTTTCCAACCCAATAAATTTTTATTTGCCAGTACAGTCATGTATCATGCAGAAATGGGAACTTTGGAATAGGGTATGGAAATCCATCAAAGCATAAAGAAATGGGGATTATTTATATATTACATTTGGAAATGCTTTGGGATGCATATAGATAGGCACACAAACGATTTGATAGGGTTCTTCAAAGAAATGTGGTCTCATGGAATGTCATGATTGCAAGATATAGATAAAAGGAATTGTTGAAAGGGGCTCATAAACTTTCAAGAAAATGCAATTGGTAGGTGTAAATCCAAAATATACAACCTTTACTAGCATCCTACCTACCTATGCAAAAATGGGAGCTTTAGAACATGGTACACAATCAATCGAAGGATACAAGAGAAATGGTTTTTTTCATATGTATGGACATCCATTGAAGCTTAATTGAAGGGAATTTTATCGAATATTATCATTTGGAAATGCTCTAGTACACATATATGGAAAATGTGGAAGCATAAACAAGGAAAAATTTCACAAATCACTAGTTTGCATAATCTCCAAATTCCTCACGTTTTAGCCATTGTAGGTGCCCGAAAGTGGAGATTTACTTAAAAAAAATCAGTTCAATGTCTAGTTTGGGTAAAAATTGTAAACTAGTATTGTGGGATCACCCAAAAATTGCATGTAATAAAGGCATGGTTGCAATTTACATATGTGCTAACATGCTTATGTCAAAATTGGACTTTTTTCCTCCTATTAGCAACCTAAGTTTTTCAATAGGGCCTTCCTATTATTTTCCTTCAACTAGCTATGCAGTTTCCATCTTTCATTCTTATTACCTTTTAAAAATGTATTTAACAATATTATTAGTCATAAATTAAATTGCTATTAAATCAACCAATTTCTTATTTTTTTATCATTTCCCAACCGATTCCCATATAGATTAATAATTTAGTATAAGTAAGACATGTTAAACAATCTAACTAGAAAGAGAAATAATGTTTTATTTTGTTGGTAAAGAATTTTTGTGTATTTGTATTAATTTAAGTAAACCCATTTATGATATGTTGTTAATTGAATCCTAAGATAATTGAATAGACATTCCTACATTTAAATTATGTATGCTATCTATTGTCTATTTGTATTCATGGTGAATTTGATGTGAATCCTGACCTTTATTATGTATTCCTCTCTTCACCCTCAAATGAAATTTTCTCTCTAAATAACATACTTTCATTCTAATGTCCAAAATTTAGTTAATTTAAGTTTGATTTTTTTACTTTTAATCATTCAAAAAACATCTTTTAGTAAACATAAACATATTCGCAACATATAGACCTTATAAAAATTAGGTCCATTTACTACAAGTTATTGGACCTTTGTCTGTTATTTTCATTAAAAAGTAAACAATAAATTTTTCTACTCTAATTTCCTATAGTATATAAGGATGAATTATTGTTTCTCTTATTTGATAGAAATTATTATACTTACTTCTTTGACTATCCCTTCCTCATACAAATGTATCTCTTATAGAAACCAAAGCTATCTAACCCTATCCATGGATGTATATTTCTTCATCTTCATTCTTTCATTACCCTTCCTCAATTTCCATCCACCCCATGTGATGTCTCATTCTGCATGTCTCACAAAGATGACAACTTTGATAATAAACCCCTACTAAATTATTTTAACGTTTTTAGTTACCAAAGATGGACCACCTCTTGTCTCTCCCCTAAAGTAGCCTACTTGATGATGTCACCTAATTCTAAATCTCTTAACTTGCATACTCCATAACAAATATCACCTACCAATTTACATGGCCTCAACTTGGCTCATTTCATTTGACATACTAAAACAACATTTTTGTGCTTTCATCAAAGGGTTGAAGTCTTATAAAGAAGGCTGCTAGAGAATGGTATTATTAAACCGTTTTAGATTGCATTGAAAAAAACACCGTCATTTGAAAAAATATGTTCAGATTGGATATTCAGTCGCCCTATCAGGTTTTTATTAAATTTATGAACTTCTTCTTTACTGCAACTCTGCATCAATGTCTCTCTAATGCACCTTGAATGTTTCAGTAGAAGCACACTGGTAAGATAGTCTTCCTCTTGTTCACATTCACCTCCCCTTTTATTTTTGTAAGGAAATCCATGCATCTAGGAGAGGATCTTGGTGAACCAAGATGAGAGCCCTGCACATTATGTGTGGCCTTTTCGTTAGGTTTGTTTACTCTACATGACTTCTTAACAGCTTGGAAAGATAAATCAGTGCACCAAGTACTGCATTTACTTTCTTCTTGTTGTATTAGCAGATTGGAGGAGAATGGAATAACACCCTCATATAGTGTGTTGACACATTCAACATCATTTCTCCCATTGATTGTATTGAATGCAATGACTATAGGTCACAGAGAAAAAAAAAAATTCTGATAGATTTCCATAATGATGTTTTCCCTTGTTTTTGCATTTGATTGTGTTAGAGATTTTTTTTATCAATATTTTAAATCACATTCAAAGATATTTTATCAAACTATTAAATATGATTTTAAACAACGATATGAAAATGTTGAACATAATCGAATCTAAAACAACTGATAACCAAAAATAAATTTAGAAGAAATACATAGTGCTTCTAAATAATTGAAGTCTGGTCAGATATATATTTTAATTTGATAGGATAATGTATCAAATCTTATTACTGTAAAATAAAATGATCATTTAATAAAATAAGGAACTCTTTTAAATAAGTACTGTTATCATAGTGAAAAATATTGTTCTTATGTGTACAACTATTGGAGTAGCAATGTACAAGCATTGGAGTATTTCATATCCAGAGTTTGTCAAATCACAAATATAAAAGGTGAGCACAATTTAAACATCATCTATTTTCTCATTAAAGGTGAAGGATTTAAAAAACAAAAATAGTATTCAACTATTGGTCCATTTTTGTTTGATATAAGTTGTATTTTAAATAATTATGTGTTGTTTTTATAACAACAAATAGTTTTTTGTGTTCAATTATTTTTCCATATGCATTGAATATAAAAGCTAGAGATATCAAAGATTTATAGTTACCAATAGGTATTTGGTCCATTTAGATTGCATATGAGTTTTATTTTAAATAAAAATATGATATTCTACAAGAAAGAAATGATACTATTTTTTTCAACTACTAGGGGTTACATGATTAAGTTTTGGTTGAGTATTTCAAAAGTCAAATTTTAGAAACTTCTTAATAGATGTGATGATGTGGCAAGTTGCATGATGAGTCACCTCTCCAAACCTTAGTTATAGATAGATAAGAGGCTAGTCCACATTTAAAAGAAAAAAACAAAGGTTCTATGATATTCATTCAATCGCTACATGCTGACAAAGTTAACCCACAAGACTATTGGCCCCTCTCCCCTAATACTTTGGAGAGGCCAAGTGATGTAGCTATTTCTTAACTGTTGTTGCTTAATAGTCTTCATAGGACTAAATCTAACAGTTGATTATTATATTTCTCCCATAGAATAAATTTAACTGTTGTTGCTTAATAGTCTTCATAGGAGTTAACAGTTGATTATAGAATGTGACACGTGTTTCAGATTCAAAAATGTGATACTGTATGAAATCTATTGATGTTTTTCAATGAACCTATCAATCAGGATTTTACTTGTAATTCAAATAGAAAATGAATAATAATTATTTGTTAAATTCAAAGTAAAGCATAATTTATATTGGTGGAAAGCTGAGAATCTCCTTTAAAAACCCTTTCGTTTAATCAATTTTGGGTTAAAAAAAGTCATCAGCCACATACCTTATAAATACCCTTTTCTTTCTCCAAATTTGATCTCAAAGTTTCAATCTATTGTTCAAGCTTTGAAAATTCTTTGGAATTATCTTTCAGTTTGGCATTTAGGCAGTATGCAACTCTTTTTCCTTCTTCAACTTACACTTTTAGATTGGTGATAGTCTCATTTGATTGTTTGAGTCGCTCATTTGTTTCCTTAACTTTTTTGTATCTTTCTTGAGTTTCTCTCTCAACTTCTTAATACATTCATCTACATCACTAAGATCCTTTTTCATATCTGTATTCGCAGCTTCTACTTTATCCAAATCATCAAGAACTGACTTAAGTTCTCCTTCCATGTCAACTTCACAATCTTCTTTAGTAAAAACTTTAGGGATTATCTCTTTCAGAGGAATAAAATGCTTCCTTGTAGTCATGTGTTCAACCTCTAATATCTATCTCAACGATCAAGCCAATTGAAGGAACCAAGCTCTGATACTAATTGTTGAACACCCAAAATACTAAGAGGGGGGTGAATTAGTATTCACTGAAATTCATTAACTTCATCAACTTTAAACATCCATTAAATGCATCACATTAAAATTACATTAATATAAAGGAACATAGAAAGCATGAATCACATCAAAGAACACAAGAACACTAGATTTTATGTGGATAACCTAAAAATGGAAAAGCCATAGTGAGGATTATCTCACAATATATATTATAACTAGTTATAAGATATTACAAAATGGCTCAATACCAGGTGCCCCTTACTTTCTAGAGAATAGAAGGAATGTCACACTACTAGGATATAAATGAGGTTGGCTCACAGTCAGAGATTGAACTAATACAATGCATCTACAATATGCTAGAGACTATTCCAATTAATCCTTGTAAACTAACTTAGCACACTTCATGCTTCTCCACTTATCAGCCTCTTTGCACTCTACTCTACTTTAGATCTTGCACACTTAATTGTCTCGCATCTCATGCATCACATCATACTCTTCACACAAGGAGTTAACCTTGTATATATATCACATCAAACAAAAAAATAAATTAGGTCAGTCTAAATGATGTATAGTGCATCCTAATACCCAGTCAACTCAAGAATCAACCACACAATCCTCACTAAATAAACTAAAACGTGTGACACGTCAAAAGAGCTTGGCATGAATTGTAATTACCCTCATAAGTTTGATCCATACATCCTTTAATTCCACATGACCTCAAACCCTGTGGGTTGTTACCGTTTATGAAGAAATAATGGAATGAACCAATAGTTGGGCGGGTGTATGAAGCCAGGTACCAATTTTCTGGACATTTATGAATTTTTTAAAAAAAATGTGCCCGGTTTATTTCGCATTAAAAATAAAGAAAATATTGAGATATTTTCCTTGGAATACCAACCCAAAGGCTTGGAGGGCATTCCCAACAAGGCCAGAGACGTGTTTTTGCAAATTCTACAATTTTTCACATAATCGAGTTTGTGCTCACCATCAAGATTGCATCTAGTTCAATATTGAAAAAATTGAAAGCATGGGTAATATTAGGTTCTCTCTTAGCTATGCAATAATGTAACTTTTTTCACTTTTTGACAATGTTTTTGAAAAGGAAAAAATAGGTTTTATAGGGACCTGAAACCACAAAGTTTAAACAAGAGATAAACTTTTTGACAATGTTAAGCCTTTCATCCATAATTTTTTTTTTTGTATGCTTGTTTTTTGACAAAAAGCAATGTTTAGTGTTTTTTTTTGTTATAAATTAACCGTTAATCAAATTTTCAAATAAATTACAGTTTTAGAAACTAGAATCCATTCTACAAATTTAAAAAAGAAAGAAAAAAAAACAATTATTTTCAAAAATTTGTAGTGGAGCACGGCCAAAATTCTGCTTTTCAGGAAGTGCCCACTTAGAAAATTAGTAAAAAATCAAATATTCATTAAAAAATTATCAGAATTTTTTTTGCACCAACTAGATGCTATTACCTAACTTCTGACCAAGGTGATTTTAAAAATACTACAAAAAATTTCACCTTTCTCAGCTCGTAGAAGAGTTGCTATGTTATGTTTTTCTGACAAAAACAACGCAATTCTGTACATCCCTCTGAAACCCCAATCTCAACCATTTTAAAAAAATAAATTTGTATTTAGAAATGAACCGGATCGCTAGTCTTTTTTTGTTCCATCTCAAAATTTTGAGTGTAACTATCTCAATTTCGTCCAAGGTCAACATTTCTAATGTAGGAGAAAAAAAAAAGTGGCCATAGGCCCCCTTTTTGGGAACCACCTTAGCACCTTGCCACTTTCCCACTTAGATACACTTCTCCGCCTATTAACACATCCTCAGAATCACATATCATAACAATCATCTACAATGGAATGTGGAGCATTCCAATTTGTAACTATAACTCTATCATATCTCAAGCAATACTCAACACTAACTTCAACTACAGAGGACTTCAAGGCTTGAAAATTTGGATTTAGATTCCTCCAATATACACATAAATTACCTTAGAACTGTATGACAAGATTCTTCATGGTGGAGCAATGCGTACCACAAAATAGGTTCTTTTTAGAACATTGAAAATGAAAACTACATTTTAGATAGAAAATTTGTGCAACAAATTTGATCTTCTCGAGACCAACACTTCTTCAACTATGCAGCCAGTTGACATCACTGAAAATTCAATCATACTTATCAGACATCAACTATGCATCAATTTAGACATCACTACAATGTTGACATTAATGAGAACACCATAGTAGCATTATCTCCCATACATCCACCAATCTTCTCAATGAAAACCAATCTTCTAGCACCATACATGTAACATTATTAGTGCTCTAGCAATAAAACTTCTAGATGACACAAATAATAAGGCTGAATCACAAGCACTACTTGTAGGCCTGAAATCCAGAAAGTCATTAGGCATCAAACTTATTTGGATTGAGGGGGATTCCATGCTTATAGTTAATTCATGTAAGAAAGAAAATATAGTTAGTTGGAAATGCTTAACGCAATTATAAAATAAGGACTGAAAGTGATATAATGTTTTGACTCTTACCAAATCACACATTATTATATAGAGGGAAACAAAGTAGTAGATTCACTAGCTAATATGTCGTGGGATTTAGCTGCAGGGTCATTACAATTTCACCGATTAGATCTTGCTAAATACCTTGCACTGGTGTGTATGGATAACAATGAATCCCAACCCTTATATGATGATTTGAGTTTCAAACTAATTTCATTCAAATTATATTGTCAGATTAATAATAAAAAATTGAGTTCTGACAAAAGATTCAAGAAAAATGGTGATTCACATGTCCTAAATTTGATTCGATTCTATAGTATTATTTATTAATTTCATATTAAGGAAACACAATCACTTTCTAATTTATCATCCTCATGTTATCTAACACTCTTATTTTTATCATCTATAAGATTATGGATTACATACTTTATAGATTACTTTGTTGTATTTGGTACTCATTTTCATCATCTTGTCTCATGTGTGGTTTGACTTATTTTTGCAAATCTCTTTCTTTCGATACCTGGCATTGTCCTAGATTTCTATGTTATCTTTTCCCTTTGTAGATCTGTTTGACCTTGTGATATATGCTATTTTTTATTTTATCCCTTTTTTCTATATGTTGTATCCCTTTCACCTTTCCATATTTTTATTTCTTTAATAAAACTATTTGATAAGAATTTATATCTTAATCTTAGAGAAATAACCACCTTTAAGCTCCCAAACTCTCACTTTTCCAATATTTTCATGATTGATAAATACCAAATTTGGGTGGAAAACCTTTCCCCTTATCATTCCTAGGCAATTGATCCACCTTTAACATGAAGAATTTCCCTGATTATTGGGCACAATGAAGAAGCAATTTCATCATCTTTGAATAAAGCTTAATTGTTCACCATAAACTCATCTAATTAACATAAATGGGTTGTACTATGTTTCCAACCATATTTGTGTCAAATATTAAAAATAAATTATTCTCATCCTTAAGTTTTTACATAGAAACAATAGAATTTCCTCTTGAGAGAAACTTTTTTGAAATAGTTTTTATAATTAGCTTCTTACATGGAAAAAATATAATTTCATCTTGAGAGAAGATTTTGAGAAATATTTTTCAGAGAGGTCAACACATGTTAAGGTTAAGAAAAATTATACAATGTGTTATCTTTCATCTCATCCATGAAATTTTTTTTGGAGGATCTTAAGAATCTCTATTGTCAAAATCATTATGTTATGGTAATTATTTTGTATATTTTTGCACATGCTATCTTTTGTTTCAAAAAATATAATAGATTTATTTTGGTGGTTCATTATGTTACCTAATCTATAAATACTCACTTTTGAAGCCATCTCTCATCCCTCAACCATTTCCATCAATCCCCCTATCCATTTTTTCCCATATTCTCTATCACCCATCTCCTCCTAGCTCCATTAGAGCACTAGCTCACCATAGCCTCATTTTTCTTTACATTCTATAAAAGATGAATATTACATATTAATCTTCATATTAGTCAAAATTTATTTTTATATTATATTTTTACTTTCAAGTTACTATTTGGTTATGTTTCCCCCTTTATCTATCACATTATCTCAATTGTACACTTTATAATAACAAATTGTTGTTTGCCTTGTGCATATCTTTTATGATTCACCATAATATTTTAAAAATAGATTACATCCTTCCCTCCATATCATTTTTCGTAAATATTTTCTATCCATTTATAGTCTTTCTAGTCCCCCAAGTCAACCATATTCAATTTTTTATATTGCATCCTAGTTTTCAATACACATAGCATTTATTTTTGCATGTTAATAATATGATTAATTTACTTATATAATAACATTATTGGCATATTTGTGTGAAATGAATCCATATTTAAGAACCCTCAATAGTTCTAATTGAGATTGCTTCTACTTCAACCCTTTATTTTATATGTGTTTGTATTAATATTTTATGTTTGAAAGCAAGTGTTGAGGAAATATATGTCAGAATTAGAGATAACAACATTTTAGATAAGTTTATGTAAGATAAGAAAGAAAATATATGTAAATTTTTAGAAAAATATATGTATCATTCTTATCCTCAAATCTAGGCACATCTTGTGACTTCTTTAGACTGGGTATAACACTAGGTGTAAACCTAGAATTATCCTTTCTAAGATTAGGCACAACATTGAGCATAGGTCATGAATTCTTCTCTAGCATAGGTTCACCTAATACTTCTTCTCGAGGTGGGATGTACCACTTCCTTGTAGTGAAGTCCTAACCTTACAATTTTAATGAAATTTTATCTAGAGCCTCTTGATGGATTTTTGGTTCTATTTTCAAGGATCTGTTAATAAAGATCTAGTTGTATCTTTAAAAAAATGAACTTTTCAGAAAACTCTTCAATGTATTTCTATTAGTTGAGCATATATTTTTTAATTTTACCCCACACTTTTCTCACTATATTGACTTTCATTTATATAGTTTTTTGATCAAAATCTAGTTTTGAATACACCTAAACAGTATTATAATCAAATCACCTCAACAATTTCTCCTTGATCTTAATACTCTCCTCCATGTTGGGTGTAGCCACTGCTTATAGTGAGGTCCTAATCATGCAAATTGAAGAAATTCAATTAGAGTGTTTTCAAACTACCTTGAATTTGATTACAATGTTTCGTAGCATTTCCAAGTGTATTTATTCCATTTGTTTATTGTTTTCTACTTCCTGCTCTGTATAAAAATGTTCCTATTTAAAGAGAAAAAAATTACATGTCAAAGCTAAGTATTAGAGTCATCTATTATTGTTGTGTTCTATGTATTTAAAATACTTAAATAGTAGTAATAATGTACTCATTTACATAATCAATTAACACACACCTAAAATTAAGGGAAACGTAATCTTTCTATCATTAATTTTGATTGACCTATTTGACTTACACCTCCACTTCTAATTTATCTCTAGATCAGTACTAAATAATATTTGATTTGTTGATTTTTTTCTTTGAATTTTTGTTTCCTCTTGTCGAAATGTGTATCTTATTACAGTGAATGGATGTTTCCATGTATTGAATGCAATGACTATAGGTCACAAAGAAAAAAAAATAAAAAATTGTGATAGATTTCCATAATGATGTTTTCCCTTGTTTCTGCATTTGACTGTGTTAGAGATTTTTTTATCAATATTTTAAATCACATTCAAAGATATTTTATCAAACTATTAAATATGATTTGAAACAGCGATATAAAAATATTGAACATAATCGAATCTAAAACAACTGATAACCAAAAATAAATTTAGAAGAAATACAGAGTGCTTCTAAATAATTGAAGTCTGGTTGGATATATATTTTAATTTGATAGGATAATGTATCACAAATTTATTACTGTAAAATAAAATGATCATTTAATAAAATAAGGCACTCTTTTAAATAGGTATTGTTATCATAGTGAAAAATATTGTTCTTATGTGTACAACTATTGGAGTGGCAATGTATAAGCATTGGAGTATTTCATATTCAAAGTTTGTCAAATAAAAAATATAAAAGGTGAGCACAATTTAAATATCATGTATTTTCTCATTAAAGGTGAAGGATTTAAAAAAAATAATAATATTCAACTATTGGTCCATTTTTGTTTTATATAAGTTGTATTTTAAATAATTATGTGTTGTTTTTAAAACAACAAATAGTTTTTTTGTGTTCAATTATTTGTCCATATGCATTGAATATAAAATAGAGATATCAAAGATTTATGGTTACCGATAGGTATTTGTTCCATTTAGATTTCATATTAGTTTTATTTTAAATAAAAATATGATATTCTACAATAAACAAATGATACTATTTTGTTCAACTACTGGGGGTTCCATGATTAAGTTTTGGTTGAGTATTTAAAACGTCAAATTTTAGAAACTTCTTAATAGATGTGTTGATGTGGAAAGTTGCATGATGAGTCACATCTCCAAACCTTATTTATAGATAGATAAGAGGCTAGTCCACATTTTAAAAAAAAAAAACAAAGGTTCTATGATATTCAGTCAATCACTACATGCTGACAAAGTTAACCCACAAGACTTTTGGCCCCTCTCCCCTAATACTTTGGCGAGGCCAAGTGATGCTGTTGTTTCTTAACTGTTGTTTCCTAATAGTCTTCATAGGAGTTAATTTTAACAGTTGATAATTCTATTTTCGACTATTGTTGCTTAATTGGTCGAAATTGATGAAAAAGTGAACTAATTAAATAATATTTTTTATTCAATTAATAGCATAAATAGGGTTTTAGGACTTTATTAAATAAATGGACTTTGTTTAATTCGTCAAAAATGATGAAAACGTAAATTAATTATATAATGGCGTATTATTCAATTAACAGGGGAAATAGGGTTTTAGATGCAATTGATGTGCAATGTAGTGGTATTTGATGATAATGATGCCAATGATGTGAAAATTTCATTTAGTATGGGGTGATCTCACAATACTTATTTATAATTTTTTGCCAAATTGGACATTAAACTGATTTTTTATAACTAAATCTTCACTTTTTGGTACCTATACTGGCTAAACCGTGAGGAATTTAGTGGACTGATTCAAAGTTGGGTCAAAGAGCTAGAAAACCTAACTATTTCATCATAGGAACCTTAATCTCTTGGTATTTTGAAGATCATCATGGAAAACACGTGCCCTTAAGTGGCGAAAATTTTAGAAAAATCAGAGTTAGGTAACTTGACATAAAAATTTGAATAAGTTATCTATATTATTTCAAAAATATGTAAGAATACAATCTGTAGAAAATTGAATTTAGTTTCTAAACTACTAGGTTTATTTTAAGAAAAAAAAAAATCTATTTGAAGAAAATTTTAAATTTCAATGCTGTAGTACTTAAATTTTAGGGAAAAAGTAAGAACTAGGTGTCTTTCTGACCTCCCTAACCACAATAAAATGGTAATATTTT
>VDFB02373365.1:153850953-153901341 GCA_007258455.2 Sequoia sempervirens
GTCCACATTTTAAAAAAAAAAATACAAAGGTTCTATGATATTCAGTCAATCGCTACATGCTGACAAAGTTAACCCTCAAGACTATTGGCCCCTCTCCCCTAATACTTTGGCGAGGCCAAGTGATGCAGTTGTTTCTTAACTGTTGTTTCCTAATAGTCTTCATAGGAGTTAATTTAACAGTTGATAATTCTATTTTTCGACTGTTGTTGCTTAATTCGTTGAAATTGATGAAAAAGAGAACTAATTAAATAATTTTTTTTATTCAATTAATAGCATAAATAGGGTTTTAGGACTTTATTAAATAAATGGACTTTGTTTAATTCAACAAAAATGATGAAAACATGAATTAATTATATAATGGCGTATTATTCAATTAACAGGGGAAATAGGGTTTTAGATGCAATTGATGTGCAATGTAGTGGTATTTGGTGATAATGATTCCAATGATGTGAAAATTTCATTTAGTATGGGGTGATCTCACAATACTTATTTATAATTTTTGGCCAAATTGGACACTAAACTGATTTTTTATAACTAAATCTTCACTTTCTGGTACCTATATTGGCTAAACTATGAGGAATTTAGTGGACTGATTCAAAGTTGGGTCAAAGAGATGGAAACCCTAACTATATCATCACAGGAACCTTAATCTCTTGGTATGTTGAAGATCATCATGGAAAACACGTGCCCTTAAGTGGCGAAAAATTTAGAAAAATCAGAGTTAGGTAACTTGACATAAAAATTTGAATAAGTTATCTATATTATTTCAAAAATATGTAAGAATACAATCTGTAGAAAATTAAATTTAGTTTCTAAACTACTAGGTTTATTTTAAGAAAAAAGAAAATCTTTTCGAAGAAAATTTGAAATTTCAATGCAATAGTACTTAAATTTTAGGGAAAAAGTAAGAACTAGGTGTCTTTCTAACCTCCCTAACCACAATAAAATGGTAATATTTTTTTAAAATATTTTAGATATAACTAGAGGACGAATGTCCTGATGTGATGCATATTTTTTTGTAATTTTTTTCCATGTAAATAATTAATTATGAATTTTTTATTACAACTTTTAAGAAACATAAAAAAACTTGTTTGTCTGACCACCTTAACTTGGTCAAAACTTCATGAAATTCGATTTTTATTTTTTAATCCTATAGTATGAAAAGCATAGAATGTGACACATGTTTTAGATTCAAAAATGTGATACAGTATGAAATCTATAGATGTTTTTCAATGAACCTATCTATAAACACGAGAAATTGACATCATGCATACAATTAGGTCATATTCATCCATTCAGTAAATAAATCAATCTCCTAAGTTCATCAAGTTAAATTAAATAAATCAACTTGATCCTAACCTCACCCTCCTTGATTAAATAAATCAAACCTTTATTTAATTAAGTCTAAAATCACCTTGATTTAAATAAATCAAAATATTCAAGTCAAAGGGGTCAAATAATCTAATCATCATCTGAACTAATCTAATCCTGATTAAATCTAATCAAATGGATGTCACATCCTCTAGCTTTTCCCACTTGCACAAATAAATCAATTTATTGATTTATTAAAATCAACATTTTTCATCAATATATCATCTTTGAGGAATACTCCCTCAAGTTTGAGTTAAAAAACAAATGGACATGTACATCCAAAAAGAAATTAATAAGCTCTTACATGTTTCTTGCACAAGTCAAACTCAACATTTAATTCAAAAATTCAAATTTGAAATCTCCCTCTCTTTGGCACATTGACCAAAATGTGCTCATCCTCCAACCTATCACAAGATGACAAGTGGCCTCTTTTGATTGGCTTGTTTTTAGTCCCACATCCTCCATGTTTGGCATTCTTTTGTCACTTTTGGCCATAAATAGAGGTCTCCTCTATTGTTCAAATCCTCCACAATCTTAGCATTTCACCTCCACAATCTCAAGCACAAATGCACCATTTTCATTTGAATCCATATCATCTTAGAATTCCATATCATTCTTCATAGCATTTTCATCATGAAGCTTAAGCAAGGATTGGGAAAGGGCTATTTTCCACAATAGCACCAATCCAATATGAGATAGAGTTTGATTCTTGCTTCCTTATGCTTTCACTTAATTCATTTGATATTTTGTTGTTTTGATTGCATTATGAAGTATGATTCAGTATTTCATAGGAGGTGCTTAGTTTTTTTTTACTTCATTTGCTAATAAATCTAATTTTTTTGATATTTGAGGTAAATGCATATTTAGCAAGCACAAAATGGCGCTAGAAGGAGGGGATTCTTATTGTAACCTTGAATTTTAAGCTAACAATGTGATTTGTTTGTTTTGATTTGTGCAAGTTTGGATTTAGGGATCCACATTTTGGTGCCCACCAATTAGAATACGAATGAGCTGAACTTATTAGAAAGATTGCATACTTAAGGGGATAAGTTTTGTTGGTTTTGGTTGATATAATATGTAGTACTATCATTAAATCTTTTGACTGTGTATAAACTAGAAATATTTCCCTTATAAACATAGTTCATATGATTATTATATTTTTGCTGCAATTGAAATAGTAGTTTATATAAATACTCTTTGCATTAATCTCAAAATCTTGTGCCTAATATAATGAGTAGACCCTGTTATATCTAACTCCTTAAAGAAGTTTTGGATAAATATTGATATCAAATGAGTATCTTGTGTGCATATTCAGAGATTTCAAATGAAATGTTGCTAAAATGGTAAGGCACTCGATGCTGGACATTTTCCTTGGTTGTTTGTAGATACACCCCCAACATTGCTAGATCATTCACTTTAATATCCTTGTGACTTCTATGTTGTGGAGGAGTGATCACATGGGAGATATCTGGTGACAATGAAGTGCGTGGAAGAAAGGATAATCAACTTCCCCATCAAACAGAGAAGAGCTTGCTATCAATGTCCATTCATTTCTAGCCACAATAGTGGACTAAAGAGTTGGTGATCACACCAAAACACAAGCCCAAAAAGCTAAGAGTGATGATAAAATGTCAAGCACCGCGTGGGAGGTGAAAAACTTCTCTAGTAGTGGTTGCTTTCTTTTCAAAGAAGACACACTCCATTGACACCACAAATCCTCAAGCCATTATTCATGTATGTTTGTTTTGCAGGGAGTAAAGTTAGCTCTATAGTATGGATAGTAAATTATGGTTGTGCTTTCCGCTGGAGCATCCGAAAAAAAATAAAAATTGAATTTTGATCGCGGAAAGTTTATTCTTTGAACCAACGCAAAAAGTACATTGCTTTAAAGAAGGGGGAAATGTAGACATGTGAAATTTACATCATGCATCCAATTAGGTCATATTCATCCATTCAGCAAATAAATCAATCTCCTAAAGTCATCAATTTAAATTAAATAAATCAACTTGATCCTAACCTCACCCTCCTTGATTAAATAAATCAAACCTTTATTTAATTAAGTCTGAAATCACCTTGATTTAAATAAATCAAAATATTCAAGTCAAAGGGGTCAAATCATCTAATCATCATTTGAACTAATCTAATCCTAATTAAATCTAATCTAATGCATGTCACATCCTCTAGCTTTTCCCACTTGCACTAATAAATCAATTTATTGATTTATTAAAATTAGCATTTTTCATAAACATGGCATCTTTGAGGAATATTCCCTCAAGTTTGAATTCAAAACAAGTGGGCATGTACATCCAACAAAGCAATTAATAATCTCTTACATGTCTCTTGCACAAGTCAAACTCAACATTTAATTCACAAATTCAAATTTGAAATCTCCCTCTCTTTGGCACATTGACCAAAATGTGCTCATCCTCCAACCTATCACAAGATGACAAGTGGCCTCTTTTGATTGGCTTGTTTTTAGTCCCACATCCTCCATGTTTGGCATTCTTTTATCATTTTTTACCATAAATAGAGTTCTCCTCTATTGTTCAAATCCTCCACAATCTTAGCATTTCACCTCCAAAATCTCAATCACAAATGCATCATTGTCATTTGAATCCATATCATCTTAGCATTCCATGTCATTCTTCATAGCATTTTCATCATGGAGCTTAAGCAAGGATTGGGAAAGGGCTATTCTCCACAATAGCACCAATCCAATATGAGATAGAGTTTGATTCTTGCTTCCTTATGCTTTCACTTAGTTCATTTGATATTTTGTTGTTTTGATTGCATTATGAAGTATGATTCAGTATTTCATAGGAGGTGCTTAGTTTTTTTTTACTTCATTTGCTAATAACTCTAATGTTTTTGATATTTGAGGTAAATGCAGATTTAGCAACAACAAAACAAATGTCTACATCTCAGTTAAATACAATTTTGACAGTCACTTTGTGTTTCTTTCTCATAGATATTAACTATTTAAAGCTTTGAGATTAAGTTTTAAAAAAAAAAAAACTAAATCCACATTAAGAATAGTGATGATTGATGAATTTTTGTCTTCCACCACCAGATGCCTTTCAGGAATGGTAAGTGTAGGACCCTAAATCTGCAATGTTCCTAAAACAATAATCACCATTAGCTTGGTTAATCAGTTTAAAACAAGCGAACCTAAGATCCCCATGAAATAATACATTAATGCTTCCCAAATGCAAATAAATGACAAAAAAGTAAACTAAATAAGCACATAAAAAGCATGATGTATGTTTATCTCATGGTGGATTGGTGCTATTGTTGAAAATAGCCCTTTCCCAATCCTTGATAATTAATCTCTATGATGAAAATGCTATGAAGATGGTGGAGTGATGATGAGCAAAATTAGTTCTCAGTTTAAGAAAATGACCTTGCATGAGATTTGTGGATCAAGATGTGGAGGATTTGCTTGAGGATGAAGCCTCTATTTAAATATTTTCAAATGCTAAGATGGCCAAACATGGAGGATGTGGGACTAAGATTGGACAAATGAGAGGAAGACACTTGTCAAGTGGTGAGTGGTTGATGCATATTGCAATTTGGTATGAGGTTTTAGATTCAAATTTGTGCAATGATACTGAGTTTGACCTTTGGAAGGGGACATGTAAAGTTATGTAAAGGCCCTCATAAATGCTCACCATTGGAATTGTACATGTCCACTTGAGAGATTCAAACTTGGAATATTCTCCCTTTATGCCAAGTTGAAAATAAAGATTTTGATAAATCAATTAAATGCAATTTCATGTGCAAGTGGCCAAATCTAGAGAATGCAAGTGGGTGAGATTAGCATTTAATCATGGTTAGATTAAATTAATGATGATTAGGTTAGTTTGAATTTTAGGACTTGGATATTCGATTTATTAGATGTAATATGATTTGGATTTAATTAAATAAAAGGATTGATTTATTTAATTAAAATGAGGGTGATGGGATCAAGTTGATTTATTTGATTTAAAATGATGACTTTAGGAGATTGATAAATAAACTTGATTTATTTGCCGAATGGATGCATATGACTGAGTTGAATGCATTATGTCAATTTGACATGTCTACATTTTGCCCCTCTTTGAAGCAATGTACTTGTTGCGTTGGTTCAAAGAATAAACTTGCCGCAATCAAAATTTAATTTTTATTTTATTTTTTGGATGCCCTAGCAGAAAGAAGTACACTAGTACATTGCCCCCTCGAGAGATTGAGCGAAAACATTCGATTTGAGGGTCAATCTCACGATAAAGAGGTTCAAAATGGATGGTTATGGATGATGATGCAAATGAGATGATTTTGATGCTTAGAATAACAAATCTATATTATCCTAAACAACTTAAATGATGATATGATGCGATAATGGATGAGATGGTTGAGGTGATATGTTGTGATTATGCAAATGTATGTGAAATGAACTATGTTTCCTATTATGTATGATATGAATGATATGTGCTATGCTGACAGTTTTGTGGATGCAAGATGGATGCATGATGGATGATGATGTTAGCGTGGAAATGAGATGATGACAAGAGGATCCCACAATCCCATGGTCCGACGAGACTTTATTAGAGATGATGATGGTGATAGATGATGATGATGATGATGATGATTTTCTTATCAAGGATTGGGATTTTTAAAAGGGCTACTTACCTTATGTTTGATAACACACATAGGCACGATGCATCAAGGTAAAAAGAACCAAGATGGCATTGTACCTAGTGCGATGGACTTTGACTCGAAAAATAGATAGGAGTATTCTTGTTCACACTTGACATACAGAAACCTTGCTAGGACGTACCTAACAAAGCAAGTATTAGCCAAATTATTTTACAAGAACATCCAACAAGCACAACAGACAAAAGATAATGATCATTGCCCCATTCTTGTCTCTCTAAATCCTTCATTTGGATATCATCGAGAGGTCCTTGGAATGAGCACAATAAGATAAATAAAAAGAAAAGATCAAGTGTGCAAACAAGTCAATGTTCTTCATATCTCTAGCCAAAAGGAATTTGTTTTGATAGGATAAGAATCCAAGGTGATATCCAAAATGATGCCCATTGTCAGAACGATATATCCTAGGACATGCATTGTACAGGATGATGAGTATTTGATAAGTTGATTGATAGGCTGTTGATATAAGGTCGACTGACATGTTTGCGATTGATCAAGAGTTTGATTTTGCGTTTACAAGATTTGTTGTTTGCTTTTGATTTTACGGTTGAAACTTGCTTTTGCTGATTGTTGTGATTGTTTCTGTTTGTGTTGCCAAAGGATGAAAGTAATGATCAGTTTATTATGGATGATTGATTATTGCGGGTGCTAGGGAGATGAGACTAATGGATTTTTTTAAATATTTGGATGTTTTTGACGTTTTCGGAATGTTTTGAGGCTATTTTTGGTATTTTCAAGATTTTCAAATGTTTTGATTTTTGATTTTTTGAATGTTTTGGGGTTTTGATGTTTTTCGAATGTTTTTTAGATTTTGATGTTTTTCGAATGTTTTTGGATTTTGATGTTTCTCAAATTTTTTTGGATTTTGATTTTTTTTTAATGTTTTAGTTTTTGATGTGTTTTGGATGTTTTGGATTTTCACATGGTTGTGATTTGGATATGGACATGTGTGGCGATGCTGGGTTGTTTCTTTGTTTGGGATTTTGTTCGAGACCAAGCTAAGGTTGATTGATTGGATTGATGGATGGATGATGATGATAACATTGTTGAGATACACAACAATGCAGGACTGATTGTCGGGATTGATAATGATAACAGTATTTGTTGGTAGCACAACAATATGATTCGGTCAGTCGAGTTGATGATGATAACATTGAGGATGCACAACAATGCAAGGATAAGATGATGATGGATTGATTTAATTTGATCCAGGAAGTGATGATAACATTGTTGAGGATGCACAACAATGCAAGGATAGTTTTTAAGCAACACAATGATATCCTTATGATTTCTTGATTGGATTTGATTGATCATGATTGATGAAGCTTGATTTGGAACAAAAGTTGTTTGAATGATTTGATGTGATTTTTGAAGGGTGTGTTTGATGCAACTGATATTGGTTGTTTGATTGATGTTCGATTGAAGATGAAGCTTGATAAGGACATGTTTTCGTCAAAATATGCCATGGGCTAGTGATTTATATTTTTTCTCACAAGTGGTTTGACCAATTTGATTTCATGTTTTACCAATGTTCAGATCGCCACATAAGTTGGAGGACATGGATCAAGATTTATTCTCAAAATAAGATGCCAATATCTGCCCCCAGTGTCTAGCAATGTAGGGAATGTCGTAGATGGATGCTCGGATAGGTGTATGGATGGATGGATATGGATTATCTTGCGATAAGATAAGGTGTTTAGATAAAGAATTCTCATTTGGATAATGCTTCATTGCTCAGATAATGCTAGGGTAGGATAGGATCAATGAAAATAACCCATGTCGAGATGTTTACCGTAAGCAAGCATGAAGTGTACCCCAAACTTTCATCAAGATCAAGATAATTTGGACTATGGATGGAGATGGATGAAAATGGATTAGATGAATGGTTTATAGATGAATGGATTTATTATGGATAAGATGGATGGAATGTTGGCTTTTATTATGGATGGGATAAGATGCTTTCACCTGAAGTGGCACACGTAGATGCTCGATTCTACACATGACGCCTGTTTGCCAGGTTTTCATCATGGTCTTGCCCAAAGCGCCGCCCATGTGGTTTTCACTATAGGACGATTTTTCTCATTACTATTTTCAATCATTTTTCTATTTTTTTGGATTTTCATATTTTTTTGATTTTTTTGGTTTTTTTTTAAAGATTCATGCTAACCCACCTGGTGGTGTTGATGTAGATGATTCTATCATAATGTGCCATTGCTATGCTGCTTGAAGAAGTTGCTTTGCTAAGATACGTGCACTTGAATGCAACTTCTGAGATTTTTTATCTGCTTTGTTGATACTGGAGTTGACTTTGTCTTGGTGAGCATATCGTGATAGAGTGCCTGCTGAATCCTTATGATAAAGGGTCATTGTCAATACATGGTCGATGTGATAATTGGATATCATGTGTGGAGGTGTGAATGGAGTGTGTTTAGGGATAAGAGATGGATTGGTTGACAGTTTGGAACCTTTGACTCTCCAAACTTGGGAAGATGAGCAATGATGAGTGGATATGAAAGTGTGCATGGAATTAGGACCAACTGCTTGATACACTTTGTATGTCACTTGAAAAGCCTATTTTTGCTTTTGTGGAAATCTTTGATGGATACCTTTCCCTTTTTTATTTTTCCCCATAGTTTCTCTGACTAATGGAGTTTGATAGGGATGATCTTTCTTTGTATTCTTTGCTACCCATTTGCATTTGATTTTTCCATTATGCCTTCCAGCTTCTTTTTCTTTGATAACATTCTTCATACTTTGATTCAATTATTTCTTTCGACGTTGGTCCCAATTCATGGATGGGATGATGGGTGGATGAAGATTCATGATGTGGCTGGTTGTAGTATTGGCAATGGTTTCACCATAAAGATTCTTCGTGCTCCCTATGTTGACATTTGCTTGAGACATAGTTGTCCCCAGTATGGTGGTAGTAGTACCTTCATGCTTTGATTCTGCATGTTTTGAGAGCTCCTGTTTAGAGTGCATTTTCTGACAAATGACCACTGTAGATGATATTGTTTCAATTCGCCGCTCTGCTAACTCTAGATTATACTGTTCTATCTAACTTGCTTCCTTGTGTGGATAATATTTGATATCTTTATTCATGATGTCCTTAGTCTGCATTTGTGATATATTTGATACTGTTGTTGACAACTCTGTTTGACTAGAGGAATTAATAATCTACTCTTTTAATGTAATAGAATCTTGTTCTAGATGAAGATCATCTACGTGTCCATCCATAGAAAGCATCTCATGGGTAGATGGAGGAGTATGCACTACATGGATATGATCATCTTTCATAGATAGGAGAGTTTCTATTAGATTATTGTAGTATCTTGAAGATACAAATTCTTGATCTCGAATGATTTCAGGGTTCCTTTCGTCATGCTTTGGATCAAGTTCTTGACATGGGTCAGTTTCAAAGGATGGATCACTTACAAAGGATTCTTGGATGTCGTTATTAGACATGGTAAGTGGTTCAATATCTTCAAGTATCAATTTTAGGGTTTCTTCGGTATCTGTAACCATGAGGTCAAAGGATGTCAACATGTCTTGGAAGGGACCATTGCTAGACCTTGGTGAAAGATTCTAATCATGCTTTGGAATAAATTCTTGAGATATGTCCTCTAACTCATAAGGCAATGTAGAGACATTTTCAATATGATCATTGATCAATGAATCATACATTATGTCAATTGGATCAAATAATCCTAACACTCCTTGAAAGAGATCACTAAAAAGTGGCTATTGATGTATGGTGAATTGATCATCGGATTGTGTAGATACATCCTCAATGTGCTCCTCGATGGAGAGGTTTTGTTCATTGTTTTTGACAATTGCAGTGGAGATATTGTGAATGTCTTCGACCATAGAGTCAAGTGATGTTGATATTTCTTGAATTGGATCATTATCAAGTATTGTTGGTGGATTTTGATCGTGATTCAAAAGTGACTCTTGACATATGTCGATTTGATCATTGGATGAAGTAGACATAGCTTCAAGGTGCTTAGTGATGGATTGATCTTGATCCTTGTTCTCAACAGTTGTCATTTTTTTTGTTTGTGCTTGTGTTTGTTGAGTAGCTTGAGAGGCTTGGGCAACTTTTTTAGTTTTTCTTGCTTGTTGCATAGCTAGATATTTTTGGATGGCCTTTTGGTAGGCCTGGTGAGCTTTTAGCGCAATGTCATATTGTCTTGCTGCATTTGGTTTTGGTGGTAGTGGTGGCGGATTCGAAATTGTGTTGGATGTAGTGACAAGTCATTGAGATACATTTGGAGTGATCATGGTAATGGGGGGTTAAGATGTGATGGATGGGATAGTGGTGGTTGGAATGATTGAAGTGATAGGGATGGTCGGAATGATCGAGGTAATAGGTCCTTGGGAGACCACATTTTGATTTGGGATCAACGTTGTTGTTTGATTAGATACCATACATTGGTGCTATGTCGATGGTATATTTGATGTGATGGCTTTAGGTGGATTGATTTGGATGGAGTGATTGGTGCTAGGTAAAGGGGGAATCCCTAAACCAAGGAATGATGTTGGTAATGGTGGTGGAGATTTCCCTTGGCGCAATGCCTCAACTATTTTGGAAAGTTCCTCAATTTGATCTCGCCAAATTTTTTCTTGATTTTGATCTTGACTGCCTTGATATAGTTGATTTTGCTCTTGTTTAAGCAGATTTGGAGTGTGTAGTTGTGTTTGATTTTGGACAATGTTCTGATTTACGATGACACTCAGATTTGGTATGATAGGTTGGAATTGACCATTGTTCATGTTGGGAATATTTGTATGATTTGCAAATGTATCCATCCCAAAGTTGGTTGGATTCATGTTTCAAAAACTTGTACTTGGTATGTTTTCATTTGGCATGTAGGGATTTGATGGGATGACATTCATTTCAAGGCTCATGCATTGATTGTTCGATTGATAGACTTGTAGGTTTGGACTTGGATTTACCATCGGGAAATGTGTTCCAATCTTTGATTTGGGCATACTCACACTTTTTGTTCTATTGACACTTGTCGAAGGTAATGGTCCCATGTATGGATTGTATAAGTGTGAGTTTTGATAATAAATCGGCATTGTAATTCTTTGAAGATTCAATTGATTTGGATTACTCGAGAGGTATGGATCAAGTTTTTATTCCATGTTCTGCTTGTGTTTTAACCTTGTTGCGAAAGTAACCTCTAACGTTCTTAGGACTAATGACGAGATGAAGGATGAAATGTGGTGAATGATATGAGTGTTGAACGTTTAGGGACTTTGGATCAATGCTAGACTTAGGGTTTGATTTTGATTGTTTTTTATTTGGATGATGAACTTGTAAACCCTAAGATGTTGGATGTGATCTTTAGGATAAACGTTGTTCAAGAAAGTGATAATTTAATTAAGTGTGTGAGGAAGGATTCATCCAAATACACTCAACTAAGCAATTGACTTTGGTTTGGTTTTGAGGATGATTTACCCAAGTCTAGGATGATGTTTTCAAATCTCTAAAGTTGTTTGGATGGATGAAGATGATAAATGTTTGGGGTGGATGAGGTGTTTGATTTGATCCTAAATGAACCTAAGAAGAACTTTGTTTACTAGGCCAAGATATTGAAGAACACACTTTTCTCTAAGAGTAATTTCAAAATAAAAAAAAAGCAATGTTTTGCATGAAAATCACATGACCAAAAGATATCAAGCACATGTGTGGGGTCCAATTTGTTATCTTTGCTTAGTGGATTCTTTTTACCACAAACACACTCTTGATTAGTTTTCAAACTGAATGTCCAATGTCACAACTTCTTTTCGTCCCACAAAGTGCTATGTGGAAGTTCCAAGAAATCAGGACAAGGGTTGCCTAATGTTGACCTTTGTAAGAGCAAATTAAGATGTAAAGCCAATTACTTAGAAACCTCTAAGGACATAATCCCCAGGGTAAGCAATAGTTCTTGGGTTTTGTCAAAGGTATTTGCTCTAACTAAGGGGTTCAAAATTTTGATGATGATGCTGAATGTTGGTTTTCCAATGTTTTCGATAACGC
Organism: Sequoia sempervirens; assembly: GCA_007258455.2. NCBI lineage: Eukaryota > Viridiplantae > Streptophyta > Pinopsida > Cupressales > Cupressaceae > Sequoia > Sequoia sempervirens. The sequence continues at coordinate 153,863,042 of VDFB02373365.1, forward strand.
ACTATGTTTTCAAACAAGCAATGTAACATCCTAGCTCAATTGGTACGTTTTTCTTGGTGGGCTTGCCTCATGCCCTTCGTAGTAGAAGAGATGATTTTACATGCAACCAAGGATAAAATATAAAGGTATGTTAAGAATGAAGTCTTAATCTCTATATTTCAACCAAGATCAGACATGGCAAGTAACTTCTTGGAATCTAAGTTCCAATGCACCACTTTGATAAACTCATTGGATGGACTGGATGGCAACTACAAACAAGGTTCTTAATGACACAACATCAGGGACATGGCACCTTGCGAGTGTCCAGCAAGCCACCAAAGGCTTTAATCCATCCTACTAGGGGCTCTTATACATTTTATAGTAGTACCCCGTTCTGAAAGACACTGTACAACTAAGGCCTACATACCATGAGGACTTGACAGTTTAGTCTTATCCATTTATATATTGGCCTAAATGAAAAACTGGTTGGAGTCACCTTCGAGTTCTCCTTTCAGATGTGTCTCTTAGGTAGGCCCCTCTAAAGGTGACTCAAAGCAATAAAATGCATTTTGAGTGTTTCTCTTGCACCCTAAATCGCACGAAGTGCAAGGGGAGAGGATACGCACTCAAAATACACTAAAGACAAGATCACACAAATTAAGCACTTGTTCATTTTAGCCTCAAAGCAAACATGAATTCATTTTAGAGCACCAAACTTGAGTGTGAAGATTGCCTTGTTCATTTTTAGAACCCAAATAAAAAAACTAGTATGTTTTTAATGTTTAGTTTTAGAACAACTTTGAAATAATCAAGAAAATGATTGATTTTAAATTCAAATTGAAAGCAAGTTGTCCTAGAACAGAAAATGAAATCAAGAAATGAATTTCTCAAGTTATTGCAATAAGCATTAAAAAATGCTTTTTCCAAGTTCAAGTCCCCACTTTCTGATTCAAATTTGTTGTTCTTTGATTCCTACAACTAATGACAATGATTCTAAATCTGTGTGAATATCATTTAGTCACCATGACTCCAAATCTGTAGAAATTCATGATATAAGCTGCACAAAGAAATATGTCAAGCACAAAAAATAAATGAATCTCCAAAAAGATAAAACAACATTCTAGTCAGAAACCTTTATTGTGGAATTTGCATGATAGTTAAGATATTTGCATGATTTCCTCATAAATGGCATAAGCACAAGTTAAAATATTATGTTGAATCAAGAGATAACCTTTACTATACCCCAATTCTATACAGCCATTAATGAAGACAACAAGATTAAGATACAAATAAAGCCAATAGAAATGAGGAACATTGATATCAATGAGATAAGCGTAGGAAAAGCATGTTACCTACTGTTTGAAATGATGCTTTAGTAAGGAATGTAACCTTTTGATATGATGTTTCACCTTTATCTTACACATAGCATCCTTATATCTTACTTCCCACGCTTACCCCTGTATGGTATGTCACCTTAACACTAACTTTTTGCTTTATTTTACACACCATTCTACTGCACACGCTACCATGCAACGTCTCTTGGTGATTCCCTATCTTATCCTTCCATTTTACCACTTGCCACTGTCAGACTTTCCACACAGCCTTGGAGAAATCGTTGCAACAAGTACTTGCAACTCATAAATAATTTCTCCTGATTTCTTTCGATGGGGACATTTGATTAAATGCAGTTCATAAATGTGCGCTACTTCTCAAGAAATGTTAAAACAAAATGTGGTCTAATGAAATGAACTGCAAGCACCGCCACCAACAACCTTAAATGAATGTTAAGAGATTTCATTTCCCTTCTGATTTTCCAGTTTTTACATTAGCAGTAAAACCTATAGATTATTTTGAATTCTGCATGAATGTAGAAACTTTCAAGCTAATGCGATCGTCAGGCAATAAGAAATATAGTGGCGTACAATGCAAGAAGCTTTTAATCAACTGTCATAGGAAACTTTTAAAGGATGGTTTGTTGGGAAGATGAAAAAATCTATAACTTTCATGAGTAAACAGAGAAGAATAAATTTAAGGGCAATATAATGCAATGAAATGAAATCCCAAACATGTTCCGCATATGCTTTGTCAAAGATATCCTTCCACCTAGGAATTCAAATTCAAGAAAAAATCCTTTGGGAATTCAAGCTTAGAGTCCCGCCCAACAACCATTTAAAAAAAAAATCCAAACTAATGTATTTGACAAGCATAAAGCCGTATTTAATAGCCTTTTGGCAAGCATCTTCCTAGCACAAGAAATATACATGTGAACATAGACAAGGCGCCGAAATCTACTAGCAGGAAGACATAGACAAGCTGTGTGAGATAAATGCGTTGATCAAATGCCACCAGCGAACTCCCCACTTTTGGACATGTTGTAATAACTTCCAATTTAAATGCAACTGGTAGGTGCAAAGCTTAAAAGAAAAGTAAGTTTCATAGGGAATGCGTTTGGTAGGTGTAAAGCCGATTTGCTAACCTTTACTGGCATCTTTACTGTCTGTACCAAAGACAGGACCTAGAAGTCTATGAAAAACGTAAATTTTGTTGCTTTGGCAGACATGTACACAGAAAGGACAAGGCGTAGGTGTATGGACTATTTTCTACCTATGCTTAACTTGATTGGAATTTTGGAATCCCTTGAGTGTTTGTGATGATGTAAGTCTTGGGAGGAAAAATTCTAACGTAATGGTCACGCTTTTATTCCCACGTTTTCTTCCTTTTAAGGTAAGAATCTCGTGTCCCGACAATCTAATGTTCATTCATATCTTTATCTTCTGCTAATTCTGAAATTCCATATATTTCTAATAAACTTAGATTTTGTGAATTCTACAACCTTTCCAGCATCCTCCCTACCTGCGCACAAATGGGAGTATAGAGAAGCACGCGAATCACAGAATGCCAGACGTGATCTCACGAGCAGCAAAAATGTGACTGGCAAGGCGTTAAAAAGAGAGGCTGCAATTAAAAACTTTTACAAACTTTCCATTAAATGAACTTTGTCAGTGCATAACAGAAAAAGTGAATAATTTATTTTGAAAAGATTCAAGTAAATGCATTTGACAGGTATAAAGACAAATCTCTCAGCCTTTACCAGCCTCCCTGTGTTAAGAACGACGTTTTTGTAAGAGGGTACATATATACATCAAAACACAGATAAGAGAATGCTTGCAAATGTTGTAGTTGTGACTTCCCTCGTAGACAAGCGAGTAAATGCTATTGGCAGGTTTAGACCCGAATTCCACAACCATTGGAAATGTATTAGATTGGAAGCATGAGCACGTATTATCCCTGCATAGCATATCAAACAACTAAAAAAAACAGCAATTTGTTGGGCGCAAGGATCCACACTATAGACCAACACTTCTTATCAAAGCATAACAAACATACTTTTCAAAGCACACAACTATCTATAGGAAACAATGCTCTTGAAAAGGAATTCTATACAAATGCTTTAAATGAAGCAAAAGAGACAGAGGCATTTGCAAAGGCACGTGGAAACAAAGAAACTAAAGCAAAGCTTGGGCATCATTTATATGAAGCTGGAGAACGTGAGGCAGCACTTGTACAAGCACTTGAAGAGTTAAAAGATACTCTTAGCAAAACAGAATATCAGGCAGCGTCAACATTAAATCAGTATAAACTTTGACAAGAAAGTTTCAACATAATCAATGTACAGTAGGCTGCCAGTTATCCATGCGTTCAGTATTTAGATAAATGAATGATATTGATTTCTCATAATGAATGACATAGAACATAACATAGATAAGATTACTAAGAGTATCAACATGATAAAATGCCCTCCTTCTAGCACCATTTGTAGGACCCTAAATCTGCAATGTTCCTCAAACAATAATCACCCTTAGCTTGGTTAATCAATTTAAAACAAGCAAACCTAAGATCCGCATGAAATAATACATTAATGCTTCCCAAATGCAAATAAATGACAAAAAAGTAAACTAAATAAGCACATAAAAAACATGATGTATGTTTATCTCATGGTGGATTGGTGCTATTGTTGAAAATAGCCCTTTCCCAATCCTTGATAAATAAGCTCTATGATGAAAATGCTATGAAGATGGTGGAGTGATGATGAGCAAAATTAGTTCTCAGTTTAAGAGAATGACCTTGCATGAGATTTGTGGATCAAGATGTGGAGGATTTGCTTGAGGATGAAGCCTCTATTTTAAAAATTTCAAATGCTAAGAGTGCCAAACATGGAGGATGTGGGACTAAGATTGGACAAATGAGAGGAAGACACTTGTCAAGTGGTGAGTGGTTGATGCATGTGCAAAATTTGGGAAATGTGTCCAAGAGGGGGGAAATTTGAATTCAAATTTGTGCAATGAATGTTGAGTTTGACCTTTGGAAGGGGACATGTAAGAGACATCTAAGGCCTCATAAATGCTTTGTTGGGTGTACATGTCCACTTGGGGGGAGATTCAAACTTGGAGAATATTCTCCCTTTATGCCAAATTGAAAATAAAGATTTTGTTAAATCAATTAAATGCAATTTCATGTGCAAGTGGCCAAATCTAGAGAATGCAAGTGGGTGAGATTAGTATTTAATCATGGTTAGATTAAATTAATGATGATTAGGTTAGTTTGACTTTTAGGACTTGGATATTTGATTTATTAGATGTAATATGATTTGGATTTAATTAAATAAAAGGATTGATTTATTTAATTAAAATGAGGGTGATGGGATCAAGTTGATTTATTTGATTTGAAATGATGACTTTAGGAGATTGATAAATAAACTTGGTTTATTTGCCGAATGGATGCATATGATTGAGTTGAACGCATTATGTCAATTTGACGTGTCTACAGTAAGTGACTGCATAGGGGGGTTTTTAAGCCTTTCATATGACAGAGGCTACTGGTTGAAAGGTGAAGGCATTTAAAACATTGTTGCATAAATTGTTTATATGTCTGCCACCACATTTACAATTGTAACATTTGGCAAAACTCCTCCAGGAATTTTTGGTCTTGGCTATCCATAGTCTTTTACAAAATTACATTTTTTTTCTTTAGAGAGGATGTTGGTCAAAGGCCAATGGTCTATCAAATAGGTCATGTGTCCTCCTGTTTTGATCTTTGCACAAAATGATGTAGACAAGATCTTTGTTGACCTGCACAATCCACAATATTTCCTCTTTTAATTTTCTATGTTACTGACATCAATAGAGATTTGAAGGTTATACTATATCGATAGTGATTGATTCTATTAGATTTATTTGTGGTTTTGCATATTGATTCATTTCTTCAAATCTCTTGCTTGACCCAAGTACTTGATAGATAGTTGTATCAAATAAAAGCTTTTTTTTTTATGTCAGGTAATCATTGATCTTTCTACAAATTCTAAAGTGAAGGGCAAGGGCAACACATTTAAAGAGAGTACAAGTAGTCTATTCTTTATGATATTTGACGCTAACCAAATAATTCCCAGGAACTTGGTAACTGACAGAAAAGAAAATAGGCAGCATAGTCATCGATCACCATTAAAGTTTAAAAAGGTGAAGTATGTTGTGCACTGGGCTGTTGAGATTAAAGAGTAGTGGTGCTTTGATTTAATCATTATGCAATTTTTCAAAGAGTGCAGTCTTCATTGAAATATGTAAGCACAAAATATTTGAATGATCAAGAGCAGATCCCTACCCCAAAGGCACTCCGCAAGGAAGGGTTGCAGCCTTTCATCCTCCAAGCCAAGGAATTCATGACATTAACTTCTATTAGATTAGTTTTTGTGCGCCTACTAATAGTGTTTGCTTGAAATGTTCTTAATACCTTTTTTAGATCTTTGCATAGATCCTACAATCATTAAAGAATTTGGTTCTACACCTGTCAATGGTAGAAATTTCCCAAAGTCTTTTCAACACAATTTTTGTTGCATATATCCAACAATGATTGTGTTCCATGGGATCAGTCTTCTGGGAGATACTCTATGAAAACATTCATGTTCCTTTTTCATGCGTCCCTGTTGTTGCTTGCATTTTTTACTAGGGTAGTTTGCATTTGCAACATCTGCCAAAAGCATATCTATCATATATGTTGTCCAACAAAATTCCACTTCTAGCACTTTTTGGTGTAGGTTCAAATAGATTTATAAGCCCCCTATTTCCAACCATTGGTGGTTGTGGCGGAATCCGTATCAACACCAAAGAATGGCGTTTGCATAGAAATTTTTAAATGTTGTTTAGAGTGGGAAAAAAGTAAAAAATCTTATCTTGAGCTTCGACCAATATATCATAAACGTATTAATTGCAGCTATCATTCGAGTCTATATTTAATATTTATGTCGTAATATTTGTTGTTATGAACAAGAATATTGGGTGTCGATTGCACCATACTTACACGCTATTTAGATGCATAGATTTTGACAATGATATGACATCCTGAGTTTGGCGCATAAAACATACGGGAGGGGATTGTTGATGGTTAAAACAACACAACATTAAAATAGAATATCACTATTTTATTTCTCCTGAAAGAGAAAGATCACACATGGAGATCTAACTCCCAAGGTCCTGGTAATCGGTTCTCGATTATGCTGATTTCACTCAATGGTTGATACAACCATAATGTTCAAGGGGCCTTTACTGGTAACAAAGAACAAGAATGCATAACATCAAGTAGTCTACGTTTGGTGGTTTCAAATAAAAGAAAAAGATGGAATAGAGCTTTAAATCAAAGAAACATGAATAAAATCCTTACGTATCCAGACATGCAGATTAATCAATGAGTGTTCATTCTAACTAACAACAACTACAACAAGATGCAATCCATAGAATAAACTATGCTACTACATACATCCATAATGCTAATTCAGATATCATCAACGTTCACTAATCTTACTTCAAATAAATTATTCACTCATCATTCAAACCACAGATCAAATAAATACAATAACAATTTAATTCACAGATAATCCAATGATATGACCTTCAATCCAATTCCTTCTATTGAATTTCATCAAATAAAGAACAATTGAGCACAAAAAACCACTAGCGTATGGATTAAACATACATCATTAACCTTACCAAAATGGATCCAAACATTCAAAATCATCACAAAAAAATGTATGAAAACTATAAAATAATCAGACTTTTTACTTAACTTTCCAGAGTATATTTCTAAAACATTAAAATCCTAGATCTAGTTTCTATCTTCTATCCTCAACTAGCTGATCTTTCTTCAATTAGCTGACCTTTACAAAGTAGATTCTAAAAGTACATATAGGGTGCCACATGCACCAGATTCTCAATCATTAATCAAGATCCACAATTCATGGAGTTGAAACTGAATGTAGAAGTGGACTCAAGAACCCATGCTTTCAAGACTAATCTCTCTGTTGTACAAAAGGGAAATCTGATACTTCAAGAAGGAAGTGAAACACATAGATCAGATTCAAGGTTGAATTTATGTTAAGATCCAAAAAAATAGGAGAAGAGTAGATAGTGCATGGTAACAAGAGTCAGTCACATTTTCACTGAATGCTCTAGAACGTACTCATCAAAATTGGAGAACACCTATTGAAGAGAATCCAAATCCAGCCCATCCAACCAATTACCTTCAAATTTGATTCTTTCCAACTCCGCGGAAACCAACCCTTGTATCTCCTTTAGCTTGATTAGCTCCTTGGCAGTTCTCACCTCCTCTCAAATATCCATAAATTTATCTAGCAATAAATTTTTCCCATCATCTCCTTTCTGCATGATTTCCTCAAACCTACCCCTCCATTTCTCTCTTAGTTTATCCAAAGATAGTCCTTCTTTGTTGGAGGGATCCAAGTTGATGAAAATGGCCACAACTGTCTCTAACTCAGTCATCTATTGATTCAAGTCCTTACTCATTTCCCAGACTTCTTCTTGATGTCCATGCATAATTCTAGACTTGTATCTTATGAAACTCATGGTTTTCTCTACAAAATCTTCTTCACCTAGCTCAAGAATTGAATATTCTACCAAGGTAGATTTTGGCACTTTTTTGACATCTCCAATCCTTTTAACATATTCCTTATATTCATTATCCTGCTTGTCCAAATCCTTAGCCTGCTAGTCTAGATCTTCTGCTAACTCAAGAGCAGCTTTATGAATCTTAGAGCCTTCAATAAGAACCTCATTAGCCTCCTGGTTGAGCTTATCCAACCATTTTTCCATCATCCCCATCTTGCTTTTCATCTGAATCAGATCATTTTCCTCCCTCTTTGTTAACAAAACTAGGGATTCAGGAAGAGCAGCCTATTGAGAAATGGGACTAGAAAAATCCTTCAAGAAACCATGGAGCTGATCTAACTAAGCCATAAGCTCATCCTTCCTTTTCTTATCCTTAATCATTCGATTTTTAGTTGAAGAAGCCATAATATCAATCAAACTCATCTGTTGATTTCTTGTAGGCTTTCCCAAATTCACTACCCCCAACTGATACTCAATTATTTGCATGTCATCATGACTCTTCTCTATTATAGGTATGGCACATTCAACAATGATCTCTCCAACATCATTGAGCCTAGTGGAATGAATAACTTGAGCCTTCTTCTTAGGTTTCTCTTTCCCAATTTCTTTCATCATTTCTTCCCAGTTCAACAGTTGTGGTTGAACAACTTGTTTTCTCTCTAAGTCCAATTTTAGCCAAGTAGGGGCAATAGGAGTAGTGGTTGCCTGGGCTGAAGAGGAAGCAACCGTGGTGGAATATAGAGGTTGCAACAATGTAAGCTTTGGTTGAGAATCAACCTCCTGCACATTTTGTTGATCACTTTTCTCCCTTTCCTGTGCTAGCTTTTCTGCTTCTTCTTTATCCTTTTGATCCTGTATCCTCTTATCCTCCAGCTCCTTCTTTAAACATTCCTCTTCCTCTTTATTCTTTTCCAACATTTCATCTCATTGCTTTTTCAATTCTTCAACATAATCCCATGCTTCCTTGGACTTCTTCGCATGTTCAACCATCTCAGCAGCCTCCTTTTCCCTTTTCAAGTGTTCTTGCTCTTCCCTTTTTCTATAGGCCTCCTCTTGTTCCTTGAGCTTAGCTTCAACAACTTCTTTTTCTCTCCTTTGTTGAGCCTTTCCCTCTTCAATAGCGTGAATTTTCTGCTGCAACATTAACCTATCTCTTTCTTCTTGAATTTGGAGCTCCTGCTCCTTTTGTTGTTGCTATTGAGCTAACTCATCAGCCTTTACTTTATCTTCCAACTCCTTCTGCTTGGCCACAAACTCAGATTGTGCCTTGGCCTCCTCTTCCTATTGCTTACCTAATGCCTTAGCTTGTGCCTTACCATTAGCTTCCCTTTTAGCATCTTCAAAGAGCTTCCATTGATCTTCTTCATTCAATATATGTTCAATGCCTACATCATCTGTCATATCCAAAGATGTTGATACATGATGCTCTTTATCAGAGGGATTCTTTTCTGAATCTATTTCTATATTATGTATTTCCACCTCATCCTCCATTTTCCTCAAGGCTTCTGCTTCACCATGAAGAGATCCCTTTGGTGATTCTTGATCTAACTCTTGTGAATCAAAGGGCTGAGTAGGTAAGTCCCCTGCAACAAATGTAGAAGCCCCTACATCTGCAGTTGTTTCATCTTCCTGCCCTTTTGGAAGGTCCTGAGGAACCACCTCTTCTTCTTGAGCAATGGAAGGCATAAACTCTAAAGGTTCCTTAGGTGCCATCCTTCTCTTTTCCCTTTTGTATCCTTGGGTGGTACCTATACCTTTCCTTTTCTTGGATGATGTATCCTCGGCCTAATTAGCTCTTAAACTTACCCATTGAATACTCCTATCTAGGACCAGTCTTGCAACCTACATTATGTCAATGGTCTCATTAGCATTCCAATCTATTGGATCTAGATCCCTAGTTCCAATGTTATCTATATCATACCCAGGATCCAACACTATCCCATCGTCAAATAATGTTTCAAGAATGTCTTCCTTTATCCCAAATTCAATCATGAGTGGGATAGGTATCCTTTCATAATTTCTTCTCCTGAGATCATAATCATCTTGCAGATCCTCCCAATAATCCTCCAATAGATTGAAGTTCTTCTCAAAAACCCTAGGGAGCAAAGCCCTCATCTTATGCTTGGGGTCATAAAATTTCCTAGTAGTGTACAAGCCCAACTTCAAATAAATTAATTCATCACAAATAGTCTTTCTTGCCTAAATGTGTGGACAACAAAAGGCCCCTAACTTCATTAGAAACTTATGGCACCCAATCTTATGTTTGTTGCTAAATTGGAGATTCACAGCTAAGGCTTGATAGATAAATTCCATTAAAATGATCCTATCACCACAACATCTTGGTAGCAAATGGGGGTGACCTTCAAATCCTGCTATCCTGAAGTAAGTGAATGTGGGGTACTAGATAAACCAATGTCCCCACTCATTCACAAAAGCCATTGCCTCCCTGCTAAGTCTATACCCAACATCACCATTAAGTTTGTTGATAATGACATAAAGAAAAGCATCATATACCCTTCTATAATGTCGGTTTGAAGCCTACAAGGTGAGCTGGTTATAATACTCCCACACCTTCTTATGTCCTTAGGCTTCTCCTAATATACCCAATGTTTGAAGTCTAGGAAAAATCCCCACACAGGAAACTACACCACATAGGAGGTCATAAAGACATAATTGGTTTCTCTCACCTTTACCATTTGATTATGAATGTTGTCTGATACTATCATAGACCAGTCAAATTTTTTCCTCCCATCCAAAATAGTTTGAATGAAAGGAAACATCCATTCTTTAAATGATGAAGCATCTCTTTTACCAAACACCCTAGAGAGGAACATGATCATATCTCCAATTTCTTTACTGAAGTCTGCCCTCTTAGGCTGGTCTGGAAGCTTGGTCGGAGACTTTTTCTCCACCCTCATCAAAATCTTATTCATGTGAGCCCTATTCCTCTCCTTGTTATCACTATAAAGCTTCAAGGCTTCTGCCTCATTCAATAGCGTAGGATTCTTGGGATCAGGTAAATGAAACAGGAATTTGATCATTTGAGGTGTGAAGTCAATAATGACATTACCTTTCACATCCACATAGTGCCTAGTAGCACGGTTATATGCTCCAGCTACTTCAAGAATCAACTCCAGACATTGAATAGACAGGGGGAAGAGTGCAACATGTGCCAACCCGGATTGAACAATCCTTTCTGTCCTTCCCACGATCTTCTCTTCAGTAAATGTCTCCTCATGCAACTCTTGATAGTTGAAAGGACCCAAGTTGGTTTCCGTTATGTCAGTCCAGTCAGAGTCAATTTTGGTAGCAGTGAGGATAGCCTCCCTATGCTTACATCTCAAGGTATATGGGAGCTATTCGACTTTGATCTTCTTTTGCCTAGCTCCTTTCCATGAAGTTTCCCCTAGCTAGCTCCTTTGGGAAGTCTCATCTGATGCTCCTGATATCTCTTAATACCTGTAGTAATTTCCTGTATTAGATGAAAAAGGCATATAAGTTATTCTATCATATAATCATTGTTCCATCCTCCTAAGATAACATTTGGTCAAACTATTCCTTTATCAGAGGCGGGACCGAGGAAGCATCAAGCATAAACAATGTTTCATATCATGTGGCGAGACCAGGATCAGAATTGGATACAGAACAAAACAGTGTGAGCAGCAAAACTAGGACGGGAACGAGAATCAAACTGAAACAAAATTTAGTTACCCAGTTCAACTTCCTCACCCAACCCGGTTCCGGCCAGAGTAAAGACTATCATCATAATAAGGAACGAGAGAAGATCAGAGACAAAGTCGAAGGTAGGACAGGGATGGGAATTGGACTAGAAACAAAAGTTAGCCACCAAGTTCAACTTCCTCCCCAGATCCGCTTCCGGCCATAGTGGAATAAAGATAGCCAATGAAGAGTCTACAAAACAATATGGTCACACGGGTCCCCAAACCCCTGGTCATATGGGCCCCAATGGAAACTAGAAATGGCATAATTATCCCTCTAACAACTCATCTGTACAGAGGTCATTAAAACCAAGAACATGCTATATTGTAAAACCCAAATTCAGTTGATACCCTATTTCCAAAAACTAGGGCACAATGAGAAACCCATATGAAGAACTCGAAACAAATGTGAGAAAACCAGAACAGGGTTAATGAAAATCACTAACCAAGCAAGGAAACCCCCATAAAATCGAAACCCTAGTTAAAACTAGAGCATGAAAAAATGGACCTATCATGAAAGTGACAGTGGAACAAACAACAAAACCAAAAAGAAATGAAAATGACAGAAAAACACCAAACAAAACAGAAAAAAGAAAGAAACAAGCAGAAAAAACAAAAACAAACCTGAACCAAGTGAAAAAATTCACAGAATAAAGCCTCTTGTGAAAACACTAAAATGGCACAAGCGAAAGAACAAATGGGAGAACAAAAAAAAAAAAAAACCTACCTCAAAAATGCTCCTCAGGTTTGACCAAAGGTTCACCAAGATCTGCTCCACAATTCACCCCCGCGATCAAATCAATTCTCTCGAGCGTTTCCTAGCCATAATTTGTTTAAACAATTCACAGAATAAGAATAATGCAGTAGATAAGTAGGAGGTATTTTTCAGTGTGTCAAATTATGATATTGATATTAGGATTCAACCATGTAGTTTCGAGTCAAACTCATTGACCCATGTTTCATGAGTAGTGGTTCAATAAGAACCCATCTCTCATGATATCAAATGGTCCACTTAGCACTCATTGCATCTAGGTGATGCTCACAGAGGTGAAGCACTGGTCCGTCCCGGCTCATGAAACATGGGTCAATGAGTTTGACTCGAAACTACACGGTTGAATCCTGATAGCAATATCATAATAATGCAGTAGTTTAAACATAATTAAACCATTAATTGTTGATTCACACGTGCAAACAGGTTGCATTTAATGCCATAAATGTGATAGATTGGGGATGGAGCCAACGACATGAACAGACAGTTAAATTCAAGTCAATGGAACATCAAAAGGCAAGATGAACGCGGAGTTGGGTTAGAAACAAGATAGAGAAACTACACAAAGTTCCCATTTCACTTCCAACCCCAGATCCGGTCTCGACAAAAATGATCGATGAGCAAAAGAAAAATGGAGACAGGAGCGGAGACAAAACTGAAATGAAACTTTAACGAAGTTCAAATTTTCGTTCAAGTTTCGAATCTGGTCCCGACCAAAGGGAAAAGAACAATAGAACAAGGGAAGTGGGACCAGAGTGAACACTGGACCCAACCCAAACAACAAAGAAAGCAAGAAAGAAAAGAGAGAGGAAGTGAAGTTGGGATGGGAACAAAAGGTGGAAACTTAAAAACTTCCCATTTCATTTCCAACCCCAGTTCCAGTCCTGCGTGAGCGAACAAACAAAATGCAAGGAAACGACCAATGAAACAAGGGAATGGCCCATCCCAACTTGTTTTAGTAAAAAACAACCAACAAAATAGGAAAATAAACGAGAAAGCAGAGTCAGAGTCAGAACTTTATCCAAACTAGAAACCTTGTGAGAATTCTGCGTCTAGATTTGGTTCTGGACCCACCTCCGACAAAACAAAAAGCAGACTTAGGAGCAAAAACAAAGAACTCCTAAGATCCAACAAGACAACCAAAGACGACCAAAAAAAAACACAAAAACAGGGGACCCATTTTTATTCCAACACAAAATGGGGGTGGTTTTGCAAGGCATAATAGGGATGTTGAAGTCTGGGTGCCTCCTCATGAATAAAAAGTTAAGTTTGTTTTTTTTCTCTTAATTATTTCTATGCTACGCATTAGCTGAATATTTAGCACACTGAATCGACATTATTCAAAATATTCCTATGTTGATATTAAATGAGCATCTGCATTGTACCTGTAGTCTTTAATAGCTGAAAAAATATCACCGAATCAAAGTTTTATTCTGCAAAAGAAAAAGAAATGCATTTAATATTGAGACAAATTTCAATGAAGTAAAATTCATTATTAGTTGCGGTCACTCTATGCCCTTCTTGATTCTCTGGCTCAGTGCATTAATCCTTTCTCTATCAATCAATGAAAAATAGATCAAAATTAAAGAGGAGCTATGTATTACAACCACTATTAACTATTATGGAAATCGATAAAGCATTTAATATTCTACCTTTGTTTAAGATTTGATTGGTTGCTTTGAATGTGTGTTGCTTTTCCAAACATGCCTTGTCTATGCTTCTACATTTTTTGATGTTTCTATAGCCACTGACACAGACATTGGATTTATGAGACTTTGAGTAAAGATTCATTTTTAAAGTGGTAGTAAATACCATTATAAAGCTAATCTAGCAACGCCATACATCTTATTTGGGGCAGCTGCTGCCAAGATAAGTTCATTTGTCAGGAAAGTAAAAATAAAAATAAAAAAAGGAGGTCCCACCGAACCGTCTTTTTACTATTGATGATCATTGCATTAAATATTCACTTAACTACATGGTCTTATTTTGGATTACATGGATCTTTGTCATATGGCTAAGTATTCCAACTAAAGGCTTTTAAGGATTGTCCAAAGCAATATTTTTGTTAATGATTCATTTATTAGTCTAAAATCATTGTGTTTTTATTATTTGAAATCATCCTTTTGTTTGAGATCAATGATTAAAACGAATTTAATTTAATATTTTGATCCTCACATGATTGCCTTTTATTTAATAGGAAAACAAATAAAAGCAAAAGGTACAAGGAAAACAAAGGCAAAGGAAAGAAAAGTGAGGAGCATTTTGAGCTTGCAAGGGATTTTGAAGAAACCTGGCGATAAATTTAAGCATCAAACTTGAAACCCAAAAGCATTTTTTAATGCTCGGAGATCCCGTCGCACGTCTTAGTTTTTTGTCTTAGACTAATTCATTTCTATTTAGGCTCTAAAGAAAACATGGAAAAAGTCTTTCAATTTTCATGTCAAGGGGCTTAAAATGAATCTTAGAAAAAATCCACTAGATTTTGTTTAAGGATAAACAAATTAAACAAAAAACTTCACACTCAAGTTTGGTGCTTTAAAAATGAACTCATTATTGCTTTGAAGTTAAAAAAGACGTATGCACTTCTCTCGTGCTTCACGGTGATATTGAGAATCAAAAGTATTTTTGGTGAGATTAAATTGCATAAAAAATTACCTCCACACTTCATTTTGGGAACTAAAATTGAACAAAATCTTTTGTGAGTGTGAGTAGAGCATCATTGCGTATATTCTCTTTCTTTGTGTCGTCAAAGATTGATCGAGTTACAGATTTTTTCTTTGCTTGCTTTTGTTTATTTTAGAGGGCTTGCCTTGGGGAAAAATTACTCACCCAAGGGAATGACTCAACTAGTAACACTCTAAAGCCAAGAGTATTTCCAACCAATATATAAATGTGGGTATTGGAGTAAATGCCAATATCACATGGTTGATTATGACAAGATGGATCCAAAAGGGGACTCTTGCGGTATGGGTCAATCTCCATGAAAGAAAAGTCTGAACTAAAAGCCTTGTTTGTAGTAACTAGCAGGTCCATCCAATGAGTTTATCAAAGTGGTGCATTGGAATTTAGACTCTAAGAAGTTACTTGCCATGTCTGATCTTGGTTAAAATATAGATGTTAATACTTCATTCTTAACATACCTTTATATTTTTTTTCCTTGGTTGCATGTAAAATCATCTCTTCTACTATGAAGAGGATGAGGCAAGCCCACCAAGAAAAACGTACCAATTGAGCTAGGGTGTTATATTGCTTGTGAGTCAGTTTGAAAACACGGTGCTTTGATCGAAAACATTGGAAAACCAACATTCAACATGAGAATCAAATCTCAAACCCTTTAGGAGAAGCAAATATCCTTCAGAAAATTCACATGTTATTGCTTTCCCTTCGGATTTGTATCCTTAGAGGCTTCTAAACATTTGGATTTCATCTCAATTTCCTCCTACTAAAGTCAACTTTAGGCAACCTTTGTCTTGATTTCCTTAATTTCCACATAATCCACTTTGTGGGATGAAAGAAAATTAGGACATTGGACATTCAGTTTGAAATCTAATCAAGAGTATTTTTGTGATAAAAATAATCCATTAAGCAAAGATTAAATCAATTGGACCCCACACATATGTGCTTGGCATCTTTTGGTCATATGGTTTTCATGCAAACATTGGTCTTTTTTGAATTACTCTTAGAGAAAAGCATGCTCTTCACTATCTTGGTCTTGTAAAAAAGTCCTTCCTAGATTCATTTAGGATCAAAATCAAACACTTCATCCATCCAAACATTTATCATATTCATCTCGTAAACAACGTTAGAGCTTTGGAAACATCATTCTAGACTTGGGAAAATCATCAAAATCAAAATCACCTTGTTTAGTTAGGAGTATGGGAATGCATCCTTTCTCATACCTCTGGTTAAATTAGCACCCCTTTGAACAAGTTCATCCTAAGATCACATCCAACATATTAGGGTTTACAATTTCATTATCCTATCAAACCAATCAAAATCAAACCCTAAGTCTAGCATTGATCTAAAGTCCCTAAACGTTCAACACTCATATCATTTCCCCTTTTCATCCTTCATCTCGTCATTGGTCCTAAGAACCTTAGAGGTCACTTTTACAACAAAGTCAAAACACAAGAGGAACATGGAATATAAACTTGATCCATACATCATGTGTAATCCAAGTCAACTAAGCTATTAAAGCCTTACAACACCTATTGATTATCAACACTCACATCTATACAAACCGTACATAGGATCATTACCTTCAAAAAATTTCAATAGTAGAACAAATGTGAGTATACCCAATATAAATCTTGGAATACCTTTTCTGATGGTAGATCTAAATCCAAACCTACAAGTCTATGAACCAAACAATCAATGCACGAGTCTTCAAATGAACAACATCATCCCATCAAATCCCTACATGCCAAATGTGAATGTACCAAGTACAAATTTACCAAAAATGAAGATTTTGAATCCAAACTTGGAAAACTTTGGGATAGATATGTTTGAGAATCACACAAATGTTGTTCAAAATCAAAACAAGATGTTAACGACTCCAAGACAAGGTGACACTAGGCAAAATCAAAGTTACCTAAATCAAGGAAATGCAATCCCCAACATCAACAATGTTCAATTCCAACCCATAACACCAAATTTGAGCATCATCCCAAGTTAGAACATTGTCCAAAATGAATTTTTCCATGATTCCATTCAAAAACCACAAGTATGCATCCCAAATCTGCTTGAACAAAATCCAAATCAACTATATCAAGGGAATCAAGATCGAAAAGAAGATCAAATTTGGCGAGAGAAAATTGCTACACTTACCAAAATAGTTGAGTCATTGCGCCAAGAGACATCTCAACCACCATTACCCATATCAACATCATTCCTTGAATTAGGGCTTCCCCCTTTACCTAGCACCAATCACTCCATCCAAATCAATCTGCCTAACACCAATTAAGCCATCACATCAAATCCTTTGAATATACCATCGACATCGCACCAACATATGGTATCTAATCAAATGACAACATCAATCCTGACAAATCAAAATATGGCCTCCCAAGGATCTATCACCTCAGTCATTCTGACCATTCCTATCACCTCGATCACTCCAACCACCCCTATCACACCCATCATATCTCAACCCCTCACTACCATGATCGCTCCAAGCATATCTCAACCACTTGTCACTACATCCAACACAATTTTGAATCTGCCACCACCCCCACCCAAACCAAACACATCAAACCAATATAGCATTACATTTCAAGCTGCTCAGTAGGCTGCTTATCAGAAGTCATACCAAAATCAACAAGCTACACGACTAGCTGCTCAACGAGCTACACAAGCTGTTCAAGATGCCCAAGCCACACTACAAGCCCAACAAACACAATCCCAAGCTCAAGTGCAAGTGCAAGTGCAAGCTAAAGCCCAACAAACAAATGTTCAAAATCCCAACACAATGTTAACGACTCCATGTATCGATCCAAGTCAACAATCACATGATCAAGATCTCTCCATCGATGAACACCTTGAAGATATTTCTACCTCCTCCAATGATCAAATTAACATACATCAAGAGTCACTTTTCAATTGTGATCAAAATCCACCAACAATACCCAACAACGATCCAATTCAAGAAATGTCAACATCACTTGACCCTATGGTTGAAGACATTGATAATCTCTCTACCACAATTGTTGAAAACAATGTTCAAGACCTATCCATGAACAAACACATGGAAGATGTTTCTACCTCATCTGAAGATCAAATCAACATACATCAAGAGTCACTTTTTGATCATGATAAGAATCCTTCGACAATATCTGACAATGATCCATTTCAAGGAGTGTTAACATTATTTGATCCTATAATCAACAATCCATCGACCAATGATCAGGTTGAAAATGTCTCTACATCACCTAATAAGTTAGAGGACATATCTCAATAATTTATGCCAAAGCATGATCAGTGTCTTTCACCAAAGTCTAGCAATCGTCCTTTCCAAGACATATTGACATCCTTCGACCTCATGGTTGCAAATATTGAAGGAATCTTCAACTCAACATTTGATCCAAGTCCACTAAAAGTTGAAGAGGATATTGAGCCAATTCCCATGCCTAATAAGGACATCCAAGAACCTTTTATAAGCAATCCATTCTTTGAAAGCAACTCCGAAATCATTCAAGATCAAAAATTCATATCCCCAAGATACTACAATGATCTAATGGACACTCTCCTATATATGCAAGATGATCATATCCATGCAGCACAAACTCCTCCATCTACCCATGAGATGATTTTTGTGGATGGGAATGTAGATGATCTTCATTTAGAATAGGATTCCTTTAATCCTGACATTATTACACAAAAAGAGAAGGTCAATGATTCCTACAATCAGACTAAGTTGTCAACATCAGGATCAAATATATCCTCAATTCAAACTGAGGACATCATGAATAAAGATATCTAGAAGTATCCAATCAAGGAAACAGGTCAGACAAAACAAGATATATCAGAGTTAGTAGAGCGTCCAATCGAAATAACATCATCTGCAATAGTCATTTATCAGAGAATGCATTATAAACAAGAGCTCTTAGAACAGGTGGAATCAAAGCATGAAGGTACTACTTCCACAATATTGGGGGCAACTATGTCTCAAGAAAATGCCAACATAGGGAGCATGAATAATCCTTATGATTAAATTGATGCCAATACTACAACTAGTCACATCATCAATCTTCTTCCACTCATCACCCCATCCATGAATTGGGACCAACTTCCAAATAAAGATTTGAATCAAAATACGAAGAATACTATCAAAGAAAAAGAAGCTGAGAAGCATAATGGAAAAATCAAATACACATGGATACCAAAGAATACAAAGAAAGATCATCCCTATCAAACTCCATCAGTCAAAGAAACTATAGGGAAAAATTAAAAAGGGAAAAGTATCTATCAAAGATGACAACCAAAAAAGTGAAAGCAAGATTTTCAAGTGACATACAAAGTATATCAGACAATTGTTCCTAGTTCCACACACACTTCCGTATCCACCTATCATTGCTTATCTACCCAAGTTTGGAGAGTCAAAGATTCCAACTTGTCAACCAATCTGTCTCTTATCCCTAAAAACACTCCATCCACGCCTCCACGCATGATATCCAATTCTCAAATTGACCATGTATTGGCAACGACCCTCCATCATAAGGATTCTGAAAGCACTCTACTGCGATGTGCGCACAAAGACAGAGTTAACCCAGATATCAATGAAGCAGATCAAGAATCTCAAAAGTTGCATTCAAGTGCATGTATCTTAGCAAAGTAGCTTCTTCAAGCAGGATATCGATGGCACATTATGACAAGGGAATCTACATCAGCGACACTTTTTGATTTAGCATGGGCTTAAAATCTTTCAGAAAAATTAAAAAAATTAAAAAATATGAAAATCCCAAAAAAACAAAAAAATGATTGAAAACAGTAAAGAGAAAAATCGCCCTCTAGTGAAAACCATATGAGCGGCACTTTGGGCAAGACCATCATGAAAACATAGAAAATAGGCATCATGTGTGGAATTGAGCATCGATGTGCGCCACTTCAAGTGAAAGCATCTCATCCCATCCATAATAAATCCAACATTCCATCCATCTTATCCATAATAAATCCAGCATTCCATCCATCTTATCCATAATAAATCCAGTATTCCATCCATCTTATCAATAATAAATCCATTCATTCATGAACCATTTATCCAATCCATCGACATCCATCGACATCCATCATCCAAGTTATCTTGATCTTGATGAAACTTTGGTGCACACTTTACGCTTGCTTATGGTAAACATCTTGACATGGGTCATTTTCATTGATCCTATCCTATGCAACATTATCTAAGTCATGAAGCATTATCCAAATGAGCATCTGAACACCTTATCTTATCACAAGATTATCCTTGGCATCCTTTGCATGCTTACCATATCCCTCAATCCATACACCTATCCAGGCATCTATCCATAACATTCCATACATTGCTAGACATTAGGGGAAAATATTTACATCTTACTTCGAGAATAAATCTTGATCTATATCCTCCAACTTATATGGTGATTTGAACATTGACAAACGTAAAATCAAATTGGTCAAAGCATTTGTGATCTAGAGTTTGAATCACTAGCCCATGGCACATTTTGATGAAAATACATTCCTTATCACACTTCATCTTTCATTGAACATCAATCCAAATAATCGCTATTAGTCGCGTCTAATTTACGCTTCAAACATCACATCATTTCATTCGAACAACTTTTGTTCCAAATCAAGCTTCATCAATCATGATCAATCAAATCCAATCAAAAAATCATCATCTCAGGATATCCTTGTGTTGCTTAACACTATCCTTGCATTATTGTACATCCTCAACAATGTTATCATCATCAATCCTGATCAATCAATCCTTGCATTGTTGTGCATCCTCAACAATGTTATCATCATCAATCCCGATCAATTAATCCTTGCATTGTTGTGCATCCTCAACAATGTTATCTTCATCAATCATAATCAATCAATCCTTACATTGTTGTGTATCCTCAACAATTTTATCATCATCATCAATCCATCGATCTGATCAAACAACCTTAGCTTGGTTTTAAAAAAAATCCCCAGCAGAGAACTGATATCGTCACACATGTCCCTATCAAGATTGTCAAAATCATGTGAAAAATCCAAAAACATCCAAAACAAAAAAATCCAAAAACATCCAACACATCAAAAAATCCAAAAACATTCATAAAAACAAAAAACATAAAATATTGGAATTTGAACTACATCGTCTTTGAGCTTAAACGTAGGCAAGGCTAATCTTTGATCAGCCCCCGAGACACAAAAATCCAAAAAAATTCAAAAAACATCAAAATCCAAAAAAAATCATAAAATATCAAAAAACCCCTAAACATTCAAAAAATTGAAAATCAAAACATTTGAAAATTTGAAAAACCCAAAAACAGCCTCAAAATATTCCAAAAACGTAAAAAATATCCAAATATTTGAAAAAATCCATCCATCTCATCTCGCTTTCTCTCGAAATAATCAATCGTCCATAATAAACTGATCATCACCTTCACGCTTTGGCAAAACAAACAGAAACAATTATAGTAATTGGAAAAAGCAAACTTCAATCATAAAATAAAAAGAAAACAACAAATCTTTAAAACAAAATCAAACTCTTGATCATTTTCAAACATGTCAATCAACCTTATATCAATATCCTATCAATCAACTTATCAACCCATTATCATCCTATACAATGCATGTCCTAGGATATATCATTCCAACAATGGGCATCATTTTGGATATCACCTTGGATTCTTATCCTATCAAAACAAATCCCTTTGGCTGAAGGTATGCAGAACATTGGCTTGTTTGCGTACTTGATCTTTTATGCTGATTTATCTTATTGCGCTCATTCCAAGGACCTCTCGATGATATCTGAATGAAGGATTTAGAGAGATAGGAATGGGGCAGCAATCATTATCTTTTGTCTGCTATGCTTGTTGGGCGTTCTTGTAAAATAATTTGGTGAATACTTGCTTTGTTAGGTACGTCCTAGCAAGGTTTCCATATGTCAAGTGTGAACAAGAATACTGTTGATGGTGTTTTTATGCACTTCTCAACACAGGCAGTGCTTAGGTGCACTACCTCTCTTGAAAGACAATCTCCCACAATCGAGTTGCAGAACACTATCTCGAGGTCTCTCGGGTGTCAGGTCATGATAGTGCTTAGATACCTCAGTAGTTTGATGTGATTTGCTGGAATCACAAGGAGGCCTTACAGAAATACAAAGTGTGGATGCTAAGCATGAAGTTAGATCTTTGAAAAGGAGTTTTAGTATGAAAGCAGTTATGTGTTGGCTGTAGGTTCAAACAGCAGTCTCAAACTCCATCTAGTTGTTAAATTTGGCTCTATAATGTGCAATGAACCTTGGTATTGTTTAATTTCTAAAAAAAGGAAAAAGAGCGAAGGGAAAGAAAAGTTTCTAAGTCTGAAGCTTGCTATGAATAGTGACAATGGAGTTCCTGCAATGGACAATTCCTTAAAACAATATCCCACTTAACCAGGGACTTCACAGTATCATGGAAATTGTGCTATCTTCTAAGGGCTGCAGATTTTTATCTTTCATCCACCACATACATGCATGAACTAAAGATAAGTGTTTGGGGCAGCTTTAAATCAAGTCCAGGCTAACTTTGCACAGCTATCTACCTTCAGCAAACAGCAAAAAGTATGGACTAAGGGATCGTCAACAAAGTAGGAATTTTCACAATCAGCCAACAGCATTCTTAAGACTTATCCAAATAACATGAACAGCTAACTAAACAGCAAAGAGATCTAAACTAAACATGTGAAATTGGAGAAATGAATCAAATGACATGAGAGAAATCAAGGAAATACACCAAGTCAATGTTATTTCTTATAAATTTCTGCAGCATGCCTTTACAACAACTCAACTCTCCCTTTGCAAATGAGAGGAGTCCTCTATTTATAGTTTTCCAAATGTTAAATGAGTGGCCAAGATTCATTCTCATTATGTGGCCAAGATTCATTACAAAATAGGGTTTCACCTACCCCCAAATAGATTTACAATTTAAAAACATTCTTTGTCCCTTCCCTATTCTGTCATCTAGTGGATGACACTATTTCTCTTTCGTCTTGTAGCTAATTGATGTTTTCTTGGCTGTAGCTACTCTTCAGGGAGGTCTTCTTCTTTGGCCGAGCTGCCTTCTTGCTCCTCGGAAGCCGCATGCTCTATATACTTGAGGATGACCGCTTGGAGTTTGTCGATCTCGATGATCTCGCATCTTAATGCTTGGTAGCTCCATTCTTTGGCGTTCTCTTCCAGCCGCTTCCAATCCTCGTCATACCTCGAGCCTTGGTCCCTGAATAGCTCTGATCGATCGAAGGCACGGGCAGCAAAACTTAGGAATTTCATGGTGACTTCTCCGGCTGTTCCATCCTTCATCTTCTCCTGGAAGTATGACTTCACCTTCTCGGCATCTATTTGTGTCGTGGGCATATCATAGCCCGCCATCAGCTTAAGGTACTCAGTGCATTCTGCCCGGATTTCCTTGATCCATGCAATATCCGGATCCACTCTGCTTAGGATTTGCTCCAGCCGGTCCCTTTGGTTGTCGAGGTCTCTGCACTACACATCCACCAGCCAATGATCTTCTTTCTTCAGCTCTAGCTTCTCTTCCTATGTATCCTCAGGCAGCTGAAGGATGGCTTCAATTCTCAGGAAGGTAGAGTCGTAAATTGCAGGGAAGTTGGTGCAGAGCCTCCGCATGCTTTCCAAGGATTGGGTCAGGTCCAAGAACTTATTGGCTGTCTGCACAGCCATGCCGATTCCCACGTTTCCGACGCTCACGACCCGTTGGAACCAATCCTCAGTAATCTTCTCTAAGTTTTTCCTTCTTTCCAGTTTATCTATCTGTTCCTTGGAGAGTAACTGCGGTGTGGCTGTAGAGGTAGTGGGCAGGTCGTCCACTGAGGACCATTGCTGGATATAATCCGTTAGGGCAGCAACCTGCGCCTTGAGCTCATCTTTGGTGACCTTGTCTTGCTTGATTAGGTGCACCACCGTGGCCACTGACTCCTCCAGATGTTCGACCTTCTGCTCCCTAGTCGCTGTCCCTAGGTCAATTGTAGAGATATTGTAGCTAACTCCGGCCTGGCCAACAGTTGGCGTTGCTACTTGTGCTGCCCGGGAGCCGGAAGCGTCCATGGTTATCTTGGAATGGACCTTAGGCTTCTTCTCCTTCTTAGTCATGGTCAGGGATCAAGCCAAGATGGCTTCCAATCTCGCCCTAGGGTCTTTTAGTACTGGGGTAGTCTTCTCTAGTTGTTTCTCCAGCCAGTCGGGCATAGCAGATTTTTCCTTGGGTGCATCCTGGCTGCCCTCACCCTTTTCAGTTATAGGCAAGACTTCTGCCTCCTTTTCCTTTCGGGGCTCTTCCTTCTCCTTGGTAGCTTCCTCCTCCTCGTCGGAGTCTCCATAAAACATGAGGCGTTTGACGGGCAGCCTGGTGGACAATATCGGGGTGGGATCTTCTTCCTTAGCTGCCTCTTCTTCTTCCTTCTCCTCAGCAGCCTCGGCCTCGGGGCTCTTCACAACATGGGTCTCGGCCTTCGATAAATCCTTTAGCGGCTGCTTCTCCGGCGACTGCCCCTCTTCAGTAGATGGCGACTTTTCTGCCTCCTCCCTGATGTTTTTCAGTTGCTGAGCCGACTCCTCCTCAAGATCCTCATCAAATATTTGGATGACCTCCTTGGCGCCCGAGCCATCCTCTTCATCCCCGCTCTCGGAAGAGCCTGTCTCTTCCTCCTCATAGGCCACCTTGTCGATGGTTCGATGTTTGTACTCGGGGTGCTCGTGATATTCATCGGCCTCTTCCTCAATAGGCCTCGAGGCCTCCCATTCCTGTTCCTCCAACTCCTCTGATATTTGCATTGTGGCCTCCATGGCTGGTGGCCCTGTTGGCGGTTGTGAAGGCTGAGCCGTCGCGAGGACTTGGGCAAGGGCCGCTTGGAGAGCTGGATTCATTAGTATTTGTGAGAGCTCAGGGGGAAGGTTCTGCATATGTCTGGTGAGGGCCTCAGGCATGGCGGCGAAGGGAATGGGCTATGTAATTGTATCCAGAGGGAGGGATGTAATAGGTGACATGGCAGCAGAAGAGGAAGGGGAAGTGGTCATGCCGGAAGAGGAGTCAATGACGATCACTGACCCGGCCGTGGGCGAAGGGGCGAGATGGACAGAGATGTCCACTGCCGGCGGAGATGAGGTGACCATAGCCCGAGAAGCGGGTGGTGCGCTAGGAGGGGCAGGGAGAAGCAAGGTAGGCTGCAATTCAGTTGTTGTTACCATCTGCTTGAGCCTCTTGGGAGATGAGCCTCCCGTGTCTTTCTTTGATGGCTCCATGGGGTCGACAGATTGTGCTGTCTCTGTTCCCTTTCTCTTTTGAGACCTAGTGACTGGGGGAGACTTGGATGTCTCACCAGCTGATGTGGTGGCGGCAACGTCCTCCGTGGCACTGGGCTCGCTCTTGATCGCCTCATACGTTAGGACCACTCCTTGTTGTTTCACTTGTGCCACCTGCCCATCTACCCACTCCTTAGTGCATGTTATGATTGGTTGGGTGATGGTGTCTAGGTCATCGACCTCTTGCTCATCCCAGTCTATGGAGGGGATTGCCAGGTTGGCAACTGCCAAGTACCTTGGATGCATAAGGGTGGACTCATCTTCCTCGAGTTGGTCCGGTACCTGGAACAGTTGTACCCTCCTTAGGAACTGCATGGTCATGTGCATGTAGTACCTCATGCGTACCTCCTTGTCATCTTTACAATCCGCCTAGAAGTCTTCAATATGGTATTTGTGGGTGTATGCCGGCCCTAGTGCTTTCCTAACATGACCATGTGGGTCCATCCGTGGGCGAGCCGTGTACCATTCAAAATTGTATTCCTTGAGCTCTTTCTCAGAGTTTCCGGCGCATTGAGATGTTTGCAGTCGGTACAGGCCCTGGCCGAGGGTCATGGGATATGGGATCCCTGCCACGTGCTTGTTGCTGAAGATTGTCTGAATGTGTTGGAGCTGCCGGGAAAGTTCTAGGAGAATGATCATGTCATTTGGGTATCTTGGCAACTTGTTTGGCCTTTCCGTGAATCCCTGGGCACGGATGTAGGTAAATTTGGGGAACTGGATATATAGGAAGGCGTACTCCTTCAGGAGTGCCCTGGCGCTGTGGGAGACCCTCCTTTTGAAGTCTCCGGCGATCAATCTGATGATGTGGCCTATGAAGGCGTCATTAACCCGGCAGTACTCCTTCTTGAAGTTACGGTATTGAAGCTGAGGGTACTTGTCAAACGGCTTGAGCCCTCGCCTATGTCCCTGATCTGGTGCCACGAATAGCCCACTGTATTGCCTCTGGCCTGCCAGGGAGTATACCAAGTAAGAGGTCATATAGAACTTGGAGCTCTTCTTGACATTTACAAACTGCTCATGGAAGCAGTTGCTGATACTGCCTCCCCAGTCGAATGAGGTCTTGGTGTTAACATCTTCGTTCCCTCGCAGGATCTGCTCAATGTAATATGCCATCCATTCTTGGAAGTAGGCGGCTGCTGGGAGACCCATGACCCTGCTTAGCATGGTCACCAAGTCGTGATAATCTTCATGGAAGTTGCTGCGGAACAGCTCTTGGGGAACCTTTGCAGCGCTGCCTCGTCTCACCTTAAGCCAGTAAAGGTTAATAGACTTCTTGCACCCTAATGGACTAGCATCCCATGCCGCCTGACACTGTTCCAAAGTGGGGACCTCCATGTGTGGGAATGTGGGAATGTGGAATGTTTTTGTGATTCCTTCTGGCGACATGTCGGCGAGGATGTTCCCCTCCTTGTCCACGATTGTTCTTGTGTCAGCTTGGTAGGCTTCTCGGCAAGACATTACGAGTTCGGGTGCCACCAGAGAGGGAGGGAAGCCGGAAGCCTTGGCGATTCCACTTTGACGTATGAGTCTGGCGTTCTTCGTGGTAGGGTTAACCTTGACCCTCTGGGTGAACTCATCTATGTTCACTTGGCCGATGTTGGTATCTGAGATTTCCTTCCAGTCCGTTGAGACCTTTGACTGGAGCGACTCACCCTGGAACTGAAATTTCATCTGATCTTTATCATCTTTTCCCCGAGCGGCTCTCCCATATTTCTTGCCCTTATCTTTTTCGGCGGAGGCCCCTGAAGTTCCTGCAGCCGATTCCATATATCCTGCAAGCAAAGGGCGAAGTTAGCACAACAAAACATCAACAGCGTTAATGTTAGTCTACATTATGAGCATATCATCTAAATAACCATTCAAATATATTACAACTTTTATCCTCATATGATATCGATTTCATTTCAGGGCGTTTGGACAATCCGGGCCCGGAGGGCCGGACTTCCCTGGCAGGAATGCTGTCAGGGAGGGAAAACACGACCGAAAGCTCCCGGAGACCTCCGTTGGCCAAATTTTGGTATTTTAAGAGGCCCATGATGGAGAACGGCATGATTTAGGACGTGGGTTGAAGTTAGATTCTGAATTTGAGTTGGTTTGGATTGATTTAAGGAGCTTCAGAGGTTTCAGGCCGGAAGGCAGTTAAGGGGCGGCCGTTGGGGACGGTGAACAGTGGGCGGAAGTCCGGATGAGGAAGTCCGAAGGCCGGGGTCCGGGGCACCGAAGGACGGTCGGGCGCACATACCGTTCAGGCTTGGCGGCGGCAGAGGCGACACGAGGTTACAGCTACTCCAAGATTTTCATTGATTGGAATGGCGGCGGCGAAAGGTGGCTCGGAGCCCGACAACCAGAGAGACGGGAGACGACGGCCGCCGTGAGGTTTCGACAGCGATCGGGCGACGGCGGCGGCGAAGGTATCTCCGGGGGCCCAAAGGTCGGGCAGCCGGAGGGGTTCCGCCGTGGACGACGGGGGAACCGTCACGGAGTTCCGGGGACGGAACTCCGGACGGCCGGGCCCGGAGGGTCCTGGGGCATGGCAAAGTTTAAGTAACCTTTAGACGGCCAAGGGAAACCCGGGATCCGATCGAAGGGCAGCAGACAGACTTCGACCGCCGCAATGACTGGCCAAATGGCGGAAAAGAGGCGGCGGCGGAACCGACGTCAGAGGCCCGAGCACATGAATGGAGGAAGATCCGGTTTCAATTCAACGGTTAAGGCGAGATCAGGGTCCGATTGCGAGGCGGATGGGTGGCCTAGATTTTGGTGGCGAAATTAACAGGCATTCTGGGGATGCAATCCCAATGACCGGCCCGGCTAGGGGGACGCCACCGGCATGCAACCATACCCTGGAATGGAACAGCGAAAGAGGGGACCGGGTCCGAGGGGGCCGTCGCCTGCGCGAAGAACGGCCGCGCAATGGGCGAAGCTCCGGATCGACAGGGAGGGTCATTCCAACCGTTTTAGGAGATTTTAAAACATGGGTAAGGGGCGCCACGGGGTGCTCTTCAATTTTATGCAATTTAATCAATTGTTCAATTTAACAAAATCCCCAAAAATGATCAAAACGATGGGAGGGCAAACGAGGATGGCCTACCTCGGATACGCAGAGCGGGGAGGTGTGGAATCCACCGGGGAGCGACGGAGCGATGCAGACACGGATGATCGTGACGATGTCGATTGCAGTGGGCTCCAGATGTTGGCCTTATCAATTCGCTCTAATTCGCAAAGTGAAAATGACATTGGCGGACCATACATTATATACCCAATCTGCCATTAATGCGCGCATTAATTGCACGTACGGCCGCGGTGGATTTCAAAATTGAGTCGGCGGCAGCGGCAGAGACTCCGGGATCTGGATGGCGGGAAGCTGCGCAACGACGGCCGCTGGGAGATATTGCGAGTTTGAACGGTCACAGCGGAGGGAGCCTCAGGGCCCGGAGGGCGGACAACAAGCGCAGGTTCGCCGCCGAAGGATTCACATGATGATAAGCGACGGCGGCGAGAATGGGGCCGGGACCCGGATGGCGAGAGGACAGGAGGGTTCTGCCGTGGACGACGGGGGAACCGTCACGGAGTTCCGAGGACAGAACTCCGGACGGCCAGGCCCGGCGAGTCCTGCGGCAAGCGGTCAAGACCACCCCGCGGACGGCGAGCAAAGGTGGACAGCGAACGCCGGACGGAAGTCCGGAGACGGACCTCTGGGGTCCAGGGTCCGAAGGGGCAGATGTTGCCTGGCATAACTTTGGGGGATTCCAAACAGAAAGCGGCAGGGCGAGCCCTGAGGGGCGGAAAGACGGCCCGGGAACGCCGCAAAGGGCGGCGAGCGAAAGGGGGAAGCCCGAAAGGGGAACTCCAGAGGCCCGGGCCCGGAGGGGCCCAGGTCCGCCCCAAAGCCATGAACGCCAAAGGAACCCACGAGGCCCCGGAGGGCAGCAAAAAACCAAAAGGGAAAGCATGGTTGATTTTAGGATGAAACCTTAGAGCAATATCAACCATGTGGAACACCAAAAAAAGAGGGGCACGC
Organism: Sequoia sempervirens; assembly: GCA_007258455.2. Classification (NCBI taxonomy): domain Eukaryota; kingdom Viridiplantae; phylum Streptophyta; class Pinopsida; order Cupressales; family Cupressaceae; genus Sequoia; species Sequoia sempervirens. Next base: position 153,892,518 of record VDFB02373365.1, read on the forward strand.
AAAACGAGGCAGCCCTGAAAGACCCGGCAAGGCGAAAGAAAAGAGGGTCCCCGTTCCGAACGGGGCGTGTGTGCTGAGGGCACAACAAATACTCCTATCTATTTTTTGAGTCAAAGTCCATTGCACTAGGTACGATGCCATCCTGGTTCTTTATACCTTGATGCATCATACCTACGTGTGTTATCAAACATAAGGTAAGTAGCCCTTTTAAATCCCCAATCCTTGATAAGCAAATCATCATCCATCATCATCATCATCTCTAATAAAGTCTCGTCAAATCATGGACTTGTTGGATCCTCTTGTCATCATCTCATTTCTTCTTTCTTCTCTCCATGCTAACATAACATCACCAATGCATCCATCATGCATCCATCATGCATCCATCAAGTGCATCCACAAACCGTCAACATACCACATATCATTCATATCATACATAATAGGAAACACTAATCATTTCACATGCATTTCATTTACATCATCATAATATAGATTTGTTAGTCTAATCATCTCATAAAATCATACATTTGCATAATCATAGCATATCACATCATCCATCTCATCCATCTTACATGCATCATATCATCACTTAAGCTATTTAGGATAATATAGATTGGTTATTCTAAGCATCTTAAAATCATCTCATTTGAATCATCATCCATAACCATCCATTTTGAACCTCTTTATCATGAGATCAACCTTCAAATAGAATCTTTTCGCTCGATCTCTCGAGGGGGAAATGTACTAGTGTACTTCTTTCCGCTCGAGCAACCAAAAAAATTAGAATTTTTTTGAATTTTGATTGCGGAAAGTTTATTCTTTGAACCAATGCAGCAAGTACATTACTTCAAAGAGGGGAAAAATGTAGACACATGAAATTAGCATTATGCACTTAGTTCACGTTCATCCGCTCATAAAATGAATCAAGTTCATTAAATCCATTCATTAAGAAAATTAGGTTCATTTAATCTCTAAGGATTATCCACTTAAATTGAATAAATTAACTTTATTTAATTTAAGCCTATCATCACTCTCCTTGATTAAATAAATCAAACCTTTATTTAATTAAGTATGAAATCACCTTTTCTCCCTCTTGATTTAAATAAATCAAAATATTCAAGTCAAAGGGGTCAAATCATCTAATCATCATCTGAACTAATCTAATCCTGATTAAATCTAATCTAAAGCATGTCACATCCTCTAGCTTTTCCCACTTGTACCTATAAATCATTTTAATTCATTTATAAAATCAACATTTTCCATCAACATGGCATCTTTGAGGAATATTCCCTCAGGTTTGAATTCAAAATCAAGTGGGCATGTACATCCAACAAAGCATTTAAGAGGTCTTACATGGCTCTTACATGTCCCTTGCACAAGTCAAACTCAACATTTAACTCTCAAATTCAAATTTGAAATCTCCCTCTCTTTGGCACATTGACCAAAATGTGCTCATCCTCCAACCTATCACAAGTTGACAAGTGGCTCCATCTAATTAGCTAAATCTTTGTCCCACATTCATCCATTTGGCTATTTCTCTCATCAAAATAATCTATAAAGAGAGGCATCATTCTTCAACAAATCATCCACAAAGGTAATGCAAAGTCACTCTCTTCAATTGAGAACTGATTTTTCCCACATCATATCATAATGATAAGCATTTTTATATCATTTTCATCATGGAGCTTAGCAAAGGATTGGGAAAGGGCTATTTTCCACAATAGCACGAATCCACTATGAGATAAAGTTGGATCATGCTTTTTTATATGCTTTGTTTAGTTTCCTTAGTTCCTTTCATTGCATGATTAATATGTTTTCATTATTTCATAGGGATGTTGATAATTTTCTTTTTTTTAAAGTGTTAATCATGCTAATGTCTGTGTGTTAGTTTTAACCATTTGTAGATTTTACCATCCACACTATCAATCAGGATTTTACTCATAATTCAAATAAAAAATGAATAATAATTATTTATTAAATTCAAAGAAAATCATAATTTATATTGGTGGAAAACTCAAAATCTCCTTTAACAAACCTTTTCATTTCATCAATTTTGGGTAAAAAAAAAAAGTCATTGGCTACATACCCTATAAATACCCATCATATCGCCACTTTTTGGCCCATCATGATCCTGCACATACCCCTCTTTACAAATTTCTGCATCAAGAGATCTTTTTCATCAGTTTTTCACCAATAGATCAAGCACATCAAACCACACCTTATATCATCCTGTTGAAGGCATCAACACCATATCTTTGGCAGGGGCTTAAATTGTTTTTGTTGAAACTCCCCTTGAGAGAAATCTCTTCATCTACTTTCTAGATGAAACATCTACACCAGGAACTAGTATAGATTCATTCTTCACTTTTCTCTCTTCTTTCTTTTTCCAGATCTTGTTCATTTCATTCTTCATCTCAACTGCATCCATTTCCTTTATCAGATTAGCCTCCTTTTGTGAAACAAAGGGTTTCCCATTCTTTCTTTCTAAAAATTTACCATGTGCCTTATTTTTTTGCATTTGTGACAAGTGAAACATTTTTGAACAAGCTCACTTCTAGCTAGTCTAGACCTAAATTCATTAGCCTTGTACAAAAATCCACTACATGCATAATAGTAGCCATTGAAAGATTGAAACATCATGCCATTATTGTAACCATTCATCATCTAATTTTTGCATTCACTAGCTCACGACCAAATCTATTGCATTTATAGCACTCACTAGTAAATGATTGAACATTAAGATTCATTATGCTTCTACACTCTACAGCTTAATGTCCAAAATTATTGTAGGAATAACAGTAACCATTGAAAGATAAACACATTTATGCATTAGGTTGTTTGATAGGAGGCCTTTTGAAATCTTTCTTCTAGTTCTAGACCTATTTGACATTTCTCTTCTTGTCATTCTTCTTCTCAGCATTGTTTTGGGTCTGATATATCTTTAAACTTTCTCCTTTCTCAAACCCTAATCCTTCTTTTTCCCTAAAATCCCTCTATCTAACAATCATCTTTTCAAGTAGAGTGGAGCTCTTCAATTTGTCTTCTTGAATCTTTTCTTTCTCCAAATGTGATCTCAAAGTTCCAATCTATTGTTCAAGCTTTGAAAATTCTTTGGAATTATCTTTCAGTTTGGCATTTAGGCAGTATTCAACTCTTTTTCTTTCTTCAACTTACACTTTAAGATTGGTGATAGTCTCATTTGATTTTTTGAGTCACTCATTTGTTTCTTTTACTCTTTTTGTATCTTTCTTGAGTTTCTCTCTCAACTTCTTAATACATTCATCTACATCACTAAGATCCTTTTTCATATCTCTATTCTCAGCTTCTACTTTATCCAAATCATCAAGAACTAACTTAAGTTCTCCTTCCATGTCAACTTCACAATCTTCTTCCTTAAAAACTTTAGGGATTATCTCTTTCAGAGGAATAAAATGCTTCCTTGTAGTCATGTGTTCAACCTATAAGATCTATCTCAATGATAAATCCAATTAAAGGAACCAAGATTTGATATTAATTGTTGAACACCTAAAGTACTAAGAGGGGGATTGAATTAGAATTCATTGAAATTCATTAACTTCATCAAATTTAAACATCCATTAAATGCATCACATTAAACTTACATTAATATAAAGGAACATAGAAAGCATGAATCGCATTAAAGAACACAAGAACACTAGATTTTACGTGGAAAACCTAAAAATGGAAAAACCATAGTGAGGATTAGCTCACAATATATATTATAAATTGTTATAAGATATTACAAAATAGCTCACTACCAGGTGCCCCTCACTTTCTAGAGAATAGAAGGAATGTCACACTACTAGGATATAAATGAGGTTGCCTCATTGTTAGAGATTGAACTTATAGAATGCATCTAAAATATGCTAGAGACTATCCCAATTAATCCTTGTAAACTAACTTAGCACACTTCATGCTTCTCCACTTATCATCCTCTTTGCACTCTACTCTACTTTCTATCTTGCACAGTTAATTGTCTTGCATATCATTCATCACATCATACTCTTCACACAAGGAGTTAACCTTGCATATATATCATATCCAACAAAAACATAAATTAGGTCAGTCTAAATGATGTATAGTGCATCCTCATACCCAGTCAACTCAAGAATCAACCACACAATCCTCACAAAATAAACTAAAACGTGTGACACATCAGAAGAGTTTGGCATGAATTGTAATTACTCTCATAAGTTTGATCCATACATCCTTTAATTCCACATGACCTCAAACCGTTTAGGTTGTTACCATATGTGAAGAAACAATGGAATGAACCAATACTTGCCACTTGGAGAATACACTTCTCACACCTATTAACACATCAAAAAAATCACATATTCAATAACAATCATCTACAATGGAATGTGGAGCATTCCATTTTGTAACTATAACTCTATCATATCTTGAGCAATACTCAACACTAACATCAACTATAGAGGACTTCAACGCTTGAAAATTTAGATTTAGATTCCTCCAATATACACATAAATTACCTTAGAACTACATGAAAAGATTCTTCTTGGCAGAGCAATGCAAACCACAAAATAGGTTCTTTTTAGAACATTGAAAACTACATTTCAGACAGAAAATTTTTCCAACGAATTTGATCTTCTCGAGACCAACACTTCTTCAGCTATGCAGTGAGTTGACATCACTGAAAACACCATATTCAATCATACTTATCAAACATCAACTATGCATCAATTTACACATTACTACAATGTTGACATTAATGAGAGCACCATAGTAGCATCATCTCCCATACATCCACCAATCTTCTCAATGAAAACCCAATCTTCCAGCACCATACATGTAACATTATTAGTGCTCTAGCAATAAAACTTCTAGATGACACAAATAATAAGGCTGAAGCACAAGCACTACTTGTAGGCCTGCAATCGACAAATTCATTAGGCATCAAACTTATTTGGATTGAGGGGGATTCAATTCTTATAGTTAATTCATGCAAGAAATAAAATATAGTTAGTTGGAAATGCTTAACGCAATTATACAATAAGGATTGAAAGTGATACAACGTTTTGACTCTTACCAACTCACACATTATTATAGAGAGGGAAACAAAGTAGTAGATTCACTAGCTAATATGTCGTGGGATTTAGCTATAGGGTCATTACAATTTCACCAATTAGATCTTGCTAAATACCTTGCACTGGTGTGTACGGATAACAATGAATCCCACCCCATATATGATGCTTTTAGTTTGAAACTAATATTATTCAAATTATAATGTCGTATTAATAATAAAAAATTGAGTTCTCACAAAAATTCAAGAAAAATGGTGATTCACATGTCCTAAATTTGATTCGATTGTATAGTATTATTTATTAATTTCATATTAAGGAAACACAATCACTTTCTATTTTATCATTCGCGTGTTATCTAACACTCTTATTTTTATCATCTATAAGATTATGGATTACATGCTTTATATATTACTTTGTTGTATTTGGTACTCATTTTCGTCATCTTGTCTCATGTGTGGTTTGATTCCCTTTTACAAATATCTATCTTTCTATACCTGGCATTGTCCTAGTCTTCTATGTTATATTTTCCCTTTGTAGATCTGTTTGACCTTGTGATATATGCTACTTTTTATTTTATCCCTTTTTCTATATGTTGTATCCCTTTCACCTTTCCATATTTTTATTTCTTTAATCAAACTATTTGATGAGAATTTATGTCTTAATCTTAGAGAAATAACCACCTTTAAGCTCCCAAACTCTCAGTTTTCCAATATTTTTCATGATTAATAAATACCAAATTTGGGTGGAAAACCTTTCCCCTTATCATTCCTAGGCAATTGATCAACCTTTAACATGAATAATTCCCTTGATTATTGGGCACAACGAAGAAGCAATTTCATCATCCTTGAATAAAGCTTAATTGTTCACCATAAACTCATCTAATTAACATAAATGGGTTGTACTATGTTTCCAACCATATTTTCGTCAAATATTAAAAGGAAATTATTCTCATCCTTAAGTTTTTACATAGAAGCAATAGAATTTCCTCTTGAGAGAAAATTTTTTGAAATAGTTTTTATAATTAGCTTCTTACATAGAAACAATATAATTTCATCTTGAGAGAATATTTTGAGAAATATTTTTTAGAGAGGTCAACACATGTTAAGGTTAAGAAAAATTATACAATGTGTTATCTTTCATCTTATCCATGACAAAATTTTTTGGAGGATCATAAGAATCTCTATTGTCAAAATCATTATGTTATGGTAATTATTTTGTATATTTTTGCACATGCTATCTTTTGTTTTAAAAAATATAATAGATTTATTTTGATGGTTCATTATGTTACCTAATCTATAAATACTCACTTTTGAAGCCATCTCTCATCCCTCAACCATTTCCATCAATCCCCATGTCCATTTTTCTCCATATTCTCTATCACCCATCTCCTCCTAGCTCGATTAGAGCACTAGCTCACCATAGCCTCGTTTTTCTTTACATTCTATAAAAAATAAATATTACATATATTAATCTTCATATTAGTCAAAATTTATTTTTATATTATATTTTTACTTTCAGGTTACTAATTGGTTATGTTTTCCTCTTTATCTATCACATTATCTCAATTGCACACTTTATAATAACAAATCGTTGTTTACCTTGTGCATATCTTTCATGATTCACCATAATATTTTAAAAATAGTTTACATCCTTCCCTCCATATCACTTTTTGTAAATATTTTATATCCATTTATAGTCTTTCTAGTCGCCCAAGTCAACCATATTCAATTTTTTATATTGCATCCTAGTTTTCAATACACATAGCATTTATTTTTGCATGTTAATAATATGATTAATTTACTTATATAATAGCATTATTGGCATATTTGTGTGAAATGAATCCATATTTAAGAACCCTCAATAGTTCTAATTGAGGTAGTTTCTACTTCAACCCTTTATTTTACATGTGTTTGTATTAATGTTTTATGTTTGAAAGTAAGTGTTGAGGAAATATATGTTAGAATTAGAGATAACAACATTTTAGATAAGTTTATGTAAGATAAGAAAGAAGATATATGTAAATTTTTAGACAAATATATGTATCATACTTATCTTCAAACCTAGGAACATCTTGTGACTTCTTTAGACTGGGTAAAACACTAGGTGTAAACCTAGAATTATCCTTTCTAAGATTATGCACAACATTGAGCATAGATCTAGTTGTATCTTTAAAAAATTGAACTTTTCAGAAAACTTTTCAATGTATTTCTATTAGTTGGGCATGTATTTTTTAATTTTACCCCACAGTTTTCTCACTATATTGACTTTCATTTATATAGTTTTTGATCAAAATCTAGTTTTGAATACACCTAAACAATATTATAATCAAATTACCTCAACAATTTCTCCTTGATCTTAATACTCTCCTCCATGTTGGGTGCAGCTACTGCTTATAGTGAGGTCCTAACCATGCAAATTGAAGAAATTCAATTATAGTGTTTTCAAAATACCTTGAATTTGATTACAATGTTTCATAGCGTTTCCAAGTGTATTTATTCCATTTCTTTATTATTTTCTACTTCCTACTCTACATAAAAATGTTCCTATTTAAAAAGAAAAAAATTACATGTCAAAGCTAAGTGTTGGAGTCATGTATTATTGTTGTGTTCTATGTATTTAAAATACTTAAATAGTAATAATAATACTAATGTACTCATTTACATAATCAATTAACACACACCTAAAATTAAGGGAAACATAATCTTTCTATCATTAATTTTGATTGACCTTTTTGACTTACACCTCCACTTCTAATTTATCTCTAGATTAGTACTGAATAATATTTGATTTGTTTTTTTTTTTCTTTGAATTTTTGTTTCCTCTTGTTGAAATGTGTATCGTATTCCATATCATGACACATGCATATTTCTCTTTCACATTCATAGAGACCTAACTAATCCTTTTATTTTCCTTACAGTTCTTTCTAATCATCTTCCTATGTTTTCCTTTCTCTTTAATCACATTATGAAATCTTCTATAGCTCCTTACCTTACCTATATGTCTCTTTCTAATTATTCTCTTATATCAAACATGCAACATTTTACTCTTTTTATCGACTTTGTCACTACTCATGATGACTTGATGCCTTGTAATTCCTTTACACATGTTGATGAGTTCGTTTCTAATGTTTCTCATAGGAATTTCAAAGATAGAGAAATTTAGATTTTAATATCGAATTATATTCAATTTAGTAATTTTGTGAAAAATTGTTTTGGCCAAAATTTTTTGTACAATGTAGGTTGCAAGTATTTTTGGGTGAAATAGTGTCACCCAAAACTATTTTTTAGCCCAAAGTATAACACAACTTAGAACTTTCCTCCATTATCACATGTTATGAATATTTCTTACTTTATATATATATATATATTCTCAATATATTTGAGCCCTCCATACACTTTAACTACCAACCTTCTTTTATCCTTTCTCACATATGCTATATATTGTGTCCATAATAAGGTCCAAGTATTTCACCTCTTCTACTTCTAATATTAAAAACTTCATAGTGACTCTTATATCCTCATCGGGCTATCCGTATACCATCCCTTCCTCGATTGGCTATTTAGTGACAAGTAGCATACAAATATGCACAAACAGATCAATTTTCATATCCACTTGGTCTAGTCTTTGGTTATGAGCAGTTGCATTTTACTCCTTGCATTGGGTTAGATAATTGGGAAGCCATTATAAAGGAAAAAATTAAAAGAGAAAACCACTCTACATGTTTTTCATTATTAGCTGATAGGCTATTATACATGGGGGAACCC